>CM065128.1:25133374-25413374 GCA_033026305.1 Cirrhinus molitorella
AATTAAGTAAATGAATGAATCCATAAATTACAAATAAAACACTAGAGAAAGCTTTATATTTTACGTTAAATGAAGATATGTGTTATACTGCCACCTAGTGGTTAAACCAGTAATACACACAATAACTCCAAGCCAAACAATTTAATTCAAATTCATTATTATTATATTATTATTATTAACAATAACAATAATGCTTTATATAAATAGTAATATTATTACAATAATAAACAAATAATAACAATAAATAATAACAATGATTAGTATTGAAATATACAGTGAAGCACAACATTAAACACATTTAATCAGTACATTTTACATTTAAACTCAATAAATAATTTTTATTATTACCAATAATGATAATGTTTTTTTATATAATGTTAATGATAATGTTGTTTAGATATAATGTTTTTTTTTTTATAAATGGTAATATTATTACAATAATAAACAATAACAAACTGTTTAAAATAATGATAACAAAAATAATTTGTATTATTTCCAAACCATACAGTATTAAAGCACAACATTAAACACCTTAATTCAGTACATTTTTAAATGTAAAGTCAGTTTAAATGTAACACTTTTTTATTTAAAGTCAATAAATAATAAAACAATGAATGCATATAATAAACAATTTGTTTATAAATTGTATTTATTTAATTTATTATTATTATTATTATTATTATTAACAACAATAATTATTTTAAATGGTAATATTATAACATAATAAACTATTCAATTATTATTATTATTATTAACAATAATAAATGGTAATATTATTAAAATAATAAACAAAAATAACAATAATAATTATACAGTATTAAAGCACAACATTAAACACATTTAATCAGTACATGTTTAAATGTAAAGTCAGTTTAAATGTAACACTTTTTTATTTAAAGTCAATAAACAATAAATCAATGAATGCATATAATAAACAATTTAATATAAGAAATTTTTATTATTAGTTTTATATTATCAGTTAGCAAATGTATTGTTATTATTATTATTATTATTATTATTATTATTATTAACATTATAATAATTATAATTATAATTACTAACAATAATTATTTTATAAATGGTAATATTATAACATAATATACTATTAAATTATTATTATTATTATTATTAATAACAACAATTGTTTTATAAATGGTAATATTATTACAATAATAAACAATAATAAACTATTTAAAATAACAATAATAACTATTATTATTCCCAAGCCATACATTGTTGAAGAACAACATTAACGTTTAATCAGTATTTTTTTTTTATCTAAAGTCAGTTTAAATTTAACATTTTACATTTAAAGTCAGTAAATAATAAAACGGATGCATATATTAACAATTTAATATAAAATTATTATTATTCCCAAACCATACAGTATTGAAGCACAACATGTTTAATTAATAATTGTTTTTGATTTAAAGTTAGTTTAAATGTAAAATTTTACATTTAAAGTCCAAACCATACAGTATTGAAGCACAACATTAAACACATTTAATCAGTATTTTTTTTTTTTCAATTTAAAGTCAAGTTTAAATTTTAAATGTGACATTTAAATCAACAAATAACAAATTTGTATGCATAATAAACAATTTAATATAATATTTCACTCCATTTATTGGTATTATCATTACTATAAATATTTTTTTAAATAAATGGTAATATTATTTCAATAATAAACAATAATCCACTAGTTAAAATAATAATAAATTAAATATATATATATATATATATATATATATATATATATATATATAATAATCATTATTATTATTATTATGATTAATAATAATTAATGATTAATAATAATTATATATATATATATATATATATATATATATATATATATAATTATTATTAATCATAATAATAATAATAATGATATTCCCAAACCATACAATGTTGAAGCACAACACTGAACATGTTTAATAAATACATTTATAAATATGAAGTCAGTTTTAAATTTTAAAAATTACATTTAGTCAATAAATAATAAAACACTGCATCCATATAATAAACAACTTTCACCTTATTTAATATTATTAATATTATCATTATCATTTTTATTAACAATAATATTTTTCTATAAATGGTAATATTATTACAATAATAAACTAATAAATGTTATTATTATTGTTATTATTTCCAAACCAAACCAAAACATAAAGGGGGCCTGAAATAAGAAGTCTAAAAAGGAAGTGCTTTCTTCTTCTTCTTCTTCTTCTTCTTCTTTTTGGACATGACCATTGTACAGAGATATGGTGATTATTCATACTCTGTTATTTTGGAAAGGCAGAATTTGTCCATAAGGCGTCAAATAAAACTATACTATAAAAGGAAAGAAATACAAGACAGAAGATTGACTTACAAGTTTTCCCGGTGACAGATACCGTCTCACTGGTGCCCTCTGGGTAGACAGCATAGATGTCTACCTTGTACTCTTTATCCTCTTCCAAGGTGTCAATCACATGAGAAGTGGCATCACCCAACAGAATTTGATCGTAAATGAGCCCAGGTCTGTCAGCTGAAAATAAATGAAGGAATCTTTTAAAACAACATCTATAAAATACCCCATATTAAGTCTCAGAGCGTGTGTTGATTTCTCACTTCTTGGAACATAAATTTTATATTTATCCACTCTTCCAAGTGGAGGCGTCCATCCCAGACGTAAAGAGAACAGTCCTTCTTCAAGCACACGGAAGTTCGAAACTGGTGGCAAAACAGCTGAAAAGAAAGCATACATACCAAGATATTGCATTTGGACAACGGAAATGCTAACTTACAAATAAATGAGTTTATCATGCTTAGAGACATTTTTAGTGTATAAAATTCAAAACATACTGGTTTCTGTGATAATAGTGGCAGATTCTCCAATGCGTCCAGGGTAGATGGCATATAAAGTGAGAGAGTACTCAGTCTTAGGACTCAACCCGCTTACTGGAGTACTGCTAATATCTCCCTTCAGATCAATCTGAGACAGAAAGAGAAGAATATATTTTAAACAAACCACACATAGTAAACATATTAGCTTATTGCCACATAAAGAAAATTGGTACATGTGCAGCCTTCCATCTGCTGTGCTTTGCTGCATGGGGTGCACATATGCACAGGTGACCGTGTCTCACCTGTCTCTGCTGTGCTGGGAGCAGATGGCCCTTTGGAGACACAGGGGTGATGAGCAGCCTGTAGCCGGTAACGTCTCCTGTGGCCTGACTCCAGGTCAGCTGCAGAGAGCTGTAACTCAGCTCGCTCACTTGCAGATCTTTAGGTCCTACTATCCTCTCAACCACTACAGGAAAATTCATATCTTGTAGCTCAAGTAAGAATAAAACCATACAATTTATGTGTGCATTTTACTAAAGATGAAACTGTCCACATAAATTTCCTATCAATTCTTATGGGGCATTCTGTGAAGCTTGTCTAAGGGAGCAAAAGCAACAAAGGATGGCAGAGTGTCAACTGTTTAGATAAGCTCAAAATGCAATAAAAACGTTTGGTTACATACAACAGCAAAAACAAAAAGTTTGGCTTTGTGTTTCATTGGCAAAATTTATGGTGGTTTTACCAGATGGCTTTTGTTTAACGGGTCGGGGAGGTTCTGAAGCAGTGAAGCAGATGCGACGCGAGAGTTTGGGAAGAAGGTGCTCTAGGAAGGAGAAATCTGGACTGAGCAGTAGATGTTCCTCATGGGGTTCTGTGACGATTTTCTTCATCTCGGACTGATCGGCATTCCTTACCCCTGAAGAACACACAACATGTATACAGTTGAGGTCAAAAGTTTACATACGCCTTGCAGAATCTGCAAAATGTTAATTATTTTACCAAAATAAGAGGAATCATACAAAATGAATGTTATTTTTTTATGTAGTACTGACCTGAACGAGATATTTCACATAAAAGACGTTTACATATGGTCTGCTCGAGAAAATAATAGTTGAATGTATAAAAATGACCCTGCTCAAAAGTTTACATACATTACCTGTTGTTACCTGAATGATCCACTGCTTTTTTTTTTTTTTAGCGACAGTTGTTCATGAGTCCCTTGTTTGTCCTGAACAGTTAAACTGCCTGCTGTTCTTCAAAAAAATTCCTTAGGTCTCATAGAGATTTTTGGATTTTCAGCATTTTTGTGTATTTGAACCCTTTCCAACAATGACTATGATTTTGAGATTCATCTTTTCACACTGATGACAACTGAGGGACTCATATGCAACTATTACAGAAGGTTTAAATGCTCACTGATGCTTCAGAAGGAAACATGATGCATTAAGATCCAGGGGGTGAAAACATTTGAACATAATGAAGATTTTTTTTATTTTGCCTAAATTTCATATATATATATATATATAAACGTCAAAAATGCTGAAAAACCAACAGGTAACAACACAGTATTAAGAATCAAGGGGATGTAAACTTTTGAACAGGGTCATTTTTATGCATTCAACTATTATTTTCTCTTGTGGACTATGTGTAAATGTCTTTTATATCAAATATCTTATTCAGGTCAGCACTACACAAAAAATAATATGAAATTTGTATGATGACTATTATTTAGATAAAATAATTCACATTTTGCAGATTCTGCAAGGTTTATTTAAACATTTGACCTCAACTGTTTTAGCCACTCGAAATAGCACATATTTGCTTCTATAAAGATCTGCTTCATAATTTCCTACATATTAATATTCGGGGCACATTGCAGTTCAAACATAAACCTTCATTACCCATGTGAGCACCACAGCTATTCACTAACCACTATGCCACAGCTCCATCGTGACTTTATTTTAACATTATCATCACATGGAGGCTTGTAAGGTGCAGTTAATGCTTAACAGCTGTGTGTTTGCATATAGAAATGACCCTCATGTCTCTCAGGTCAGCTGAAGTGTTATCAGACAGTGTATCGACTGGAAAGCAATAATGGGAGAACGTCACGGCATGTCGCCTGCTGTACACGTGTCTCAAAGATGTGTCAGACGGCCTGATATATTCACGTCTCTTTGGGAAAACTGATTAGAAAGGCAGGACACGGTGTCAGTGTGTGTGTGATGAAGGGGGGCAAGGAGGAATGGGCTTGATGAAAAATTACAGCAATTAGTCGGCCACCGGGTAATGAGCCGTAATTATTTCAGCACTCTGGGCGTCAAAACAGAAAGAGCGTGAGAAAGTCAAGGAAACAAGGCTGACACACACAAACATACACATGTTTTATGTCTTGCCGCCTTCACCAATATTACTGTAAATCACTGCGCTATAGTTCTCTGAGCCACACGTCAAAACATATGCGTCAAACTACAACACAAACATTTCTGACATGAATAGAACCAAGTTTTCAACTCACCCACAGCAAACAGGGAAATCCCATTGTCTGTTACAGCTTTAGCTGGACCATCCACAGGATCATCTGACTGGCCATTAGTGATCAGAACAGCAATCTGAGGCCAGAAAGATACATAAAGTGAAGCTTTAAATGATCCATTACATGCAAAAGAGTCTCACACTTAAACATGAGCTTGTAATTAAAATTACGCCACAATGCAAAAAATCTTAAAGGATTAGTTTACTTCCAGAATTAAAATTTCCTGATAATTTACTCATGCCTATGTCTTCTAAGATGTTCATGTCTTTCATTCTTCAGTCAAAAAAGAAATTAAGGTTTTCGAGGAAAACATTTCAGGATTTTTTACCATATAGTGGATTTTAACGGGGATCAGCTTGGGTTGAAGGTCCAAATTGCAGTTTCAATGCAGCTTCAAAGGGCTCTACACTCTACATGATCCCAACCAAGGAGTAAGGGTCTTATCTAGTGAAACAATTGGTAATTTAAAAAAAAAAAAAATAATAAAATAAAATAATGTATATACTTTTTAACCACAAATGCTCATCTTGCACTAGCTTGACTTTCCACATTACATAATCATGTTGGAAAGGTCACACGTGAAATAGATGGCAGTACTGATCCAGTGTTTACAAAGCGAATGCACAAAGAAAGTCAAATGATGTTTACAAAAAGGTAAAACAACATTGGACAGATTTAAAGTTGGAGGAGAAAAAGAGAGTTTTTCGCCCCAACTCAACCTTTTTGAACCGAAGTTCACAGATGAAGAACTAACCACACATGACCTTTCCAATGTGATTATGTCATGTGTGAAATGCTAGTGCAAGATGAGTATTTGTGGTTAAAAGTATATATATATATATATATATAATTTTATTTTTTGTAAGAAAATGGCTGTTCTATTGGCCACCATTTAAGTCCATTACATGGAGAAAAATCCTGGAATGGTTTCCTCAAAAACCTTAATTTCTTTGCGACATTCATACAGTAATCTGAGAGGCGATATATGCTTATTTGTCATGAAAAATAATGTCAAAAATATAATGTAAAAAATGGTTAAAAAAATAACAGTGTTATATTCTTTATGGAGAATGTTTGTATTTTTTTCTTCTTCTTCTTTTAATTTTGGTGTGAAATATGACTGGGACTTGTCAGCTTTCATGAAATCCACCCAAAAGTGTGAATTTTTATTAAAGGACTCAATCTGCCATTAACAGCACCACGCTGATACTGATGCCCTTGAAAGCACACGGCATGAATTATCATCTCATTGCATACATAATTCCCCAAACCGCAGCAGATCCAAACCTGCAAAGTCGCTTAAACTCACAAATGAGTACTCTGAAAAAGAAACATCTCCTGGGTCACCCAAAGTTCACCAGCACTGGCCACGCTGCATCTGGGTTCATCTCTATGCGCTGTACGCTAGCATGCCATTACAGTGCATGTATGTGATGAGAGTTTTAATAAAAGGTGAAATCTCTGCAGTTCATTATAAACACCCGCTCATTTTTCCACACCAGGTGCTCTACGGCAAGACCAGCAGCTGTGTGCGGTTTGGAATCCTAATCAAGCCCTAAATTAGGATGGGTGGGACACTGCGGAGCAGAGTGTGTGCACTGCAGCGCAGGACGTGATGTCCTGACAGAATCATTGGAGTGATTGCAGGTGCAGCTCTTTGAGATATATAATTAGAAGGTTGTTCTGTGTATATGTGACAGGATGAATAATTTGGAAAAGTAGCAAGTAGCAGTATGGATGTCACTGAGATGCAGTGTTTCCATTTATGCTAGGCATGCTAGGTATGCTCTTTAACCCTTTAAAACCGCACGTATCATATTTGATACACGAGTTTCTAAGACATATATTGAATCGGTGAGAGCGATACTTTCTGTGAAAACCGGTTGTATCTATTGTGATACATGTATTCTGCCATCTAGAGGACTTTCACTGCACTGCAGGCAGTAGAGGGGTGATTTTGTAGCTTTTCAAAATGACGGCTGCGATTGGATCACGCCAGATGCGTTAGTCAAGAAAATAAAGGCTAATTTCAAATTGTTAAGGTAAAAATAACATTTGTATTGCACCTAATATAATTAATTAAATACTTTCTGAATTAAAACAATGCATAATTACTTAATAATTTAATCGTTAAATTACAATTAAAATGTGTTAGATTTTGTGTATCAAATTTGATACTGCAGGTATTAAAGGTGCTTTATGTCTAAATAGTCATGTCACATTGTTGTAATGTAATCTACTTTATGACTACCAAAATACAAACACACACACTACTGGGGTGATTCAATTAATCTAATTAATGACTGAAATGTCATATTAAAATATATATTGTGTTAAAAATGCACATATTACATTTGAAACTGCAGGTATATAAGGTTTTTTTTATCCCTGAACAGTCATGTCACATTTTTGTAATGTACCTACCACAATGTTATCTTACAATACATTTAGATTATTTTGACAGTAATAATTTATCTAAAATCATAATCAATATGCTGGATTAATCATTTTGTTATGTGTATTTTAGATGTCAAACACATTAGAGGAGGAAGAGAGAAAAAGAAAGGGTAACACTTTCTATGAAGCCTGAATTTATAATACATTATAAGGGTATTCTTAAGGCATTATAATGAATGCATAATGCATTATAAAAAACATTATAATATGTTATACCATCTCATGAATAATCAAAACAACAATTATAATACATAATAATACTTACGTATTTGAGGTTAACCTTTTATAGTATGATTATTTATAACGCACAATGAACATCATATTAAATCTACATTTATAATGGACTATATCATATTACTTTTTTTTTTTTCTTCATTTTATTTTGTTGGTCCCCTTAGTCTGTTGACTATAAGCAACTTTGCAGCTGCATGTCAACTAACACTCCTTAGAGTATTAGTAGACTTAGGCTAAGGTTAGGGTAGGTCAAAGTTACATATAATCAGTTTGTCTTTTGGGCAACTATCAAAATAAAGTGTGTAAATAATATAAACCATACATTTAGCATACTACTAATTATAAACACTGATAGCTGACATGTAGTTGCAGAGCTACTTATCAACAGCTTTCAAAATGGTACCATCAAATAATAAAAAAAAAAAAAGTTGAAAGAAAATGTGTCATTTTACACATTCATCTGTTTTGATACCTGATCTTATGGATGTTTGAGGAAAAAAATATTATTATTATTGTTATTAATACTACTTATAAGTGGTCTTTGTTTGCTTTAAGTAAAGTAACATAAGTAAAATGGCAAGAAATTAGACTTATAATACATTATAACTATGAGAAGTATAATTCATGGTTACTTAAGTGGATGTGTTCATTGTGTGTTATAAATCATCATATGCTTAATATAACTACAAATAAGTAAATATTATAATGCATTACAACTGTTCTTATGAATACTCATGAGATGATGTAACATATTATAAGGTTATTTATAATGCATTATGCATTCATTATAATGCCTTAAGGATACCCTTATAATATGACAAGACAGGTCACAATCAAAAAGCAGTCAGTGAAGGATAATGCATAAAAGAAAGAATACAGATGGAGAAAACAACAATTTCAACCTCCATCTGTTGATTTCATTTCATCTGATGAGGAAGGGACCAAAGACAGGTTCTAAGCAAATCTTCCCCAAAAGCCTAATGTATCAAATGTGATACAAAAAATATATCATAAACAAAATGAGTTGGCAAAAAAAAAATTTTTGATTTTGTTTCAGAGCCTAACAAACATCTAATTTCCAAAAATATAGAATTTTCTGCCTATTTTTTAATGGTTCAGGCTTTATAGGGTTACTGGTATCTATGTTTACATGTAGAACCTTTAACATCCATAAAAAACTTTCCATTCAGCCTGCCCACTTCGAAATGTCACTGGTTCACAATCTTGAGCCTCATAACTGTTCATTACGTGAACCCTTGATATAATGTGATAATGTCTCTTGCTAAATTATGTAGTAGAAAACCATGAAAGATTTACGTCATTTAAAAAATACACATTGTTTTATACATATTTTGAACTATGGGGGTGCCATTATTTTGATGACATCAGATGGTTGCACTCTGTGAGCTACTGGCGCTACTTGATGCTATTTTTACCGCAACTGGGAATACACAATTCAGAAAACAAACTACTGATACAATAACCACAGCTACTGAAAGAGATGATAATGGATATAAGCGTAGGCTTAAACCAAGGAGTCTTTTACCACAAGGAGTCTAAATGCTTGAAATCACGCTGAGAAACTCCTTAAGTGGCTACAGTGTCATGAAAAGCATCTAGCGTTTCTTGTCTCTGCCGTTTGTAAGTTCTTTCAGTAGCTGTGGTCTACTAAAAGCCTCAAAGGCGTCAGGGCTGAAGTGGAGAGAACAATGATGCGGGTCATTTTATATTCAGTTTATATTCGTCCACAGGCATTTTCCCATTCTTTTCACCTCTTCTTATCACTAGGAAAGCAGTAAAGACTTGTGTCGCTTTTCTTGATGCCCTTCGACTGAAAATTACAACCCAAATCCACATAATGTGGCATCACATCACTATTTTATTTTCTGAGTTAGTGGCGGTAGCTCACAGAGGGCAGCCATTTCAAAAGTCCAAAATATGTATAAAACGATGTGGATGTTTTTACATGGTTTTCTACTACATTTTTCAGTAAGAGACATTATTTGTTATATTAAACCATACAAGTCTTAATACCCATGGTTCCCTTTAACCATTAAATATCTTATAATGCAGCATCTGAGGCAACTTTCCAGTGTAAAGTTGGTCTTTTTCTCACACAGCTGGGTTAGGCATAAAAGTGGTGTTTTGAAGTGATTGTGATTGAAGTATCTCACCTTTGGGGCATTGTCTCTGATGATAGAAGGACTGAACACAGACTCGACAAGGAATTCCAATGCCAAGCCGGTACGGCTGTTTCCACCCTCATACGGCACCTCCTCCACAGCTCTGAGCACTTCCTCCAGAGTCGAATAATCTGTCAGAGCTATACGCATCCTGAACAAGGACACAACCGAATGCATATGGAGTATTCAAGCAGTTAATTCATTCTTAGTAAGGTCAGGAATATATACACATATTTTGGTCTTTAATTTTCATAAATTAAATAATTTATGAAAATTAATTAATAATTTTTCTCAGCAAAAAACTGCTCTCTGAAGTCCAAACACTAACCCACTGCAGTGTGTATACTAACCTGGGCAAGTCAGAATAGACAGTAACTCCAAAGCGAATGCCTTCCTGTCCCACCACACTTCCCTGGAAAGCTCGGACGATGTCCGCTATGAACTCTTTGATCTGCTGGAAGCTGGTAGGTCCCACTGACCAGGAATCATCCACCAGGAAAACAATATCAGCAGGCATGGCTGTACGACATACTGGAAAAAAAACAAAACATTTGATTGATTTTTTTTTTTTTTTTTGGACAAATGATCTTGTTTTCCAATGGTTGTTTTATAAATTAAATAGTTGTAAAAAGATGGCTAATATTTGAGAAATGCAAGCATAATTTAGGGGAATTTAACACACATACACGTCAGAGAAAGCTGAATTGGTTTGACAGCAAGATGGATTTATGAATAATAAATTACAGAAGATCACCAAATTGAGACATTTCATTAGTGCAACAAAAAGTCTTGTCTAATATAAGTCATTTTCTTTTACTTTTTTTTTTTTTGGAATTTATTGTAAATTAGAGAATTCGTTTTGCAGGACCCATAAAATCAACATTAAATTAAAATTATATATTTATTTATTATTACATTGTAATAATATATGTGACCCTGGACCACAAAACCAGTCTTAAGTAGCACAGGTATATTTGTAGCAATAGCCAAAAATACATAGTTTGGGTCAAAATTATGCCAAAACTCATTAGGATATTAGGTAAAGATCATGCTCCATGAAGATATTTTGTAAATTTCCTACTGTAAATATATCAAAATGTAATTTTTGGTTAGTAATATGCATTGTTAAGAACTTCATTTGGACAACTTTAATGGTGATTTTTATTTAGATAAAATATTTAGATTTTTTTGCACCCTCAGATTCCAGATTTTCATATAGTTCATATAGTCAAATTGCAGTGTTGCATCATATTTCAATACATTTCAGGAACTTAATTGGCTTTCAAGACATTCCGAGTTCAAGGATTCCACCTCACTCTTATCAAGGCCTTTTTGTTCACATCCAGCCATAATGCGTTCAGCCACCATTAGATGGCAGTGTAGATTTAGAGAAAATCTAAATTTTCAGAGCTGGTAAATGTATTCTAAGTGACCTGCACTTTAGAAACCACATTAAACAGGAACAGCAATTACAGACTCAGAAAAAGATCTGATCGGAATAAAAGTAAAATCCAGTCGTCCAATGCTTGTGATTTCAGGATGTTTTCTGAGCTTCTTTTCCGGTGTTTTACATCCTTAAACTAGAACCAAATATTTATTTCCGCTGCAAATGTGGCCTTGGTTATGAGGTGATTGCACAATCATTGTGAATCATGTAACGGCTTTCACTAAGTGGACTGCAGATGTCCTCTGAATCAGATAACTCTCCGAAGACAAGCTGTCTTAGGCAAGAGCTAATCAGGACTAGATTAGACTTAATAGCAGCGGACAATGTACAGCCAGATCTCACAGATCAGAGAAGATCGTTTCACACACCCACACAAACGAAATACAACAAAACCGAAGAAGACAAGTACATCCCAAGCTTTTCAACGCCTCTAACTCGCTCACAGAAGAATGCCTTGAAATGTTCTTTTCCCTCCTCAACAACCACAAGATGACAGATGCTATTATAAAATCCGAACACAATAGAGCTCTGGAAACAAAAGTATATGCATTAAGCGGCACAACGTTATTGATCATCTGGCAGGAACTACATAAAAAGTTCAGTCTCATTTCCGGAAAAGTTGGGAAAATCTGTGCCACCCACATCAGAAGGGAACAAACACTGGAGGCTTTAGTGATTTATCACTCATACACAGCATTCTAAGAGAGAAAACTGCTTTCATGCAACAGGGAAGTTCATCAAAAGCAAACTTTATAACGGTCCAGTGAGGATACTCTCTGCAGGCAGCGCTGATGGTCCAGAAGCATTCAACCAGTGGCAGAAAGACAAGGACAGACGGATTGGAAAAAATATGAATTTGGCGAGTTCGAGCATCTTAATTCAGGGGTGAACATTGCATTTGGCATGCCCTTTGACCATCTATATATATGTTGCAAAATGACATGATGTTACAATGGTCAAGGGAAACCAAAATCAACCAAACAAGGGCAGGATTCAAAATCACACTGAAAATCAACATCTATTCAGGCTCCTGATAAGATGGCGGATGGTTTTCTAGGGGGGTCTTCTCCCAGACCTGGATCAGAGCATCAGTGAGCTTAGAGGCAGTCTGTGGTGCTATTTGCCAGCTTCGGATGCTGCAATATAATGTCACAGAGCTTCTCAATTGGATTTTGGTCTGGGAAACATGAGAAACACTCTGGCCACACATGAGGCTCGGCATCGTCATGCAGCAGGAGGAACCCAAGGCCCACTGCACCAGTGTAAGGTCTGACAATGGCTGTGAGGATTTCAGTCTGCTACCTAACAGCAGTAGCGGTACCTTTGGCTAGAAAGTGGAGGTCTGTGCAATACTCCAAGGATATTCCTTCCCAGACCATCTCTGGTCCACTGCCAAAACGGTCCTGCTGGATAATGTTGCAGGCAGAACAATAGATGCCACAGGATGTCCAGACTCTTTCACATCTGTCACATGTTCAGTGTGAACCTGCTCTCATTTGTGAAGAAAATGGGGCTCAAGTGGTGGACCTGTCAGTTTTGGTGCTCACTGGCAAATGTCAATCAAGCTGCATGGTCTTGGGTCCCACTACAGGAAGCCAGGCCCTCATGTCATCCTTATGGAGTCCATATTTGACAGTTTGGTCAAAAACATACACACTAGCATCAGGTTGGAGGTCATTTTGGAGGACTTTCCTTCTGTTCCTTGCACAAAGCAGAGCAGATATCGGTCCTTTCGACCCTGTCTCCTTATTTAACAGCCCATCTCCTAGTATCTCCTCCATGCTGTTGAGACTGTGGTAGAAGACACACAAGCCTCCCTGCGATGGGAAGTGCCATCCTGGAGAAGTTAGACTACCTGTACAACTTAATTGGGTTGCAGATACTGCCTTAAAATTACCAGGATCCCAACTAAACACAACACTAGAGACAAAACAGTCAATTGTCTGTGACCACCGCTTGAAAAAACAATCCCCATTTTGAGTGGTTGTCTTGCTGTTGCTTATTTAGTGCACCTGGTGTCACTTTCATTTGCACCAAAGCAGGTGAAACTGATTCCCAAACACTTATGCTTCCTAACTGGCCAGATTGACATTCCTGAAGTTGAAATGACTTTGGCTGTGTCCAGAATTGTCCCCTAAACCGTTAACATGAGGAACTATTTGAGAGGACAACCATTTGTAGTGGTGTATGGAACTATTGTGGAGGTTAATGAGTGCACTTGTTCAATCCCATAATATGCCGCAATAATGAGTATACAACCGATGTGCACTCAACTGTTAGAGAATACCCATAATGCACTGTGAGGGTTTTGCCGAATTAACTCCCAAGTCTCAACAGAATGTATGGTTTAATGTAGTACAAATGATGTTGCTTAGAATAATATGTAGCAGAAAACCCATGAAAGATTTACGTTATTTAAAAAAATCCACATTTATACATACACTATATTGCCAAAAGTACCCTTCTAATGAACAGGTTTGACAACTTTAGTAATTTCCATGAGTACTAATCTTAATGTTTAAGCATATAATGATATTCTAGGGAATTGTGTCCTTCTAATTTTATACCAAAAGTTTGGACAGGACCATTTTTTATCCTAACATGACGATGCCTCTGTGCATAAGGCAAGGTTCATAAAGAAATGTTTGATTCAGTCAGTGTGGAAGAACTTGACTGGTCTGCGTAAAGCCAAGTCCTAATCCCAGTTGAACACCTCTGGTGTGGCTTTAAATGCAGACCTTGTGCCAAAAACTCACTCACTCACATCATTTTAGACACTTCCAAAACTGAAGCAACAGAGATGGAAATAAAATTTTTAAATACAGGAATTATGCTTCCATCTTTGTTGCTACAGTTTTGAAAGTGCCTTTTCTGTTCTAAAGAAGTGGGTGTCCCAATACTTTTCTCCATATAGTGTATGTACAAGTCACTGGTGTTTGGTGATGAGTTTTTGGCTCAGGGTCTGCATTTAAAATCACACTAGAGGTGTTCAGCTGGGATAATTTTGCCAACGCTTTTGGCAATATAGTGTATTTTGGACTATAGGGGGCGCCATTATTTCAATGTTGCTATTTTTACCACAACACAATTCAGAAAATAAAATACTGACATGATGACCACAAATTTGCGGCTTTTGGTTGTAATTTTAAGTCGAAGGGCAATGAGTAGCGATTTAAGTCTTCACTGCTTTCCTAGCGATAAGAAGAGGACAAAAGAATGGGAAGATCTCTCCACTTTCGCTCTGATGCCTTTGAGGCTTTTAGTAGACCAGATACTGAAAGAACTTATAAACAGCAGAGACAAGAAATGCTAGATGCCATCCTGGTAGGATGTAAACATGCTGACGCTTTTAATGATGCCTCGGCCACTGAAGGTTTTTTCAGCATTTGGTTTAAGTCTTGCTTAATTCTATCGCCAACTGGAAGCTCTTTCAGTAGCTGTGGTCATTGTATCAGTATTTTGTTTTATAAACCTGTTTGAAACAGTCAGTGTTGCAATTCAGCACTGAGAGCGACACCTTCAACCCACAAAAGAGCCACAGTGCAGCACTACTATGTCTGAATAGCCTCTTCATTACATACAGCACAATAAACAGATCACCTCCAGTTTGACTTTCTAGATACATCTGAGCCGCAGCTTGCAGAGTGTGCAGTTGTGTGCATACAGGATTACACTAAAATCAACTGCCGCTAGATTAAAATCATCGGCCTGTGAAAATAATGTGTTTAATATGATATAACTTAAAAGAGCTCTGTTCAGAGCTGACTCATAAAGGTAGTGAAGAAATAAGGTTATTAAGCAAACATTTATTTCATTTTAAAGCAACTGTAACAGATTGGCAGACCAATACCATGACAGCAAGGCCCTGACAGGAATGAAAAGTGACTGCCTGTGTATTTACAGTTATAAGGGTTGATTACCGGGGTCAGATGCTTGCGCTTTTACATTTAACAGGATTTCGACATAAAGCAGGTGCGATACTGAAAGAGTACAAGGACGTGACCTCGGAAAGTACATTCTTTCCATTTCATAGTCAAGTGTCTGTCACTGCAAACAGCCATTTTGAAGAGGTGTGGAAAATTACAGTGTTTCAGGGCATTAGAGCCTCAGTCAGTAATTGGTCCTGACAGACTCCTCTAAAACCATCCTGCGTGAATTCAATATGTTTCACATTCTCGCTTTTTCCCATTCTGTCTCTCTCTGCCTCACATGCACAGGCTCAAGGTGAAACATAAACACACACACACACACACACACACACACACACACACTGATTTCTTTGCAGACGGTTCTGGGGTGATGGAAATCGGAGAGGGGTAGAGTGATTTATCTGAAAAGGCTCAAACCAGAGGTATCAAGCTGCAGGAGGTGTGCAGATGGCCCACAGCAGAACCTGCTGACTCAGCAGGACACATGTGGAAAGAACTTTGTGTCCACTTCAGCTCCACCTGTACGGTCTCTTCAGGTGCGCAGACAGATGAGAACTGACACACATGGACACGACTGAAAGTGGACTTCCCTATTGCTAAACTTCATACAACATAAGAAATCTGAAAGAGTGTGTGGGTTCATCAAAGACAATATATATGAGTAATATATATAATAAAAAAACTAAAGCTCCAATATTGAAGTAACTTGTTAATAATAAAAAAATAAATAAAAAAATAAATAAAATAAAATAAAATAAAATAAATGATTGATTAGTCTAAGAGCACAAACACTGAAATAAGTGATTATTCAGTAAATTATTCAACTAAAAAATAAAATCTAATAACACTTGAATTGACAAAATTCTTCATTACATATAGCTCATTAATTATTCAACTTATAAAAGTAAAATACAATTAATAAAAATTGAATAGACAAAAAGTTCCAATAAAATAAAATAAAATAAAATAAATGATTGATTAGAAATAAGTGGTTATTCAGTAAATTATTCAACTAATAAAAACATTTTAATTGACAAAATTATTCAATAAACATAGTTCATTAATTATTCAACTAATAAAAATAAAATAAAAATTGAATAGACAAAAAGCTCCAATATAATAAAATAAAATAAAATAAAATAAATAAAAATTGATTAGTCTAAAAGCACCAAAACTAAAATAACGGATTATTCAGTAAATTATTCAACTAAAAATAAATAAAATCTAATAACACTTGAATTGACAAAATTCTTAATTCCATATAGCTCATTAATTATTTAACTAATAAAAATAAAATACAATAAATAAAAATTGAATAGACAAAAAGTTCTAATAAAATAAAATAAAATAAAATAAAATAAAATAAAATAAAATAAAATAAAATAAAGTACTATTATGACAAAAAGCTTGAATATAATGACATGAAATAAAGTAAAGTAAAATAAGGTAAAATAAAATAAAATAAAATAAAATAAACTGATTATTCTAAAAGCACCAAACACTGAAATTACTAATATTCAACTAATAAAATAAAATAAAATAATGTCAAGTGTTTCACTTTAATAACATAAATGATTAGTTTATGTATTTGTCTGGTTCAACTTTTTATCAAACATCTAGCATTATTAACTAGACTCTACTTATCTATATATAACTTTTAAAAGTAATATATGAGTATGAAGTAAAGAAATTGCAATGTATGTGGAAAAAAAAAAGGTGTAATTTTTAAAGCTATAGTAAAATGAAAGAATTTACGTTTCCTTTTGGAAGTTTTCCTTCTTTTTAACTTTTAACTCCCAAATACTGAAGGTTGTATATCATTCTTGTGTACGCTGAGAGTAACTCAATTTCAGCTGCTCACCAAATTTTACCCGCATTTAGTGCTTGGCAAGCGCTCATTTTGGACCCTGCCTGCAACCTTTTCAGAGTGTGATTGATTGAAGGGCGGGATATTGGCAGTTCACTGGGGACTGAAGAGGCCCTATCGCATGTAGATAAAGCATGAGTCAGCAGTCTACCTTCAGCCTCTGCAGTGGCGCTTTGATAGAAGAGAGACAGGGACAAGAGGAAGATCCACATGCCGCAGTATCCCATTCTCTCTCTCTCTCTCTCCTGTCCTCCGACTCTCTCTTTCGTTCTCTGTCCTCCCCCTCTTATCTCTCTGCCGGCAGATCCTCTTCTTTGGACTGATGTCCTGAGACGGGCTTGTTCTCCGCTTTATTTAGCTGCGACGTTCTCTTCCTTTTATCTGTAAGACAGAGGAAGAGAGAGATCGGTATCGTCACATATGCATTTACACACATTCAGAATAATCGTTTTGATCTGTTCTGTTAGCAGTCAATGTAATCGCTGAATCTTCGCTGAAAATCGCTTGTATAATCCACCACATTTATCCTGTCAGATATGGCTGTGCAAGGCCTGCTGAGTGCTGCTTAAGAAATGAATAGCACTTAGATAGAGACAGGAGACAGGTATTATTCAAATAAAAGAGAATGTTTAAGGTTAAGAAAGTTCGCTACTGCACAAGGAAGTTTATTCCTCTTAGGGTGTCATGTAATTAAATTCAACAGAGGACTCTTTGGAGGAAGCTCAAAATGATAATTATGTCATCTTTTACAGTTTTTACCAGACTTAAATGCTTTTCTTTCTTCTGTGGAACACATAAAAAGGTTTGAAACACTGTTTTTTATCATGAAAGTGGATAACCTCAGGCTGCCAAAAAACTGAAACATGCCAGGTTTGAATATGCACATATAAATTGAAAGCTTGTCCTCAAACAAAGGTGTCATGTCTCTTCAGAAAACTATACTGTAACACACAAGTCACAAGTCCATTCACATGCTTATGATAAAATAACATCTCTTTTTGTGTTCTGTGGAAGAAAGAAGGTTCAAACAGGTTTGGAACAACTAAATAATGACATTTTTTTTTTTTCATTTTGAGATCAACTGTCCCTTTAAGAGGACTATGAACAACCTTAAGTTTAGGGAACAGCATTCATAAAACTGGCTACATTTTATGCTTATAGTGCATCTTCACAGATTAGTGTGGCCACAAAATGTCTAACAATACAATGACAGTGACTAGGCACTTTCAGCAGGTTACATCACACATGGTAGTTGACACTGAGGTCAGAGTATCACAACAAACTTGACCTTTGTGAAAGGCATCAAGGGTGTTTTTCAATAAAGTGGGCTTAGACTGCTCGTTGATATTCATGTCTGCGTGAGGTCCAGAGCGTAAGGTGAGAACTGCAGTGAAAATACTGATCCTGTCATTTGGTATACAGTCACACTGAGTGAAGAATTCCAGAAAAGAACTGCCTTCAGGACAGGTTCTATTTTTTTTTAAGAAGATGGATAAGTTTCCCCTCAAGGACACCCTTTCTTTGATGTAACTTGTCCATTATCCCTAAAATCCTCACTTATTTGAAAGGAAAAGAGGTCTTTATGGATGTATCAAGTAAATGCAAAATTCTACCACAATTTGCAAGTAGTCAGCATTCGCAAAGCATGTCGTAATTGTGACTTTATCTTTCAGAACAAAATTATTTCTCACAGATTACTTTATCTCGGGACCTGGGACTATATTTCTTGAAGTGGTGGCTTTATATCACACAATCCTACAAAAGCTCATAATGTGACTTTGTGTATTAATTTTTTACTTTATCACAACTTTATATCTCACACTGTGACTTTGTCCCAATTGTTGGGAACTTAATATCTAATAATATGACTGTTTAAGTAAACTTAATATCTAAGAATTGTGACTTAATATTTCATAATGTGACTTCATATGTCAGAATTGTGACTTAATATCTCATAATGTGACCACCATAATTGTGACTTAATATCTCATAATGTGACATAATACATCCCACAATATGACATTTTAAGTCAACTTAAAATCTCATAATTGTGACTTAATATCTCATTATGTATCTCACAACTGACTTAAAATCTCATAATGCTTATTTATATACTTAATATGCCAGAATTGTGTCTTAATATCTCACAATATGACTTTTTAAGTCACCTTAATATCTCAGAGTTGTGACTTAATAACTCATAATGTGACTGTCACAGCTGTGACTTAATATCTTATAATGTTACTTTATATGTCAGAATTGTGACTTAATATCTCATAATGTGACTGTCATAATTGTCACTTAATATCTCATAATGGTGACTTTTTATGTCATAATTGTTACATAATATCTCACAATATGACTTTTTAAGTCAACTTAGTATCTCAGAATTGTGACTTAATATCTCATAATGTGACTGTCACAATTGTGACGTAATATCTCACAATATGACTTTTTAAGTCAACTTAGTATCTCATAATTGTGACTTAATATCTCAATGTCACTATCACAATTGTGACTTAAAATCTCATAATGTTACTTTATATGAAAGAATTGTGTTTTAATATCTCACAATGACTTAAGTCACCTTAATGATAAGTTGTGACTTAATAACTCATAATATGACTGTCACAGTTGTGACTTAATATCTTATAATGTTATTTTATGTCAGAATTGTGACTTAATATCTCATAATGTGACTGCCATAATTGTGACTTAATATCTCATAATGTGATTACCATAATTGTGACTTAATATCTCATACTGTGACATAATATCTCACAATATGACTTTTTAAGTCACCTTAATATCTCAGAGTTGTGACTTAATAACTCATAATGTGACTGTCACAGTTGTGACTTAATATCTTATAATGTTACTTTATATGTCAGAATTGTGAATTAATATCTCATAATGTGACTTTATAAGTTATAATTATGACTTAATATTTCATAATGTGACTTTATAGGTCATAATTGTAACAATCTCTCACAATATGACTTTTTAAGTCAACTTAATATCTCATTATGTGACTGTCACAATTGTGACTTAATATTTCATAAAGTGACTTCATGTCTCATAACTGACTTGATATCTTACAATGTGATTTAAGTCAACTTAAACCTCAGAATTGACTTATTATCTAATAATGTGACTTTATATCATAATTGTGACTTAATATCTCACAATATTACTTTTAAGTCAACTTAATATCTAAGAATGGTGACTTAATATCTCAATGTGACTGTCATAATTGTTACTTAATATCTCAGAGTGACTCTCATAACTGTGACTTTAAATCTTACAATGTGATTCTTTCAGTTGCGACTATATATGTCACAACAGCAACTATACTTCTTGTGATTGTGACTGTCACAACTGTAACATTATTTCTTGTGATTAATAAATTTCTCACAATGTGACTATATATCATAAATCATAGTATGACTGTGTCATAATTATGACTTTATATCTCACAATGTGATTGTCATAATTGTGACTGTTTCTTGTGATTGTGACATTTATATGTCACAATAGCAACTTTATTTCTCATGATTGTGACCATCCCACTTGCAATTATATTTCTTGTAATTAATATTTCATAAAATGACTTAATATGCCATAATTCTGACTTAATATCTTACAGTGTTACTTTATAGGTCATAATTGTGACTTAATATCTCACACTTTCCTTTTATGTCATCATTTTAATTTAATATCTCACAGTGCGACTTTATATGGCACTATTATTACATATATTTCTTGTGATTTTCTTATAATATTGAATAACTGATTTAATGTCAAATTTGTCTTAATATCTCACAATGTGACTTTATATGTCACAGTTATGACTATTTCTTGTGACTTTGTTATAATATTGAATAACTGTGATTTAATATGTCATATTTCTGACTCAATATCTCACAATGTCACTTTATATGCAATAAAGGTGATTTAATAACTCATAATGTCACACTTGTGACTTGTGAAGTTGAGGAGCTGTGAATCCTAGACCAACAGAAAATCCAAATATCTAAGAAGCATTAATTATGGAAAAATCTCTTTGATCCTTTGAAATCATGACTAATCCCAAACTGTAAAATCTTTTTATGCAAAATCCAGAGGCGTCAGACAGGTGAACAGCTTCCTCGCCAAATAAATGCTGTCATTCCAAATACTGCACTAACTAACTACATACCATACGGAATCAATGATCTTGCACAGAGCTGCCGCGGCTTTGTCAGGTTACATCTGTGGGGGATATTATGACTAGCGAGTCTCTGTTCAGCCAACAGACAGCACTGTCAAGCCGTGCAGAAACCACAGCCATGCTAATGCAATGCTTTACTGCACAACTGCCACTTCTAATGTGCAGGAACGAGTCTGACAGTCCACAAAATTAATTCAGCTGCAAGGGTTCGATGACTTTAACAAACTTCTCTTGGGTGCACATGGAAGTCCATAAAGCATTTTTACATAGTGCTAAAACTTTTTATTATGATCACAGACACTTCTATGCAGGATCAGAAACCCTCAGCATACAAAGTTAGTGCGGAAGGCATGTTTTCCTATCAGATGCAGTGGAACACAGCCAGATTTTTCATTAAGAAACTTGAGGGGCCTTGAGCTCTGCAAATACCAGTCAAACTCAGTCCTGTTCGAGCATGTAACCTCAAGCACTTCTGTACCGCAGTCAGTTTACATGACTTTACATAGACTCCGGTACTCTGGACGGGGCAGATAAGACTTTTTGAATTGCTGTACTTTGGAGGGCGTCGTTTGATTGTATGATTTATGAATGAATCTGATGCGATAATTCGCATCAACGTACAGACACGAAGGTGCTACCGCCGTGACTCAAGGGATATTTTTCTGCCGCCTGCCGCACAGCAACTTGCATACAGCAAAGTCATGCAACAAAGAATGTAATCTCACGAGCGCAGGCCGACCGGAGAGGTGAGCGTGCAGTTGGATTGTGCACTTTGAAGGATTATAAAGGTACAGGAGTCGACCCAAGCCCCCTTCTTGCTCTCTCTACAAACCCTGCGTTTCTGAATACGGCCACTTCACAGGAGATTATGGCTGTAGCTCTAAATTAAGTGTTAAATGCACACTGGGCCGAAAAACATTTCTTAAAAGCATCCAAAAACGCACACACAGAGATGGCAATTGTTGTAGTAGATGCAATTGTTGCGTAGAGCACAATAGTAAATGCATTAAATCAAACAAAGTGCCAATTCATGAGATAAGCCAAAAATCTTTAAATGTCGCTTCAGCAAAGAAAGTTTTTAAGATACTGGAAGGAACGTCCTCACAAAACATCTATTGTACTACAAATATCCAAACTTCCAATAGTTGCTCGCTCACAATAAAGGATGCTGTTTGCAGAAGCTTATCAGCTGTAGGAAGAGGCAGGCCGTCAGCGAGCAGTAATGAAATGACTTTATGCGGTTCATCTATGACATTACAACTAAAGCCGGAGTGCCGCTCGACTTCGAGGGGCGTGTAAAAGCCTGTGCGTGGAGGAAAAAGCTATCAAACTGGAGACATCACCAACACACTCTACCATTTTGTTCAAGGCTTTTTAGTCGCATTAGCGGGGCTATTGAAGCCGTCAGACGTGGTGGTAAATGGAGTGGAACGGCATACGGAGGATGGAGTCTCTGAATTTGCTCCACAATTACCTAATCAAACAATGCATTAAACAAATAAATGAACTTGGGTCAAATCATGTTAGTTTTGATCAGTAGATGTTTGAGAAAATGAACTTTAAAAGAGCAGTAGTAGCTCTCTAAAGGTCATGACCTCAAAATGGTCTGTTCTGATCGGATCATGGGGAGTAGGGAAGAACACTGCAAAATGTAAATATAATTAGGACAGTGACATAAACAGGGAAATGCATGACTTTTGACATCAACAACAATGTTGGAAAAGTTTTCTATGTCTATATTATTTAGTCACCCCTGTGTCATCCAAGATGTTCATGTCTTTCTTTTTCCAGTGGAAAAGAAATTAAAGTTTTTGAGAAAAACACTCAATTTCAAATTTCAACGTGGACCAAAGGGTTGAAAGTCCTAACTGCAGTTTCAGTGCAGCTTCAAATGGCTCTACATGATCCCACCAGAGGAATAAAGGTTTTATCTAATGAAACGATCTGTAATTTTCTAAAGAAATTAAAAATTACATACTTTTTAACCACAAATGCTCATCTTGCACTAGCTCTGCAAACACATTGGAAAGGTCACACTTGGTTAGTTTTTTGTCTGTGTACTTCGGTTCAAAAAGGTGAGGTAGGGTAAAAAATCCATCTCATTTTCTCCTCCAACTTCAAAATGATCCAACATTGTTGTTTTTTGTTTTGTAAATGTAAAGGGCATTTGCCTTTCTTTGCACATTCACTTTGTAAACACTGGGTTGGTACTTCCGCCTACGTAACGTGGAGCCTTTCCAGTGTGGTTACATAATGCGAGAAGTTGTGAATGCAGAGCTAGTGCAAGATGAGCATTTGTGGTTAAAAAAGTATATACATTTTTTATTTTATTTTATTTATTTATTTTTGTTTTCAGAAAATGACCTTTTAACTAGGTAAAACCCTTATTTGGAGAAAAATCCTGGAATGCTTTTCTTTTCGACTGAAGAAAGAAAGACATTAACGTCTTGAATAACATATGGGTGAGTAAATTATCAGGAATTTTTTATTTTGGACTTAACCAATCCTTTAAATCGTCACCTGAAGTCTAAGAATTCTAGACAATAAAGTAAAACTAGTTGAGAACCACTCTGAGAAAATGGCCCACATCCAGAGTGCGCAAGAAAGAGAAAAACTCGGCAGAGAGCTAGATAGATATACTGCTTTCTTCATTGTGAGGCATTGGGCTGCAAAGTTCACCCAGAGACCTTCACTCACCTCTCCCACTGTACCCTGCACCATCGTCCTCCTTTCAAAGGCAAAACTGCTGCCCGTTTAAGACAGACCCCGTCTGTTGGAGATCCGTCAGGTAATAATCCAATCCAAGAACAGGTTATGGGACTCCACACGCTGTAGTGCAATGTCCCAGCATGAGGGGTTTGAGAATCCAAGACAGCCTAGAAAGGGACGTGTAAGTGGGTGTGTGAGAGAAAGAGAGAGTGAATGAATGAAGCAAATACCTCTGGAGGAGAAAGTTTAGGGGGTGTGGAAGAGCTACAACAGGTTGGCTCACAGTTAAGACAAGAAGATGGATCGAGAGAGAGTGAAAAGGAGAGAAAAAGTAAGGGAGAGAGAACTGAGAACATGGAAATAATTCAAAGACAGTACATATGTGACCATGGACCACAAAACCAGTCTTAAGTAGCACGGGTATGTGTAGCAATAGCCAAAAATGCATTGTATGGGTCAAAATTATCGATTTTATAGCAAAAATTATTAGGACATTAAGTAAAGATCATGTTCCATGAAGATATATTGTACATTTCCTACTGTAAATATATCAAAAATTACATTCTGATTAGTACTATGCATTGCTAAGAATTTCATTTGGACAACTTTAAAGGCAATTTTCTCCAGCTTTTCAAATTGTATCTCAGCCAAATATTGTCCTATTCTACCAAAACTTGCGTGAAAAGTGCATGTATAATCTCAATGATGTATAAGGGTTAAAAAATGTACCCTTATGACTGGTTTTGTGGTCTAGTGTCACATGTCTCTCTATACACACACACACACACACACACACACACACTATTATTATTCTATATATTTTATATGTAAAATGTACATTAATGTAATGTTTTTAGGCAAAATATAGAGCCACTAAGGGGACATTGTGATGGAGATATTTCAGTGCTTTTGCTCTTGCTTTCCAAACTTTTGAGTTTGGAGTCACAAATTGCATTCCCACGACAACCTTTGTTTGCTTGCAAAACATTTGCATACTCATGCAAATATTTACAAATCTATTGTGTTTTCCCAATTTAAACTTAGTGTTCTCTCACAAAAGCACTGACATATAATTTTCTCCCACCTTAACTTATTTTCATAACAAAAGTATTGCAAGACAATACAAAAGCACTGAAATACATGTCCTCCCATCATGGGGCTTTTTTGCTTTCTGAATTTATAAGACAATATTTGGCTGAGATACAATTTAAAAATCTGGAATCAAAATACTGAGAAAATCGCCTTTAAAGTTGTCCAAATTAAGTTCTTAGCAATGCATATTACTAATCAAAATGTAATTTTTGATATATTTACAGTAGGAAATGTACAAAATATCTTCATGGAACATGATCTTTACTTAATATCCTAATGATTTTTGGCATAAAAGAAAAATCAATAATTGTGACCCTTAGAATGTAGTTTTGTGCTCCAGGGTCACATGCTGTATGATAAATATATAACATTATGCATGGTAACTGACTTTCAAATACGTTTAGTAATTTCAAGTTTGACTTTCATATTGACATGTTTTTAGGTCTTGCACAACTGCTTGCGATTTTCTACGCAACAAAGTTCAGCATGACATGAAAATCCTACAGCGAATTACTTCCATCACTGCAATTCCAAAAATTACTGAACAAAGCACAGGCAATCCTCAAACCTTCTTCAAGTCAAATCAAAAGCAATTTTGTTTGCATCTGTAATCTCAGGGGACACAATTAGGCACTTTTAAAAGCCTTCTCAAATTATTTCTGAAGTATGTGAGACCTCCCAAAAGTGACTTTTGAAAAACAGCAGCAGAAGTTAGGGTCAAAAAGGTGCACTTATTCTACAAAGAACATATAGTACCATGGTTTTAAGATCTCACAAATAAAACCGCCAGATCTCTGAGCTGGTCAAAGGCCTTCCGGAGGAACTGCGCTGGAGCAGCAGAATAAAACATAGTAACTGCCCCTTTTGAACAGAGAGAGCGATATGAAAGGTCTTTAATGGTCTTCTGCAGGAATGCAGGGATGGAGTTTATTGGTTCTTGCCAGCTGTCACTCATGACACACTATAATTCAACAAACCCCACTCACAAACTCAGACCTGACAAGCTGAAAAACTGTTCTGAGGCTGAGGTCAAAGGTCATGCACAGGGCCTTCGTGAAGAGAAAAAAGAGGGGGAAAGGGGCTATAAAGAGTGTTGTATACATGTAAAAGAATGTATATAGTCATGTAGAACATAAATTACAGAGTTACAGTTTTTTTATTTTATAAAACATCTATCTACAAGGTCTTTTTGGTCCTCAAATCTGATTGCCTGAGAGGAGTGTGACGTTCTAGTGATATCAAAACCATTTCAATGTTTGTATCACTCTGTTTGTATTATTTATCACAGCAAATGTCATGGCGGACACTCAAATCCACTGTAATTTTATAGTTATTACATTATTACTACATTATTTGATTTTTCGATTTGAATCATGTTGGAAGGAAGTAGTTCACACGAAAGAGGGCTTTTAAATACACACTGTTGTTTTGTGTGTGTCTACATATATATATATATATATATATATATATATATTTACACAATCGTGCCGTTGAACTGTTGTATCAACGCAATATCACACTTGTAGATGGGCGATATGGCTTTATATCTACTGATTTATACTTCTGTATTATCTTTTATTATCCAAGCATGATGCGATAGAGCACAATTTATGAAGTTAAAACCCATTTGCACCAAGAATAACTATATTAACAACAATAATATAAAGTTTTAATAATTATTCCAATTTTATGAGAATATTGGAGTCTACAACTATAATGATAATACCACAGAGGAGCAATATCATTGAAATGATGTTCCATTTTCCAACTAATGCCATCCTGCTTCAAAATGAACATTTAAAGCGCACACAGTATAACTGCAGCCAATGCTTATAATAAACAGCACATTATTGTGCATTGGTGTGCATCGTTATAGTTATCTTTCTTGGTCTGAATGGTTTACCCAGAGTCCAAAACAACATCTCGGAGTTTTGAAAAACAGTGTGACACACTGTGTAATTGAAAGTCCCTCAGGTAGCCCTAGGGAGATGCCACAAAGGCGAGTGCTAAAGTGAGAAGGAACGCATTAGATGAGCAGAAGGACAGAGAGACAGACGGGACAGAAAGGTTGGAGAAATTGATTCCCAGTGTCCTCCCGGCCGGCCCACAGGTGTGCAGAGGCCTGCTGGGCACAGTAAGGTCAGGCTTTCATGTCTCAGGACCTCTCTGGACACTGGGTCAGCTCTATCTATAGGGCGCCGAGAGAGCCATAAATCCTCGTGACTGTGGGTGTCTGGAGGGATGAAGAGGCGGAGATCCAATGAAAAAAGAGGGATGACCAGACTGAAAGAAAAAAGAGATTGTAGATTAGATGTGTGTAAACTGGCTTTGGGAGCTTGTTCATCACATCAGGCAGCTTTTCGGACCACTATACATAACAACTGTAAAGATTTGGAGGCTTGGAAAGCACTTGTACTTAGAACCTTATATGCTACCATTCAAAAGTCAGTACGATTTTGTGAAGTGTAAAAAAAGGATACAAATTGTTTTTTAAAGTGATTAAAACTTACAGTTAAGGCAGTTTATGAAGACTGGAGTAATGGCTGCTAAAAATTCAGAATATTAAAATATTTTGAACTAAATGGAAAACAGAATATTTTATATTTTAGAATATTTTACAAATATTTCACAATATTAAGGATTTGTATGTATTTTTTCACCAAATAAATGCAGCTTTGTTGAACATAAGAGGCTAAAAACATACACATATATTCAATTTATTAATTTAATTAGTGTTGTATACAAACAGAGGAATGCACAAACATTCACTTTCGTGAACGTGCGTCGAAGACTGACACGGAAGAGACGAAATTGTTGAATATTTTTATTTTTTTTCTTTTATTCTTGTAGCTTCATAAAATTACGGTTCAATCACTGATGTCACATGGACTATTTTAACAATGTCCTTACTACCTTTCTGGACCTTGAATATGTCAGTTTGTTGCTGTCAGGGTCAGAACGCTCTCGGATTTCATCAAAAATATCTTAATTTGTGTTCCGAAGATGAATGAAGGTCTTACAGGTCTATTTATTTGGTAAGTATCCATACAATATGTCAAATAATATATAGTCATCTGGTCATTATCATAAAATAAACCCCTTCTAGTTGATAAAGACCCACAAACATTATATCTCGACCCTGATCACTCAGCCGAGGTTCATTTTGCGATAATGTCTGTACATTAGACCTGACTGATTAACTCACATAACACAATCAGCGCTATGGAGAAATGAGGGAATATAATAATATTTTGTAAGGATTTCTGTATAAAATGCCCACCAAAGGACATTTGAGACTCTAGAGAAATCTAATTATTTTAGGAGATATTTTAGCAAGGTTAGAGATGAATTTGAAACTTGAGTGGAAAAAATATATCACAGCTAGAAAAACTTAGGCTACTGTACGATAATGGTGCTGTTATTGCATCATCAAGCAATTATAAGCATTGAGGAATATGTGTTGAACAAAGCTGATAATGGCTAATCAGCCTGGGAAATATTAAACAGGCTTGTCTTCATAAACTAGCAGCTAATTGCTGTTTTTTTAATGCCTATGAATCCCCAAAGCGGTTCGTACTGCAGCTGAAGTGTGTTTTGATTCAATTCAAGCTGCAGGCTTGAGTAAAAAGCGAAGTATGCAGGGATGAGCACAAGAGTAACAAAGAAATCTTTCCTGTCGGTCATATATTAGGAATTCACAGGGCTGGGCTAGGTTTCTGACACGTTGTAAAAACATCACTGACATGATGGGTAATTGCTCCATTGGTACGTTAGCTTGTTTTCACAGGCATGTTAGTAGCAGGCTGTTACCTTTTGTGTCTGTCAACATGGTTTCCATCTCAAATGCATCACGTCACCACAAAAGAGCGTTTTCATGTTTTCAGCCGTTATGAATAATAAAGAGCTATTGCTTTACACGCTCCTGGGAGAAATAAAATCCAATTGGATGACGTATAGATTTAATGTAATGCTGAAATCTTAATTATAAGTTCATTTTCTGTGCTCTGATGGTCCCAACAGTTCATTATTCTGCCCTGCAGTGCCTTTCCGACTCTACTTTAATTGTGTTTTTGACGTGGAATGAGTTCAAAGTCCATGTTTAAATAATGCGCCTGTCTGAGTTTTGCTTTTGGGGGAAAAAAAGTATTGATTGATGTAATATAAACACAAGTGCCTCATTTAAAGTTATGGAAGTGTGTCTGCAGAGAGAAGAAATAAGGAGAGCTGTGGAGTAGTAATATGGCGTTTGAATATTAATATGACATTACGCTTGTGTGTGTGCATGTCTGTGGTCTCTGGCACAACTGTCATGTTGTCTCTATCCTGGAAATCAAGGACTTGTTGCCCACGGCTATCAGAAAAAAATGTATCCTCTGTTGGCAGGTATGTGGCACAGCAGCTACCTCAGTCTACAACAACAGGCCTAAGGTATGCCAAAACACATGTATACGTGCCTATCACTGACAAAAAACACGACCATATACTTCAACTCAAAAAAGTGTGCCTATACACTATATTGTATTAGCTTAGAGGTCTTAAAGGTACAACAGCGTTTTAGTGTGATGCTAAAAAATAAAATAAATTAAAAATTACGAATAATGTCGTAATATTTTGAGAACAAAGTCTAAATATTTCGAGAATAAAGTTTAAATGTTTCGAAAATAAAATTGAAATGTTTCAAGAATAAAGTCTAAATATTTCGAGAATCAAGTCGAAATTACGCGAATAAAGTTGATATGTTTCTAGAATAAAGTAAAATTCCGAGAATAAAGTTGAAATATTTTGAAAATAAAGTTGAAATGTTTCGAGAATAAACTCCAAATATTCAGAGAATAAAGTCGAAATTACGTGAATAAAGTTGATATGTTTCTAGAATAAAGTAAAATTTGAGAATAAACTCCAAATGTTTCAAGAATAAAGTAGAAGTTTCGAGAATAAAGTCAAAATGTTTCAAGAATAAAGTCGAAGTTTCGAGAATAAAGTCAAAATGTTTCGAGAAAGAAGTTGAAATTTCGAGAATAAACTCAAAATGTTCTGAGAATAAAGTCGAAATGTTTTGTGAATAAAGTCGAAATTACAAGAATAAAGTCAAAATGTTTTGAGAATAAAGACTAAATTACGAGAACAAAAAATTTCGAGAATAAAGTTGAAATTTCGAGAATAATGTCAATATGTTTCGAGAATAAAGTCGAAATTACGAGAATAAAATGGTAGCAATTAAAGTTATAATATTTAGCGCAGGGAGAAGTTACCAGGCCACCGGAATTTATTTGAATATGTGTGAGATTATTAGCAGAAATCCCACCATGTGTTATATTTGAAGGGACAAATATGCTTGGAATTATATTTCATGTCTTTGATTGCATTCATTAGGCCTATTTGTAGTGTACCAGCTACCCTATAATAGCAATAAGCTTTGTGCTTTTGGTACATTTAATAAAAAAAAGTCTCATCTTTCAAAATCTGTCAGTTTTACAGTGAAATACAAACAATGTGTCTTGCAATAATGTATTTGTCGTGCTGTTTAATGTGGTGGGACAGATCGCTGTATTGATGTGAATCAGTCATCTTTTCGATTACAATGTGACATTCGTTTTGTTGAATTATACCATTTTCTTCATGAAAATTTCACCACCTACCTGGCAAAAATGTCTGTGGTGTCCAATCTTTCATTCCTCACATGTATTATTAAAAAACAACAATAAAATGTTCTTAAGGTTGAAGTTGACTCCAACTTGTTTACATATTATGTTGTTGTCTTTTCTGAGGTATGTAAGTGAGTATTCCCAAGCTGTTTTATTATACAGTAAATGATTGGAAATAATATTTAACGTCTTCCATTCATTATTTGTGCCAGCCACCCAGTAATCGCAACAATTTTGTGATTTTGTTGCTTTTAATATAACACAGCTCAACTTTCAAAATTCTGTCAGTTTTATCACAAACTATAAAGTTAATAAGTTTATAGCACAATATAAATGTGAAGGAACATCAGAATGAATAAACAGTAAAGCCTAATTTAATTAAATGAATGTCTCACTGTAATCGGAAAAATTACTGATTCACATGCCGTTAAAATGAGCCACATTAAAGAGCATGAAAAACACATTTTTGTAATAGACATATTGTACGTATTTTGCTAGAAAACTGACAGATTTTGAAAGCTTAGAATTTGGAACCTCCCAGTGCTCCCAATCCGGGCCATTTGCATGCACAATAGGCTAGAATATACTCTCAAACTATTAGAATGTAATTAATTCTCGTAGTTTTGAGTTTATTCTCAAAATATTTTGACTATATTCTCGAAACATTTTGACTTTATTCTTGAAATAATTTGACTTTATTCTCATAAATTTGACTTTATTCTCAAACCATTTCAAAATGTATTCTCATAATTTCTCACTTTTTGTTGAAATATTTCGACTTTATTCTCGTAATTTTGACTTTATTCTCAAAATATGACTTCAACAACAACTTCTTGTCCTCCGTGTCAGTCTTCAACATGTGTTAATGACATGAGAGTACCACAACGTACATGATTTTTACACTCATGCACTTTAACTAAATATAGTTATGGGAGCATGGACTGATCTTTTGGTAGCTCTACTCATCTCTCCCTCAGACCTAGCATACTGCTCTGCATGCTTAGTGGACTAATGATGCCTAAGATTGTATTCATGCAATGCAATTTAGATCAGGCAGGTAGCCACCTCATTAAGAGGCCAGAGAGAACATCATGTTCTGGCTTTGATGTAAATCTCAGATGTTATCTGAATGTAAAAAGACTGAAAATAAATGGATATCGATTCACACATATGGTAAATAAAATTATTTTATTAGGGAAAAAAAAACTAATGGGGACACTCTTGCTATAATAAAATAGCAGCTATATGTATGCAGCATGTACTGTATTAAAACTATTTTTAGTTATTTTTATCTAGCGTCAAGGGCCTGTAGTTTGAAACTTTTGCACTAATCTGTTTTAGAGCTTGCTGTGGTGTTTTATTACTGGCATTATGTTTATGTAATCAAGCGTCTGTAAAGCGAAGACTGTTTGTTTTACAGTATACTGAGCATAAAATATTACAGCCATCAGTAGGACCATTAAAGAACATTTGATACCAAGAGTCTCTAGTGTTTGCACATGGACCAGGCAGGTTAGGATGCCTCTTTCAAACCTGATCCAGAAGCCCATCCTTTCCATTAGCTATTCCATAAAGCAAAAAGAGTCTGACGAATGTCAGAAAGTAACCCAAATGCACACTGATATAGGAGGAAGAGTCAAATCTGCTAAACGCATAAATCCACAGCTTTTTTCCTACAGTATATTTACAATTAAACTGCATTTCCCCACACACGCATAAGTTCAAGTCTCAAAGCTACAGGCTCTCAGACAGTCAGATGGCTAATGAGGCCAGTCTTTGAACTCAGGTTTGATTTATGCTTCACTGAATATCAAAACCATGCACAAATATATTGTAACAGGAATGCAGCCATCTCTCAAATTCACTCAAGCAATGAGTAGAAAACCACAAGCAGGGACAAGCCCCAGATTGCCCCACAGCCACAGTCAAATCCAGTGTCTTTTCCCTACATACATAAACAAAAATGTACTAAATCTACTAAACCACTGACAGATGGTAGATAGATAGATAGATAGATAGATAGACAGACAGACAGACAGACAGACAGACAGACAGACAGACAGACAGACAGACAGATAGATAGATAGATAGATAGATAGATAGATAGATAGATAGATAGATAGATAGATAGATAGATAGATAGATGCTGTCTGTTTCACAGGGGGAGGTTGAGTCTCCATATGGTTTAGAAATGCACACATGGCCAGATTCATACCGCCAACACACACCTCGACCGGAAATGACTGCGAATCCCACGCCTCTTGAGCTTCTGAAAAGTATCTAAGGATGAATCTCTGGAGGAAGAGAAGGAGTAATGAGGAAAACAATGGACAAAGGGGGGAGAGAGAGAGAGAAAGGATGGACCTTAACAAGCCATAATGCAGAGTTACAGATGAAAGAGAGCAGAAATTGATGTAACAGAAGGAGCCACTGATGGCATAACCAGCCGCTGGGAAACGAGTGGATGAGGCGCTCAGACACAAACAGAGACCTGAGGAATGCTTAGAAGACGGCTTGCAGGAAACTCCTCATGGCCCTGTGTGACCGAGTTTGGAGTTTAACAAGGACTGATGTTTAGGACTGAATGTTCACACTGTCATTTTGTAAGTTACAGTGTGAAATCAGATTTTTTTGTGCAGGCACATGTGTATTCAATACCCAGTACATTGATTGCCATAGTGTGAGCACAACAACAAAAGAACTGAACTCATGTGGCACATCAGAAAACACATCAGAAGCATTACTGTAAAACATTTGGTGAAAGATTTACTTTGAAACATTTTCTTTCAGAAATTGCTGCATTTTATTTTACAAATAAATACAAACAAACGGCGAGAAACAAACTATGGGCCAGTTTTACCAAACAGGGCAAATTAGCATCAAAGTGCAATTCTATAAAAGCGCTGATGGAAGGAAAAAATTCTGTATGTGATTTACTAACAATGCGCACATTAAAAAACAGTGAGATCATTCCCATAATGACTAGCAAACTCTACCAGGACAAATTACCACCTGCTTTAAGACGTGCTTTTTTTGGGAATTAAATAATGGCGCTAATAATTAAAAAAAATAATTTTAATATTTTACTACCATAAATTTTGCTTTTGAAAGGGAAACACCTACAAATGCTGTGTTTTCAGCACTAATTCTTCACTGAGCATCCTTAGTAAATCCTGACATTATTTTAATAACAAAAGACAGTTTGCACTGCCGCAAGCTGTTAGTAAAACTGTCCCTATAAGTGAAATGTGACATTTGGAGGGAGTGAAAGTGATAATTGATAATCTAATTTTTATTGATAAACTAAAGGATTTAAGTATGCACATTTTGCTCATTTATTTACCATTCACATTTAATGAATACCACATGTGAGTGTAAATGAGTAAACAGTTACACTTCTGTGTATCATGTTGCATCCCCCCAAAATACTTGAAATTTTATTTACTGTTCCAGAAATCTTTAGAATTTTAATTATAACATTTTTTATGTTAGACTATACAGACACCTGGATATGCAAAAACGTATTTTTGATGCTTGTCTAAGTCATTTTAAGGTTTACACACATCACGATTCAGTTTAATTCACAATACTGGATGTGATTGGTTCATGCGATAAATCCCAGCTTTTGTGTTCATGCGCGTTCCACTTTCGCGAATCAGACTGAATGAACAATATAATGTTAATCAGAAGACTAATTTTAAAAAGTAAACAACTCACACATTTAGATATAACCACTTTGTTACGTCAAAATAAGACTTAAAATGGCCTAAAAACATGATCTGTGGGAGTTTTTTAGTGAGTAATTAGCTTGGTGAAAAGTAAATCTCCATGTCTGTGATCAGTAAGGACAGAGTTTTGATAACTGATGATCCTAAAAATTTAAAAATAGTTACAAGTTAGCTGTTAAAAGAGAATAGTTGAATGTAAGTTCACAAATAAAATATATCGTGTAAACGGTTAGAACTTGACGAGATTCATGGCTTTAATAAATAAAACACTGATTCAATTGTTAATGTAAAAACATTAATCAGAATTGTTTGTTTTTTTTCTTTTGTTGATAGTCATGTTTTTAAACCATGAAAATGTGACTAGGTCATGAATATACTATACTGTGACACTATATTTTTATATTTTTACTAAACCTTCTAGATATAGTTTATAGCACTGCAGAAAAGTTAAGTCAATGTAAAAACACTACTATATAATTACTGCCATTTCTGAGTGTTGAGATGGCAAAGTAGTTTCACATGCCATTCGTTCCTGTGATACCTGGATCTCAAGTACGGATGAATCTACCTATAGTGCCATTATAACTCAAACACAAATACCCAGACTATAAACTTGTGCTGTCATTAGCCCCATTCGCTCAAAGGAATGTAAACAGTGTGTATGGAGAGGAATGTCAGATGTCACTTATCTGTGTGTCTGCAGGGCCGGTGCGAAAGATCGTCCCACAAAGAGCTTGCGTTCATCATGCTGTATGGACACGCTGAGGCCTGTGGAGTCACATCTGCGCTTTTGAATGGGATTTGGCCCTGCGGGATACTGTACAGGAGAGATTACATAAGATTTGAGCAATGTAAATGTAGAATTTTATGAGTTTCTCCAAAGGAAGGTTTTATTAATTCATTAGACTGTCTTTAGAATACAGCAATGATAAAGCTTTGCTTCTGTGCTCTGGATTTGATTTATCATTATACTCAAAGTAAAATTTATTGACATCCATATGCTCCATGCTGGACATTTTTGGTGCCTGATTCCACATTTGCTTATGTTTAGAGGACATCGGGAGATGGGAAATAGCAATCCTGGCCGCGGCATCAAAGGGCGATAAATAAACCTGTTAAACAAGCCTGATAACATCCGCAGAGCTGCTCTCCATCACACATTAAATGCTGCGTTTAAAAACCGGCACTGCATTTATGAACCGTAATAAAGCCTTTGCCCAGGATGAGGGAGAACGCTTGGGCCAGCTGGCATCCTGCTCAGCATGAGATCTGCTGTGGGTTAGTGCACAGGACAGATGCAAACACAGACACGAAGAGTGAATGAGAGAGACAGATGAACAATGAACTTCATCTCAAGCTTTCTTTGTTCTGATTCATTGTGCATAGCAAATGGTGCTTTCCATAAATATGGTACAAATTAGGGTCAGACAGTGTGTTTCTTTAACAAATTTCAGAGCATGTTGGTGCTTAAACTTTAGAAACTGTTCATTGTCAACGTCAGGAGGTCAATATATATATACACATACATACATACATACATATATACTGTTTTGGTTTACAATTTATGCAACGCTGTTACAAGAAGATACTGTAAATAATTTAAAACATTAATTTCTTTACATAATGTAAACAGTTTATTTAATAAACATGAAATACATATCAAATCTATAATAAAATAATAAAATAAAATTGTATAAAATACACTGAAAGGGTACAATGGTAACGTGGTTTAATAAACATTATCAAATACAAATAAAATATAATAGAAAAAATTAAGTAAAATAATAAAAAACTAGAAATAATAAAATAAAATAAAATAAAATAAAATAAAATAAAATAAAATAAAATAATATATAATAAATAATAATACCCAGAGAAAAATAAAATAATAAAATAAATACATAGAAAGGATACAATAGTAACATGATTTAATAAACATTATTTAATACAAATCAAATCTATTACAAAAACAAAAAATGAAGTAAAAATAAAAAATAAAACAAATAAAATAAAATAAATACATAGAAAGGGTAACATGATTTAATAAACATTATTTCATATCAATCTAAATCAAATCTAATATAAAAGAAGCAAAAATAAATAAAGCAGAAAAAATACAATACAATAAAATAGAAATAAATAAATAAAATACCTAGAAAGAGTAAAATGGTAACATGATTTAATAAACATTATTTAATACAAATCAAATCTAATACAAAAAAATGAAGTAAAAAATAAATATATAAATAAAGTAGGAAAAATTTAATAAAATATAAATAATTAAATAATGATTTAATAAACATTATTTAATATAAATATTTTTTTGTACAAAAATTAAGTAAAAATAAAGTAGAAATAACAAATTAAAATATATAAAGACAAAAAAGACCACCAAATAAACAACAAAAATTAAGTAAAAATGTAAAAATAAAGTAGAAAAATAAAATAAATAAATAAAATACCTAAAAAGGGTAAAATTATAACATGATTTAATAAACATAATACATATTAAACATAATAAAAATATTAACAAAAAAAAAAAAAAATCAGAAATAATAATAAAAATAAATAAATAAATAAATAAATAATAAATAAAAAACCCTGAGGAAAATAAAATAAATAAATAAAATATCTAGAATAGATAAAATGGCAACATTAATAAACAGTATTTAATACAAATCTAATCTAAGTCTAATACAAAAAAAAAGTAATATCAAGTAAGAAAGATATTACTACTTAACAAAACAGAACATAATAGTCAAAAATTGCATGTAACAACTTTTTTTTTTTAATTTACTTTTAGTAATTCAATTTGGTTAATAGGTTAAAGAATGTGTTACTACAATAAACATCTACATGAATATAACTGTTGGGAGGGTCATAATCTATGAAGTGGGACCAAAATGATCATTCAAAGGAGGATGCAGATGTGTTTACAACTTGCTACTTCACATATCTAATATAAAATCTAAACAATATCAGTAAAAAATGGAATGAGTGCCTGTAATGCTTAACAAATGTCTCTAATGCTTTAAAAAATCCAAGTGTATCATATTTAAGGAGAGGGCCAACATGCCACTGTAAAAGTTCATTGCCTGTAACAATATATTGGGCCTTCATTCTTTTCTCAAATGAGGCGATATGTGACAATAAAGTCAGACTGACTTCAGTTTAAGCTGCTTCCCTTAAACAAGGATTTTAACAAGTCTCAAAACTTTTATAATTTGTCTGACAATGCAAAAGGGATAGAAAGAACAAAAACTGAACAGCATGTGTGTGTGTGTGTGTGTGGGAGAGAGAGAGAGGGAGAGTATCCCCCAATTAAAAGTATCAGAAATCCTCCTCCATCAGCATGAGGGGGAATTAATGTGGGGCTGTTGGCACATAAAGTCAATGCTTCAGGCTTCCTGTCTCCAAACAGGCAAACAGGAGGTGCATTGCAGAGAGCCAGTTGCCTTGGTAACAACAACTGAGCGGCATGGATTCCAAGCAGAAGCGCTATAGTGAATTCTCAGGGGTGAAGCTAACTACACCTTTAAAGATTAAATGCTGACTCAACACAACAACACAGCAGTGAAGCCAACTTACAGAAGCTTACAGATTCCCCTTACAAGAGTACGTTCTTACATTACAAAAAAGAAATCATTTATGAAGGACATTGCATATGTGCCAAGGGGATTTGAAGACACAAATTACATTCTTCACTTCTGGCGAACAGTTGAAGATACGCATCAGTCAGCGGCACATAATAACCATTTCTCTGTCTGAGTGTTTTAGTAAGACCAGAAGTTTCCAGACCATTTTCCAAAGCCTCTAATACTGTATGTTCAGTTCAAAGGCTTCTGTCAGTGATGTATTTCAACAGCTGATTCACTTTAAGAACAGGAAACTTGTGTCTGAAGAAGAGATGGAGAGTCCATTCTACTGTAAAACAACTGAAACCTATTTGAATGGATTTACTATTAGTTATCTACACCCTTAGATGAAATATGTGACCCTGGACCACAAAACCAGTCTTAAGTAGCATGGGCATATTTGTAGTAATAGCCAAAAATACATTGTATAGGTCAAAATTTATTTTTATGCCAAAAATAATTAGGATATTAAGTGAAGATCATGTTCCATGAAGATATATTGTACATTTCCTACCATAAATATATCAAAAGTTAATTTTTGATTATAGTAATATCATTTGGACTTTAAAGGTGATTTTCTTAATATTTACATTTTTTTGCACCCTCAGATTCCAGATTTTCAAATAGTTGTATCTCGGACCAATTTTGTCCTATACTAAAAGTCCCTACATCAAAAGAAAAGCTTATTTATTTAACTTTCATATGATGTATAATCTCAATTTCCAAAAAAAGGACCCTTATGACTTGTTTTGTGGTCCAGGTTCACATATACAGAATTTATACACATTGTCTGTTCCGATTTTGTTAGAAAATCTGCAGAATGGTTTTAAAAAAGATAGCACTACACTAAACATAAAGTACTAAACTAAAAGTACTAGAAACGACGATGCAAAATACTATAGAACCCATTATAATCAGTGATGCTGTCTACACTGGAAGTGTCGCAGCGCTACACAACAAATTCCTGACAGTAAACTGCATATGGAAAGCCAAATAGTTACAAGTCGTGAATTTTGACACATCAACAACACTTAAAATACGTGTAACGAAAAACCAAAGGCATAGTTTGGTGACGCTGTGATTAAGTGTGGAATCATGGGAGTTGTTGTCTTTATTCACACATCCGATGCAATCCTTTGGGACTCATGTCCATGGAAGAGCTATAGTATTAAAGACTTATTAAGGACACTGTAGTACGAAGGATGCTGGATCTACACGGTTTGAAAGCAGCTGAGCTTTTATTATGCTACAGTCGACTGCTTCCACTTCTTCCAGTCATGCGTATGTAGGAAAAGCAGCGCTTTTTTAATCATACTAGATACATATGAGTGCGTCCGTAAAAAGTCTGCAAAATATATAACACTGTTTTTGTGGGTTTTAGATATTTTAATAAAAAAATCTTACATATTGTGCCTTTAACATGTTAAATACATGTTGTTTGTGAGTGACAAATGAATGCGCCTAATACGCACAAACAACACGTATTTAATGTGTGAAATACAAATATAATATGTGTTAAATATGTATATTTTACGTCAAGTCAAGTTTATTTATATAGTGCTGTTAACCATACAGATGTGTCAAAGCAGCTTTACAGTATAAAATAGGAAAATAGATTATGCAACATGTCAATATTGCAAAAATGTTGTTAATATGTTAACGTTTTTTTGGCCTTCCATATTAGTTTACTGTTGTGGATTTTTTGTGTCTTGTTGTGTCCAGTGTAAAAAAAAATATTAATAAGCAAACATGGTATATTTATGAACAATCTTTTAACTCCGCAAACACAAATGTGTCTAAAATTTAAATTCTTTGATTAAAGTTAGATATAATGCTCGTTTACATGCATAAGCAGTCAAAGCCACAAGGAAATAGCATTAATAGTGCAAAACCATTTATTGCAAGTTCTCACATTGTTCTTAAACCCTAACATTAAATATTTAACTACACACTCATATTACAAGAATGAATATTAACATTTTAATTAATAATGGAGCTTTTGTGTTTTCTCTCTACTCCAGGATCGCTCAGAGCAAGCTTTTTTGGCAGGGAAGACAAAAGTGAAAAAAATGAATCGATCTGGTGTGGAGTCATTTCAGAAGTTTTAAATTATTCATTTGAACTAAAGTCAACATAAAACTATATTAATTGCTCATCTGCTATATAAAAGCAAGCTGATATTCAGTACAACAACATATTACACCAACTTAGCCCCCCAAAAAAGAAAATTCTGTTATTGTCATTAATGGTTCCTCAGTGAATGCTGGTGGAGACTAACATGGAAGATAAGAAATTGTTGAAGTCATTTTTTTTGATGGTTTTCTTTGCACACAGAAAGTATTCTCATAGCTTCATAACATTACAGTTGAGCCATTGATGGCTACGGACTATTTTACTGATGTCCTTACTACCTTTCTGGACTTTGAATGTCATAGTTGCATTTCTGTCTACACAGCGTCAGAAAGCTCTTGGATTTCATCAAAAATATCTTAATTTGTGTTCCAAAGATGAACAAAAGTCTTACGGGTTTGGAACGACATGAGGCTAAGTAATTAATAACAGAATTTTCATTTTACGGTTTACTATCTCTTTAAATATACTTCTATAAGCAGAATGAAGTATACAGTGCAAATGAAAATTTGCAACAGTTCCTATATATAATCCTCTACCTCTATATTTCTATGACCAAGAAATCACAGGCCTAAACTTCACTAAAGCACCAATTTAACAATAGTGTATCAAGTGCAGTCACAGCTGTGGCCCTGACAAACGGTTTTTACAGCTATGAGGGTAAAATACAACAGCTCCACTTTGATTTAGCCTCTCTCTCGGGTCTCTGTGTGGAAAAGATGATTTATGCAGGCTTCTTTGTCTCTCAGCTCTGCTCTGGATAATATAATGTGGACAGGTTTGCCTTTCTCTGAGATATGATCTCGGTTTTTCAGAGACCAGGTTATGGAGATACGCGATATGTGTGGAGATGAAAGAAGAGAAGGAAATTATGAGTCAGCTTGTCGTGATTATGATTATGAGAGAATCTCTGTCATCTTAAGAAAGTGTGTCAGCATTGACTGATGAGTTACCTCTACTTTCTTAAAAATAAAAGATCCAAAAGTGTATTTTTTCATTTTTTTAAAGCCATTAAAGAATCATTTTGTGTTCAAATTCATGTGTTTTTGAAACATTTGGCCTTTCAACTATATATATATATATATATATATATATACACACAGTGTAGCATATAGAGCAGCAATAGGAGTGTGAGATCTAGATTAGAGTGATAAGATAGCAAAAGGGTGAAGACTGTCTCTGTAAGTAGGTTATGCCCGAGGGTTCGCACAACCGTCTTGTCTGAAACTGCCTCTGAATTATGAGATCATTGCAACATCTGCCGGTTAGAAGGACTGACGCTGATGGACGGCCAGGTGTGTGTGTGTACATACTGTACAGATATACAGGCTCAGTGCACGCTGATGACAAATGAAAGCGGAAATGAAATGCAACTTGTGTCACGAGATACCCGAATAGCTGTCTCAATATATTTACTCAGTCTGTCTGTCAGATTGAGCCATAAGATGCATTCATTACAGAAGGAGAGTCTGTCCAACTGCTCCAGCTGCTCATTTGTGGCCAGGAATAAGCAGCAGAAGAGGTAAAAATCGAGTTACAAATAGATTACAAGTTCATGTTACACATAAATTATGTTAACATAATTCAGTTTATTTAGCATATTCTAGAATTTATGCAACTTTTATGTAAAGTCACTTCCATATGGAAGCCTGTTTCCACCACTGAATAAAAAATTAAAAAAGGTTTATTTTAGGACTTTTATTTCACAGTTCTGACTTTTTTCTCAGAATTGCATGATACAAACTCACAATTTTGAGATTTTATCTCGCAATTCTGACTTTTTTCAGTTGTGAGTTATACAGTCCAATTTTGAGGGGAAAAAAAGAATATGTTCTCAGAATTTCAAATTTATAAGTTTAAGTTAATATCATGCAATTCTGAGAAGAAAAATTTTTTTTGCGAGGTTATGTCTCACAATTCTGACTTTATAACTTGCAATTGCAAGTTTATATCATGCAATTCTGAAAAAAGTCTGATTTGCGAGTTTATATCACAATTCTGACTTTCTAACTCACAATTGCGAGTTTATATCACGCAATTCTGACTTCATTTCTCAGAATTGCGAGTTTATTTCTCACTGTTTTTACTTTATAACTTGTAATTGCACAATTCTGAGAAAAAAGAATTGAGTGAGTTTGTATCACGCAATTCTGATAATGTAAACTCGCAAATGCGGAAAAAAAAGTCAGAATTGTGAGATAAAAAGTCACAATTACGTTGTTATTATTTTTTATTCAGTGGTGGAAACAAGCTTGCATAGCATTCAAAAGTTTGGGGTTAATATGATTTTGAAAATCATATAAAATCACTTTATTAATGTCTTTACTGTCACTTTTATTTAATTGAATAATTCAGACTTCTTTTTCTCGTAACTGCATGTTTTTATCTAACAACAAATCTCACAATTGTTTTTTTTCTCAGAATTATGAGATATAAACTCACAGTTGTGAGTTACACAGTCCAACTTTAAATGGCAAAAGAAAAGACTGTTATGTTCTCAAAATTGCGAGTTTATATCTCATAATTCTAACTTAATAACTTGCAATTGTGTATTATAAGGTCAGAAATTTACTTACGCAATTACGAGTTTATAGCATACAATTCTGAGAAAAAAAGATTTGTGAGTTTATAGCATGCAATTCTGACTTCATTTCTTAGAATTGCGAGTCTGTATCTCAATTTTGACTTTATAACTTGCAATTGTGAGTTTCTATCTCACAATTCTGAGAAAAAAAGGCAGAACTGCAAGTTTGTAACACAAAATTCTAAGAAAAAAGTCTTAACAATAAACATATTGAATCATTAAAAAATAAATATTTTTGACCCCAAACTTTTGTGCGTTATCTCAAAGATGATTATGATTATTCTGTAACATGAACACTGAGATGTAAAATGTGACCTCCATTGCACAAGTTCTTGCCTCACTTCCTGTGTCCAGGGATTTGAGAGCTTTGGGCCATTTCCAGAGTTTAGATCTACTGATGACGGATAAGCCATCAGCCTCTCAGATCACTCACACTTGAGGACACAGATGAGTGATGGAAATCTTCATATTTTCCAATGACCTGACTGCTTTTGCCTCACAGCACTCACCACAGCTGTTGCCTCATTGTCATTTATTGAATGGCTGCCTTGAAGCTACAGGGGGTAATTAAACTTATTTCACCAACCTATTTTGCCGCTAACACTCACACAATGTGTAAATATCTATATCCTGTGAAGTTTTTTATACTGTCAATTACTGCTTTGAACCAGAATCATTGGTCTTCCTTCCAGATGGGATAGGCGGCAAGACTGGTTTAACATTGGCACCTGGGCGGCCCGGAGAGGAGGGGAGTGTTGGGGAGACCCGCTCAGAGACTGACCGAGGAGCATCAGGGGTCAGACCAGAGTCTGTGTGACCTGCAACAAACAGATATGCGTTAGTAACATAAACTAGAATCTAAAATCATCTCGTAGATATTTGAATAAACTTCTAAAGAGATATCTATGTATAGACAGCTTCTAAAATGTGTAACGTATGAACCTCTATAAGAGTCCCGGTCCTGCCCCAACATAGACATATCCAAAGGCTCTATGTTGTGCCCTGACCCAGCGTCTGATCCCCGGGCTGGGCTTTCCGCTGAGAGCGCCCCTGCTGAGCTCCTCATGGACAGGCCAGAACTGGCACGAGATTCCTCAGAACTGAGACAGAGTGAGGGACAAGAAGAGAAAGAGAAAGAAAGTTACAACATCAAACCAGTTTGTCAAGTCAGTGATCAGCTTATGATCAATCATTTGGACATAATAGAAACTTTTATATACTTCAGTTTGTGTATATTTAATACTTAATTTACCTGCCACAATGATGTATGTCTTAAACGATCTTCATCTGAGATCTTTGTGAAATTGTGAAATATTTTGTGATACATTGTGAAATATTATACATTATACAGTTTAAAAGAATGATTTTTTTATTTGATTATATTTTAAAATAGAATTTATTCCTGAATTTTCATCAGCCATTACTCCAGTCTTCGGTGTCACAGGGTCCTTTAGAAATCAAGCTGATTTATTTTACTTGTATTATCAATGTTGGAAAAAGTTGTGCCTATTATGTTTTTGGAACCTGTGATTTTTTTTTTTTTTTTAGGATTCTTTGATGAATATTTATTTTTAAAAAAGAAATAAGAAAAATGGACTGACAACAAACTTTTAAATAGTAGTTTATGTTGTTAAAAAATAGTTCTATTTTAAATAAATGCTGTTCTTTTAACTTTTTATCTATTTAAGAATCCTGAAAAAAGTATCACAGATTCCAACAATATAATAAGAAGGACAACTGTTTTCAACATTAATGATAAATCAGCATATTAGAATGATTTCTGAAAGATCATGTGACATCGAAGGCTAAAAATAATGTATATTCACATAGAAAACAGTTATTTTACAATGAAATAATATTTAACAATATTACTATTTTTTCTAGATTTTTGATCAAATAAATGCCTTGATGAGTATAAGAAACGTCTTAAAAAATCATACTGATCCCAAACATTCGGACAGCAGTGTATTTTAAATAGAATGTATTTGAATATTTGAATATAGACATCTTTTGTAACATTATAAATGTTACACTTACACTTTTAATTAATGTAGTGAATGCTTGCAGAACAAAATTATTCATTTTTCTGTCAAAAATAGTAGTGCAATCAATTTGACTCTAAATTTTAAAGTTCTTTTTAAGCCACAATCCTTAGTTCAGCTGAAAAAAAACCCAAACAACAACAACAATATGGAAATTACTCATTCTCTATAGAACTCTGTTAAAAACACACACACATCAGTGCTAAATAAACAAACATCTCAAGGCACCCATTAAAAGCAGGTTTTAATAAGTTTTGATTGGCATCAGCTATTTTTTCAGAGAGCTGGCAATGGTCTCTTCACGGATATCCCATGATTCCACGCCCTGCATTTTCAATTGATTTCATAAAGAGCGCAATAAAATTCATAACTAGATTGCAAAGTAACAAACTCCAAATGCATATTGCTTTTCCCCGGCGGATGAGAAACAAAAAGTCACTGTTTAACACAATTTGGACTAGCAATTAGTTTTGTCTTTTTGTTTTTTCATAGCTAATAAGCAAACGGCGGTGCACCATGCAGGCCGGGCAGCTCTGTAAGTCTCCCAGGATTCCTCTTAATGAGCTAAATTACAGTGTATTTAAATATCTTGGGGACACGCATATTTCACAGGAGTAGTCTTGTATTTCCTCGCCTGTTTAGAGTCCCCGAGCTCACACACGGGAGAGGCAAAAGCACCGATAGTCATAAATCTGCATTTACGTGCTCCAACACATACATCTTCCAGATGGCCTGGGGCACGTCAGCAACCTGAACGCTTTAACTTTGAGCAGGGGATGAAAACTTTGATATTTGAGCTTGGATGTGTGTAAAATGGAGATGGAGGCTATAAACATAAAGGGTGAGGCTACAAGAAAAAACACGTCCTGGGAAATGAGGTACACAAGGAGAGGGCTTTGGGGAAAGGTTAATTGGTTTGCTGCTGTGGGGCCAGAGGTCAGAGGTGAAAATGTCAAGGTGTGTGTGGCATACCTGCTGTCCTCATCGGGGTCAGGACCGCTGAGGCCAACGGGACGCATTGGGGAGGAAGAGGGGCCGGGCAGGGGCTGGGACTGAGAGGGTAATGATGATGGAGCTGTGGGTGCACTCCTGTGACACAAACACACCAGACAGTTTCAGTAAACACACACACACACACACCAGCCTGTAGTGGTGCTTTTTGCTACTTTATTTGGGCATTTTGCTGCAAAATCTAGGTTGTTGCTTAAGAAAAACATTACAAATCAGTCACTATTGAGGTTGTGTTTGACTTGACAGACAAAATTTTGGAGTTGCAGTTATGTTACCTTTGAAACAGTTCGGCATAAGCACCAGGACTCTTCCCGCTCAAAGCTTCTCGAATCAGCTGCTGGCGTATGTGATTGGAAGTCATTTCCTGTGGAGTTTACAGAAAATATTGTGCTTGCTTCAGTGTGACTGTTCATTTCATCCTGCTATCTGCTATTCCTGGCTACACAGACAGCGTCTGTGGATTATATCAAGCCAATAATCGTGTAAAAATAACAGAATCAATAACTCTGACTTACTGCAGGGGTCTGCTGAGGCGTCATTTTGGCCTGGATTTTGTTCTGGTAGTTTCTACTGTAGGAGTCCATGAGGTCAGTGGCTTCTGTCGTGTTGGTTGGCAGCAACTCGCCAGTTGCGTCTACAACAGAGATGTCGTTAGGGCACTCGGCCATCGTGAACAGATGTCTGCTGTGGCTGCAGCAGCGAAATGCCATAGCCTCACACTGAGTACAACTATTTACAACTATATTCTTTATAATCCTGTTCGAAGTGCCCTGCAGACAAAACTGACTTGATGTAAAGGCCACATGACATCAGATTGGGAGTTTTGTGGCCTTTAGCCGAAATCTGTTATTTTGGAGATGTCAACAAAATGTTAGCATACTCCTAAACTATAAATAATTACATAGATACAGTCAAGCTAAAAATTATTCAGACACCAAATATAATTGGTAATATTTTTTTACCAGTGGATGCAGTACCCTATAGTTCATTTATGTAAGTGAGGAAGCATATTAAACTCAAAAATTCTTCATACAGTGGACTACCAGTAAAACTAATACATATTTGGGACCAATTAGATTTGACACTGACCATGTTTTGTTACATATCTTTCTATCAAAGTTACTGAGTTCTTGTCAGTTTTATTACCATTTTCTAAACTATAGCAAATAAATTGTGATAATGTGAGAAATGTTGAAAGTGTTTGAATAAATTTTGGTTTGATTGTAAATAAAGACAACAAAAATCTCTCAAATCGCTTTCGATTTTAAAATAAGTAATTTTAATACTTTTCAGCTAAGAAATATCAACAGTGAAAAGAACATGGTTCTTGTCAAGCGATATCATTGGGTGTTAAAGTGTATGTCAAAGTGGGACTGTGAAAGCTCACTCGTGGAAGTGTTGTCAGGTGTGATTGAGCTGCTCTCACTTCCTCCAACATGCTCCTCTAGACCCAGGTACTCCTTCACCAGCTGTTTTAGAGTCCGGTAGGCCTCGGCACGATCATCTGATGCGAACAATAGAAGTGGGGCAATAGAAAGGTCAATTTAGTTTCCATTAAAAAAAAAATCTTTAAAAATGTCCTGCTCAGGAAGGGAAAGAAAAAGTATATTCCTTTAGGGTCATTAAGTGTCAACTCAACCATAGGTCCCTCAAATCTTTGCTTTTGTTCCGAGATTCAGAGTTAAATTACAGGGGGTAAAAATGACTTCAGAAAGATGGCAGCATCGTTATGCCATTTTTACAAAGAGATTGGTAGGTCTATTAGTAAAATCCATTGACTTTAGCAATATTTGTTGCATTATTTGCCAATGCTGACCGTTTAAGAATGGGGAAAGAGCATTTGTAAAGTTTTTTCTCAAAAGTTTGCATGCTTGTAACTGAAGAACCACTTTGACCACTGAAAATGGGTATTATTCAACAATCTGGATCCATATCTTTGGGACTCATAGGGTCTTGAAAATGAAATCAGGATTCCAAAAGAAAAGTTTATTAAGAACTAGAATCTAAAATCATATTGAGATATCTTTAATACTTCTTGAGTTACAGGCATGCGAACTTTGGGGAACATATATATATGTATATATGGTACTCATACGGGTATGTTCAATGCAGTTTTTATAGAAGGAAACATTTCTAGATACATTTCTAGTTTAAACATTATAAAATAAAAGAAGTACAATCTGTATGCAAAGTGACCACTGAAAACTTGCACAGCTTACTCCTGAAGCCACATTTGTGACCCTGGACCACAAAACCCATCATAAGGGTCAATTTTTCGAAATTAAGATTTATATATCACCTGAAAGCTGACTAAATCAACTTTCCATTGATGCATGGTCTGTTATTATAGAACAATATTTGGCCAAGATACAACTATTGAACTATGAAAATCTGGAATCTGAGGGTGCAAAAAAAAAAATAAAATAAAATATTGAGAAAATTGCCTTTAAAGTTGTAAAAATGAAGTTCTTAGCAATGCATATTGCTTATCAAAAATTAAGTTTTGATATATTTACAGTAGGAGATTTACAAAGTATCTTCATGGAACATGATCTTTACTTAATATCCTAATGATTTTTGGCATAAAATAAAAATCTATAATTTTGACCCATACAATGTATTTTTGGCTAATGCTATAAATATACCCCAGTGACTTATGACTGGTTTTGTGGTCCAGGGTCACATTTAGATCCTGATATCTCTGGAACTGAAGCATACAGTGTCTTAAAAATAAAGATGCAAAAAGGAAAGTTTGTTAAGACCCAATATCTAAAAGGGCATTAATATATCTTAAATACTTCTTGCACTATAGGCATGCAAACTTTGGAGAAAAAAACTTGAAAAGTGCGTTTTCCCCATTTTTGAATGGTCACCACTGGTACAAAATGCAAATATTGCTGAAGTCAACAGATTTTACTAATAGATCTACCAATCACTGTATAAAAATAACATAATAATGTTGTCACCTTAAGTCGTTTTTATCCCCCTGTAATTTGGCTCGGAATATCAAATTAATATCAAACCCCCCTCTACAAAAAATATTACCAAAATCCTTTTTTTTTTTTTTTTTTTGCCAGGGAAGTTTTTGAAATTTGGACATGGAATGATCCTATAGATTTATAGATAGAACACATAATTGTGACCCTGGATCACAAAACCAGTGATTTTTTTTTTTTAAATTGAGATTTATAGGACAATATTTGGAATCTGAGGGTGCAAAAAAATCTAAATATTGAGAAAATCGCTTGGTTGTCCAAATGAAGTTTTTAGCAATGAATATTAATAATCAGAAATTAATTTTGATATATTTACGGTTGTAAATTTCCAAAATATCTTCATGGAACATGATCTTTACTTAATATCCTATAGATTTTTGGCATAAAAGAAAAATTGATCATTTTGACCCATACAATGTATTTTTGGCTATTGCTACATATGTACCCATGCAACTTATGACTGGTTTTGTGGTCACAATTGAACTTGATGGGTTAATAAAAGTTTGTTACCACAAGGAATGACACTGTCAAAGAAGCCAGGCGATTCTCTGTTGATCTTGGTGTACAAATCAATGCGAGACACGGCAGTTTCCATCTGAGCATTGCTGTAGAATCCTCTTGCTTTTAGAAAGCAGACGTAATTATCAACAACAGTGGGGATCAGCAAGACATAACGAGGCTCAAAATATGAGTTCTTCAAGCTATACACTCCCTGTATTGGAAAAAGCACACAAAAACGTCTGTTACTATTAACTGGTATGGTGTCTGACCCAGTTTTGTGCTTAGTCAATGAATGTTAACATGGTGGAACATGTTCTCTCGATACCATACCTCCAGTTCCATATGCACACAGCAGGCAAGACCTTCACGGGCCACGCGCTCAATAGTTTCCCGTGACAGGCCATACCAATGTCCTCCGTACTGCATCGTCTGGACAAACTGACCCTGACAGTGAGAGAATAAAATTGAAAAAGACACTGTAAATGGAACATGATGGCACAGAGCTCAAATTCATCTCTTGAATAGGCGTCATCATGGATGCTCAGCATTTATTCACTGCAGAACGACCTGAACTCTCGACCTTCGGGTTGCAAGGGAACATCGTTCTTCTTACACCTTTGACCCCTACGTTCAACTGCACCTGGGTCCATTTAGCCACCGCAACACTAAAGTCACTCCCTCAATTCTCAAACACATGTTTCTACATCTCTGGTCAAGATGGTTTTAAAACATCAGAACAAATCCCAGCCATGCTCTAATCCTCTACTCTATTTGCTTTAACAGGCCTGGAGAAAAGCAGCAAGGAACGTTTGCGTCTGCAGAATGCCGACACACATCTGTGTCGGTGTGATATAGGTAGGGGAGGTTAGTCTGTAAAATTCGACTCTGTCTCTTTCTGTGCTCTGGAGGCATAAGGTTATAATCACACATCAAAAGGCTTCCTTCCAGCCACTATCAATCAATAACACTGGACTTATATAGCAACACTTAAGAGCTAAACGAGATAGTGGCGGCACAGACTAGGTGTGTGCTGGCTCAGAAGCACCTGAGGGGCCTGGGGAAAAAAAAAGAGAATCTAGGGCGAATTCTTTCCTCTCTTCACATTTTTGTCATGTTTTTGCTTTATAGACCAATATGGCCTGGGGAAGTCCGTTTCTGCAGATGAATGGGCATAAAACTGTAACACAAACATCTAAATGCGTAGGGTTATGAGTAAAACACTGCCAAAGCAGATCAGAATATGGACAGAGAATTACCATTTGAATCATGTTCTGAAATTCTTCCTCAGTGACAAAGTGATAGTCGGAGCCATCCTCTTCCCCATAATAGGGCCCCCTGGTGGTGTGGCAGGCACTAAAACATACATATTGATTAAAAAAAACTAGCACTGCACTACTGACACACTATTGATGCAGTCAAACCAAAATGTATTCAGACACCTTCAACATTTCTCACATTATCCAGTTTATTCGCTATAGTTTAGAAAATGGTAATAAAATATGACAAGAACTCAAGAGGTAAACTGTGTCAGAACTAATTCATCTTGATAATGTCAGATACCTTTGATAGAAAGGTATGTAACAAAACATGGTCAGGTCAAAGTGTCAAATAAAAAATTTGATCCCAATTTTTTTTTTTATCAATTTTACTGGTATTCCACTGTATGAATAATTTTTGGGTATAATATGTCACAGTTTACTTTATTTAGCTATTCTCACTTACATAAATTAACTATAGTTTCCTGCGCCCACTTGTAAAAAATATAAATATATATCAAAAATTATATCTGGTGTCTGAATAATTTATGGTTTGACTGTATATTGAGATATGGCTTAGTGTAGTTATCCTATTTAGTGAAATAAATATGCATATAGCATATACAGTATTTATTTGCAGGCAAAAGGTTTAACATTTGCTAATGTAGAAATTAAAACATAATTAGTACTATAACATTATTAATAAACCTTTTCAATATTTAGCTATTTTAAACTACAAAATACTTAAAATATATATATAAATATATATATTTATAATAATATATAATAATAATCAGAATAAAATAATAAAATTGATCATTATTATTATTAATTTGTAGTCATACTGAATGTATCTAAAACAGTGGAAATTCAACCTATGAAAAGTTTCCCAAATCATCAAGCCTAAAAAGGATGGTTCACGCAAAAAAAGTCTTCATAGTAAAAAGTAAGCTTTTTAAATAAATATTTTTATGTTCTATGGAGTTGCACACTCCAACAGTCACTCAAGAATAAATAATAAGTATATCCAAATATATAATCAAGTCATCTCAAGGAAATGACTGTATTTTCTCATATTGCAATACATATTGCAGGAAAAAACTAAATATTGCAATGTCATCTTTTTCCAATATAGTGCAGATTTGGAACAAAATTACATTGCATAATAATATTTCAGTGACTTTCATACTGCTTTCCAAGCTGCCACTTACCCATAAGCGAAATAGTCGCTGAATTCCTGGCACAGCTTATGGGCAAGTTCCCTCTTCCCACAGGCCTGCGGGCCAGTCAGAACCAGCATGGGGTATGGAGCATCCAGACTGGGTAGAGTACTTGTCGAAAAAAATGCGAAAATGCATATTAGCTAATGCTGTTGTTATGAGTCTACCGTGATCGTGAGTTTACAACCAACTGGGTGACTTCAAACAGCCACGCTACTAAACTCAGATTCATTTCAGTTCAGATCTAAATGCTGTAAGTGGTTTGAAGGGCTTTCTGCTTGAGGGAAGTGGCCTTTGTGGAGAAGATCAGCCCATAAAATGTAGAAGAAAAGTGGATTTAGAAGTCGCACCTGTCAAAAATAACCTGCGGTTGCATGAGGTGGTACACCAAGTGGGTCATGTGATCTCTAGCTGCGATCACCTCCAGAGGAGGGTCGTACTTGTTCACAGCAGACACCTGAGAACGAACAACAGGAGTGTGACTCACTACTCAACCCTGACATAATCATTCAAATATGTGCTTTATTTTCCGACAAACTTTCAGAGCTTTCAAGTTACTTCTTTTCGGTTAAATTCAACCTTTGAACATTGAGCTCTTGACTTCAATCATCCAGCAAACGCTCTTCAAAATATATTTTTGTACAAAAATAGGCTTCCTCCATATCAAAGCCATAAACAGCACTTCACTTTTTAGAAACTAAAGATGTAAAGCAATTGTTCCTTCTACTCTAGATCACACAATCACCTTCTCCTCTGCAGTTACAGTGTGTTGATCCAACAGTACGATGTGTTGAAGGAGGAATATCACAGCTAGTCTATAGTCATCCTGGTCCTGAAAGAAAATATTTGCCATGAAGTATGGCGATGACATTAGGTTACCTGAGCTGATGTTTTGAGATGTTTATGGGGCCCTCACCTGCACTGGGTTTCTAAGGAGATTCATTTCTCTCAACAATATCAGGTCATGCAGATATGCAGCTTCCTTTACCTCACCGATCTGATACACAAAGAACAAAGAAGAGAGAGAAATATCTAGACTGATGCCACATATACACTCTCAGAACTTCAACAAGTCTCATAGTAGTACTATATATATTATCACTATAACATACTAATATATTCACTATTTGGGGTAGATATGGTACAAAGTAGTCCATCTCAGAGTCCCTCTAAAAGCTTTCTGGCAGATTTGAGACTTTTCTTACATTTTAGATCTTTTTAAACATTTTCACTTGGTTCCATTTGGTCCGTTATGCTCTGAGGTATAACTTTGGAGTCATTTGCATAATATAATATGACAGGAATTTGACAGTTCCTTTACCAGATTGCTCTCAAGGTTGATGTTCCCCAGGAGATGGAGGTTCTGGAGACCCGAGAGGCTTTGAATCCGGTTACAGGACAAATCCAGAAATTGCAGGTTGCATAGAGTCTGAAGATTCTCAGTCTTCTGTATCACATTCCCCCTCTTAAAAAAAAAAAAAAAAACACACATACACTCATATACACAATTATTATTTCAATGTTGTGAAGAACAGTAACTCAAAAGCTCTGTACATGATCTGTAGGGTCATATGCCATTTCTGTCTGTGATTGACAGGTGAGCTCAGGCAATTCAAGGCTGATGGGTAGGGACTGACAGGAGAACATCTGGTAAGATGTAGCAAGTGCATATCAATGAACGAGCGGCTTTCTGTACAGCCTACGCTTGTCTCAACTCACTTTCCAAGGTCTTGTATTAGGTTTGAAACCAGGGTGGAATCGTTATGGTTGGGGTTAGGGTTATTATCGTTAACTGAAACTAAAAACCTTAAAAAACGTGTTTTTGAAAAAAAAAAAAACTATGTTAACTGAAATAAAAGTCAAAATAAAACTGAAATTAAAATTAATAAAAGCTATACAGACATGTTAAAAAAAAACAATAATAAAGAAAAATTACAAAAAACACAACTAAATTACTAAATCTTTACCTAAAATGAAAAATCATTTATATACAGTTGAAGTCAAAAGTTTACATACACCTTGCAGTATCTGCTAAATGTTATTGTACCGAAATAAGAGGGATCATACAAATGCATGTTATTTTTTATTTAGTACTGAGCTAAATAAGATATTTCACATAAAATATATTTACATATAGCCTACAAGAGAAAATAATAGTTGAAATCATAAAAATGACCATGTTTAAACAGTTGAACAGTTGCCTACTATTCTTTAGAAAAATCCTCCAGGTCCCACAAATTCTTTGGTTTTTCAGCATTTGTATGTATTTGAACCCTTTTCAACAATGACTGTATGATTTTGAGATCCATTTGAGATGCTTCAGAAGGAAACACAATGCATTAAGCCAGGGGTGTAAACTTTTGAATAGAATGAAGATGGGTACATTTTTCTTATTTTGCCTAAATATAATATATATATATATATATATATATATATATATATATATATATATTTTCATTTAGTACTGCCCTTCAGAAGCTATAGAAGATATACGTTTTCAATAAGAAAAAATCTTCAAATTCGAAAAGTTTTCACCCCTCGGCTCTTAATGCATCGTGTTTCCTTTCAAGTGTATGTAAACTTTTTAACGGGGTCATTTTTATAAATTCAGCTATTATTTTTTCTTGTGGACTATATGTGAACATCTTTTATGTGAAATATCTTATTCAGGACAGTACTAAATAAAAAATAACAAGCATTTTGCATGATCCCTCTTATTTTGGTAAAATAATAAAAATTCTGAAGCTTCCTCAAATTTCAGGAAAAACATCCTACCAGTGTTTCTGACAACTGAAAAATAGAAGTGGGTCAAATTGACCCGCATCCTATTACAAGAGCTATAATAATTTTAGCTTCCAAAGCCTTTCCCTTGTAATACCCCCATGCCTGGAACCGAACAGCAGGGGACGGCGACCACAAGAGGCTATGGAAGCCCCAGATCCAAAGTGTGATGGGTGTGAGCGGAACAGGCTGACAGGCGCACAGTGTTCAGGGTCTCAAAGCAACGGGGGGGTGGACAGGTTCAGGATGTGTTTTTTTTTGAACAGGGTCCAGGCTCTCTCACGCCAGCAGCTTGGCCTCGTGGGGACGTGGACACCAAAGGACGCAACGCTGCTGACGATGAAGAATCTCTTTGATAAAGGACAGCATAAACATCCTTCAGCTGAGTGGCAAAGGTCTGGTGGCACACTGGCCTGCCATATGGTGGGTTTCAACACCAGGCTTTGTTATATTTCCTGAAAAGGCTGGAGCTAAATCATGCATACTGTCTGAAAAATAAACAGTTAGGGAATGCTTTGGGACAAAATAATAACTGTCAGCGGCAGGAGGATGTGCCAGAACAAAAAGCTGTAGTGTTGCCCACACTATCACAGACAGAGAGCGTGGTAACCTTTCTAAAAGTGTTGACACAACAACATAATCTGGAAAGGGATGACAGGTGACAGGGAGACACTATGGGTGAGCAGAAAAAATATGTCAACAGGTTTTGCAGGCTGATGCTAATTAATCCAACAGAGACTCGTAAACACTTTGAGGACAGACCTCTCGTTGCTGCATTCCAAGCTCAAACTAAAATCCTGATTACATTTATTTATCAACCCATCATGAAAAGTGACATATTTTCCCAAACAGAAATTAACATTTTATAGTTACATATTCAATACCTGTCCTTGCCGTACCACTGTTAATTTCTCAGTTCAAAACACACTTTAATTAATCTGCAAACCTGCTCTTAACAAGTAAATATTTCATGAAATACGTTCATATTTATACTTCTCTGCACTTATTAATCGTTGGGAATAAATTAGCTGTGTTAAATGAGTGTTGCTGTTATTAATTGTGTGTGTGTGTGTGTGTGTGTGTGTGTGTGTGTTTAAGAGGGCTGAAAGTACCAGGCAGAGCTTTCTGAGAGGCAGATGGTCCAGACCCCTAATGCGGGAGATGTTGTTATGGGCCAGGCTGAGGTGTGAGAGCCTTTTGCACTTTTCCAGCCCCCTGATGGCACTAAATGAATTATCTGAACAGCAAGGCACAGTCAAAGAATGTTTCATACACTTGATCAATAGTTTCAAGGGATAGAAAATTCTGTCATTAACTACTCACCCTCATCATGTTGTTCCAAACCTGTAAGACCTTCATTCATCTTCAGAACATAAATTAAGATATTTTTAATAAAAATTGAGAGCTTTCTGACCCTGCATAAACAGGAATGAAACTGACATGTTCAAGGCCCAGAAAGGTAGTAAGGGCATTGATAAAATAGTCCATGTGACATCAGCGGTTCAACCTTAATTTTATGAAGCTACGAGAATGCGTTGTGGTACTCTAATGAACGTGCGTCAAAGATTAAAAACAGAAACAAATTCATTTTTGAATAACGACGACTTTAGTTTTCTTTGTGCATAAAAAGTATTCTTGTAGATTCATAAAATTAAAATTTAACCACTGATGTCACATGGACTATATTAAAGATGTCCTAACTACTTTTCTGGGCCATGAAACGTATCAGTTGCTGTCTATGCCGAGTCTGAAAGCTCTCGTATTTCATCAAAAATATCTTAATTTGTGTTTAGAAGATGAAAGAAGTTCTTACGGGTTTGGAGCGACATGAAGGTGAGTAATTAATGACAGGATTTTCATTTTAGGGTGGACTAACCCTTTACAGTTGACAGGAATCAGCAAAGGTACTTTTATTAGACATCCTTGGAGATCCATAAATTGACCAGATTACACTTTATCAGTGCACATGAGAAATTTTCTTTTCAGTTGATGTCACCAATCCTTATTTTTCAACCAACATTCTCCATTCTGGTATGTGACACCCACTTTTCCAGCTCCAGTCTATTCCCAAAATCAATGGCATGTTCCAATTTGTACTCGGAAGTCTCAAATTCTGAGTTCCCAGTAGGAAATTCTTACTATTAATTAACTATTAACTGACTTTTGCCTCAACAAACTCCCAATTTGCTGCTTATTAATAGCTAGTAAGATAAGTTTAGGTATAGAGCAAGATTAATGGATCTAAAATATGGTCATGCAGAATAAGGCATTAGTATGTGCTTTATAAGTACTAATAAACAGACAATATGCTAGCAATATGCATGCTAATAAGCAACTATAGTTAATAGTGAGAAATGGTCACTAAACTAAAGTGTTACCAGAACTTTTAACTGGAATGACCCCTCAAGTCAGAGTTCTGACTTGGGGAACCACAACAACCTTGAGTTCAGATTCCAAAATGGCTGCTCAGCACATCAACATTAGTGAAACAGTAGTAATATACTGTTTATTAGTCTGTTTTACTTGGAAATACAATAATGAAGTAACATGAATTGCGAATGTAATGCTTTGTAACCTTCAAAAGGATACAGTCAAGATTCAGTTTGGTCAAAGTGGAATATGCAGAAAGTTCCTTCATTACTGACATCTGGTTGTGTGAGAAATTTACCTCCTGCATTAAAAAAAAAGAAAAGGACAGTATATGAAAGACGAACATCAGTAAAAACCCAAAAAGCTAAAAATGACAAGAAGAAAATGTTGAACCTTTTAAGTTTTAAAATGTCCTTATAATTTACTCACCCCATTGTCAACCAAGATATTCATGTCTTTCTTGCTTTAGTTGAAAATAAATGGGTTTTGAGAAAAACATTCCAGGATTTTTATCCATATAGTGGACTTTAATGGGAGCCAATGGGTTGAAGGTCCAAATTGCAGTTTTAAAGGGCTCTACATGACCCCAGCTGAGGAATAAGGGTTTTATCAAGCCAACTGATAGTCATTTTAGAGTATAATTTTCTAAAAAAAATAAACATTTATACACTTTTTAACCACAGACAATATGCTAGCTTATAATATCTTGCACTAGCTCGACTTCATGTATAACGTAGCGACATTGGAAAGGTCACGCATGATGTAGACGGAAGTACTTTTTAATTTTTTTTTTTAGGAAATGACCGATTGTTTCACTTGATAAGACCCTAATTCCTTGGTTGGGATTGTGTAGAGCCCTTTGAAGATGCACTGATACTGCAGCTTGGACCTTCAACCCGTTGATCCCCATTGAAGTCCACTATTTAGACAACAACCCTGGAAAGTTTTCTTCAAAATCCTTAATTTCTTTCTGAAGAAAGAAAGACATGAACATCACATTTTGTGAACTAGTGAACTAATCCTTTGAATTACAAAAGATAAAACACATCTAACTAACAGTGAAACATCTCTGAGATCCAGTGAAGTTCATTCTTCATTCACTTTTGCATAAGAACGATGAACCTCACATGACATCACATTACCCTCTCTGTAGTGAACTGAATCACCTTGAGATTTTTTGGCGGCTGGAATCCAAAGAAATCAGTGAGTTGGTTGTGGGAAGCATCCAGTATGATGAGGTGTGGCATGTGACTCACACAGGATAGATCTACCAGTCACAAAACATTAGGCAGAAAGAGCAGGAGAAAGATGGATGACAAGTGTCGCACAGCTGAAATTATTTATCCCACTACCAAGCAACCATGAAGGGCACGGATGGGGGAAAAAAAAAATCTGGCAAATATTTTTAACAAGAGGATATTAGAGCAAATATCTACATTAGTGGAAAACAAATATGAGCGGGTCCCAAACATGACAGCAAATTTCATTTGACCATATAGTTTTCTTGTGCACAAACATTAAACTGGTGTAAACCTACCTTTGATTTTATTGTGGGGAAGCTCGAGCTTTTGTAGATAGATGTAATTGCATAAAATGGAGACATTTTTCAAGTCTCGCCCCTGTGGCCAAACACAATCAGAAATTCAGTTAAGGTGCCAATAAAATGTCATCCGGTAAAACCCTGAAACTGGAGGAGAGTATGACGCATTAGAAAAAGGATGTAAACTAATTTGGAGGCCACTTCTGTCTCTCTCTCTCCAGCGAAGTCATGCAACAAAACAATAACAGCGGTTCCGGAAAAAAATATATTAATATTCTACCCTGGAGCTCTGGCGTGCAAGCCTGGGAAATTTTATATGGAAAATATCAATTGTTGCATAGTGATGTAACAGTCTCAGTGTGTGTGGATCACACTGTGGGGAGCAAAATATTCCCACAAGGCTAGTAAAACCACCACACTGTGGGACCAGCAAATAGAAATTAGCTTAATAAACATACTAAATTATGTCTTAATCTGTTTAATGTGCTGGTAACACTAACTACATTAGTTAACATGAACTAGGAATGTTCAGTACTTCTACAGCATTTATTAATCTTGGTTTAATGTTATTTTCAGCATTTACTAATGCATTATTAAAATCAAGTTGAGTTTGTTAACATTAGTTAATGCACTGTGAACTAACATGAACAAACTATGAATGACTGTATTTTTATTAACTAATATTAACAAGGATTAATAAATGTGACCCAGGACCACAAAATCACTCATAAGTGTCAATTTTTTGAAATTGAGGTTTATACATCATCTGAAAGTTGAATAAATAAGGTTTCCCCTGTTGTATGGTTTGTTAGGATCGGGCAACATTTGGCTGAGATACAACTATTTGAAAATCTGAAATCTGAGGGTGCAAAAAAATCAAAATATTGAGAAAATCGAATTTAGAGCTTAGAGAATTTAGAAGTTCTTAGCCATGCATATTACTTATCAAAAATTGAGTTTTGATATGTTTACGGTAGAAAATTTACAAAATATCTTCATGGAACATGATCTTTACTTAATATCCTAATGATTTTTGGCATAAAAGAAAAATCAGTTTTGGCTATTGCTACAAATATACCAGCGACTTAAGACTAGTTTTGTGGTCCAGGGTCACAAATGTTGTTTTAAATGTATTGTTCATTGTCCCTCTTGTAAGTTAATGCATTAATCAATGTTAACAAATGACATCTTATTGTAAAGTGTTACCAATTAATATATATTGATTATTATCACTCATTTGAGGGGAAAATGGGAATGATAAAGCAAAATAAATTCAGTCTGTAATTTTATCATTTGAATTCAGCTACTTATTCAAAATAATGTTGTCACAAAAATAATAATATTATTACATAATTTGCTCACCAATGGATCCATTTCAGTGAATGGGTACCGTCATAATGAGAATCCAAACAGCTGAAAAAAACATCACAATAATCCACAAGTAATCTACATTATTTCAGTCCATCAGTTAATGTTTTGTGAAGTGAAAAACTGCATGTTTGCAAGAAACAAATCCATTATTATAAGCTTTTTATCAGTTGTTTGGACTCTCATTCTGATGGCACCTATTCACTGCAGAGGATCCATTGATTAGCAAGTGATGTAATGCTAAATTTCTCCATATCTAGAAAAACTCATCTACATCTTGGATGTTACTTTACAGCTAATTTTAATTTTTTGGTTGAACTATTCCTTTATTCTTTGGATATTATATGTACAGTACCAAATATGTGATCCTGGACCACAAAACCAGTCTTAAGTAGCACAGGGTGTTTGTAGCAATAGCCAAAAGTACATTCTATGGGTCAAAATGATCCTTTATGCCAAAAATCATTAGGATATAAAGCAAAGATGTAGATATATAAAGCAAAGATATTTCGTAAATTTCCTACTGTAAATACTTCAAAACTTAATTCCTGATTAGTAATATGCATTGCTAAGAACTTCATTTGGACAACTTTAAAGGCGGTTTTCTTAGTAATTAGATTTTTTGCACCCTCAGGTTTCAAATAGTTTGATGAAATAGCCAAATATTGTCTTATCCTAACAAACCATACATAAAAGGAAAGCTTATTTATTTAACAAATTTAATTTGCAATTTTTTTTTTTACAAATTACAATAATAATAATAAAAATGACCCTTATGGCTGGGTTTGTATTCCATGGTCAAATATGGTCATGTGACTGTTTACACAAGCCAAAATGTACAAATCAAGACAGCCTGATCTTTGATTTATACTTTTAAAAAGTTCACACTTTAGACTATTTAAACAAAGCAAATTTTAGTCAAATGGGTTAATGAAGTAAAATGCATAAAGGTTTGTGTCAGGGTTTTGTTTAATGAATAGACAATATTAAATCAATATAAAAACAATACAAGTAATGGAAACCCCACAAGAACACAAAAACAAATACGTAGATCACTCACTGGCACAGAGAGACATAGATAAGTGTGCTGGAGTCCTGTAGCTGACTGTCCCAGGTTAGACAGGCATTTATACACCTCGTCCTCCGTTAATTCACCATCATTCTTCATTTCATACAAAAGAATCAAGGACGGAAACCACAATGATTTAAACGTTGGCTAAAATAAGTGGAATGTCTAAGAAACACATATCATATATGAGTAAATAGTTATATTTGAGGGCTGTTACCTTCATTGTTGTTGTGTGTATTGACTGTGTCATCTCTCTTCTGCGGCTGTCTCTATGGTCTCCAGTCTCCAGAGAGCAGCGCTTATTACTGGAGAAAGAGAGGAATCTGACATGTCCAGCTTAACACAAACGCTAAAGATTGATTATTTGACGGCAATTAATTACGAAATCAACTTTGTTTTTTTTGTTTTTTTTGTCTAAGTAGACGCTAGTAAAGGTGGACTTTCGGTGGAAAACTAAAATAACCTCAAGTTGCACGCGCATAGGTTGCCTGGTAACCAAATATAAACTAAAGGAAAACGAAAGCGTTGCGCACATGCGCATGATTGAAAGGCTACGATTAAGTTATCAGCTAAACTAAGCTAAGCCAAAATCTGACTCAAAACATGTTAATAAATACATGTATTAATAATAAATTAAAACATGTCACCACAAGGTCAGAATTTACTGGAATTACTGTACTTGTGGGGACATTTTGGTCCTCATAACGTAGTAAATACCAGTATACACACAAACACACATTTTATATTACTCAGGAAGTGGCCAAAACCCCTCTAAAACCAGCCTGCTGACCTTTTTTCAGCAGGGTGTATTGTTGACAGCACATTCATCAAGTGAAACGGTGAATAAAGTTGCAAAGTAAAATGAAATCAAACTCACTTGTGAAAAACACAGATGATGAGAACAGGCAAGCCAATACAAATAGAATTGACAGTACAAACAAGTACCAGCGCTTGTTTCTGTTATATACGTTTATTTTCATTTTGACACTACCATTGGTAAAATTCACTTTAAATCCAGTAGTCCAGGGCTGTGAGACACTCCTTATGATGACTTTTAAGCAATTAATTGAAATTTACAAGCATGTACATGAACATCTCAAACGCTATTAAAGCTACATGCAAAATACATACCACAAATAGACAAAAACAAAGGGGTATAGTGTTGCTCTGACATATTTTGTGCAAACAACATCAGATTCTGTTGCAATAACATCTAAATGAATAATAATAATGCTAACAGGAGTGCTTGAGTCAGCTGCTTCAGTTAAACAACAATGTGAATGCGATAATGGCACTTTAACACACATATCCACACACTTCTCCCCTTGCCTGTATCCGTTTAATAAGACTGCTCTTACAGGCATAATAAAATAAAGCAGACATGACATTTCTAATGTCTAACCATTGCTCTAGCCACATCTGCAGCATTTGTACACGATTCTAATGTGCTAAGAATATGAAAGATCGTCCCGGTGTTTCTCTCTGTGGCAACCTGGTGGCAATTATTGATTCGAGTGGGTGAGTCATTTTGATGGATTGCTCGGGTGGCTTCCTGCTTAACGCCTGTGTTCTGTATCGATGGCTTTCTCTCTTGCTCTATTCTTCATAATTAATGAACTAAAAATAGCCGGTAACTGTGGGCTTTTGTGTCTGTTTGAACAAGGAACAAGAGGTTTAGATTCAAATTAAAGCACAGCTGAAGGACAGAAATTCGGACATATATCCGAATGCTTAGGAACTCATTATCTTTTTGGACAACCAGGGAATCGGTTGTTAAAGGAATAGAAAATTGATATATTACTCACCTTCACCTGTAAGACTTTTGTTCATCTTTTGTTCAGCTTTCTGACTCAAAAATATCTTAATTTGTATTCCGAAGATGAATGAAGGTCTTACAGGTTTTGAACGACATGAAGGTGAGTAATTAATGACAACATTTTAAATTATGGGTGAACTATCCCTTTAATAGTGATGTCATGGTGACATCATTATGACATCAATCAATGACAATGGGCTGATACAGAATAAAAAAAAAAGCACGCATACACAATTATACCTGCAATGAGGGAGAAATTTAAGAAATGCTGAATCGGGTTAGCAATTCCGATTTCCTCTCGAGCAAAATGAACAAATCAACAAGCAGTGGACGAGCGGTTTCTTTTTTTGCCTGATAAAAAAGCCTGCCGTTCTAATCTGGCATCTGTTATTCCAGGCACAGGCTCTGGGCCGGTCAGGGAGAGACGGCGCGCGGGAAGATTCTATAATTGAGAGCAGCGGTTTGATAAAGTAAGAAAATGAGACGAAAATGTCCCCAAGCCACAATGAGAGAATCCATCCTCTTGCTCTGAAAGGTGTGGCCTGGTTTAACCAGAAAAGCTACAAGGGATCAGAAATGTATCTTAAAAAAATATTGCAAAGCAAGTAAATGAAATGAAACCAATGTCAAACGACCACTATAATGTTTGCTTGACTTGACAGTAACGATTGGCAGTAACCTGGACCCTTTCATAGCGTTGGTAGATATAGTTTAAATGTGTGTCTAGACAGTAGTGATCTTCTTATCCTTGGTAGCCTGTTTAATGGCAGCCTGTTCGCATATGATCTCTTTGAGGCGCTGGAGCCGCATGTTCTGCACGGTCAGGTCTCCCACGCCTGTCTGGCTGCGGTGGAGGAGACTCAAAGCATTGATGTACTCCAGCTCTGTGTAACGCACCCCTTGATCAACCACCAGGTTTAGCAGCTCGTCGGCTGTATTATACAGCATCTCATAGTACTGCCTGCAGAGAAAGACGGAGAGAGAGACAGAATAAAAGAGTTGGGGTTATTTCAGATGATGGCATATGATAGCGTCGCTCTGAAACGAGGTGGTGAAAGTGTCGCTGAACTCAATTCATACATAAAACCAGTTATTTCTGCATGGAATTTTTTTTGTTAAATGTCAATTTTAAGTGTAATTTCTGACACTTACAAAAACAAATTATGTAGGTTAAAAATGTAAAAACACTCATATTTTATATTTATACTTTACAAACATATATCTTGTTTGTAAAGTATACATATAAATGCGCTATATTCTATTCTAATGAACAGGTTTGACTACTTTAGTAATTTCCATGAGTACTAATCTTAATGTTTAAGCATATAATGATATTCTAGTGAATTGTGTCCTTCTATTTTTATATCAAACATTTGGACAGGACCCTTTTTTTAATATAACTTGACATTACCTCTGTGTATAAGGCAAGGTTCACAGAGAAATGTCTGCTGAACACCTCTGGTGTTACTTTAAATGCAGACCTTGAGCCAAAAACTCATCACCAAGCACCAATGACTTGTACATACACTATATGGACAAAAATATTGGGACATCCCCTTCTTTAGAACAGAAAAAGGCACTTCCAAAACTGTAGCAACAAAGATGGAAGCATAATTCATGTATTTAAAAAATGGATTTCCATTTCTGTTGCTTCAGTTTTGGAAGTGTCTAATATGGCTGTACCCATATTCACAAGTCATTGGTGTTTGGTCTGAGTTTTTGGCTCAATGTCTGCATTTAAAGTCACACCAGAGGTGTTCAGCTGGGATTAGGACTTGGCTTTATGCAGACCAGTCAAGTTCTTCCACACTGACTGAATCAAACATTTCTCTATGAACCTTGCCTTATACACAGAGGAATCGTCATGTTACAATACAAAAGGGTCCTCTCCAAACTTTTGCTATAAATTAAAAGGGCACAATTCTCTAGAATATCATTATATGTTTTAAAAAAAATTAAGATTTGTACTCATGGAAATAACTAAAGTAGTCAAACCTGTTCATTAGAAGAGGGTGTCCCAAAACTTTTGCCAATATAGTGTATGTTGATTAAAAAATAAAATTTTAAGCAGCATATTCTATTTATAAAATAAAAAAAAAAAAATGGGGTTGTAAAATCGATTTATTTGCAATTAACTGCATACAAAATAAAAGTTTGTGTTTATATATATATATATATATATATATATATATATATATATATATATATATATATATATATATATATATATATATATATGTCTGTGTGTGTGTATAATAATTTTAATTTTAAGCAGCATATTATATTTATACAGATAAAAAACAGGGCTGTCAAAATGATTAATCGTGATTAATCGCATCCAAAATAAAAGTTTATTTTTACATAAAATGTGTGTAAATACTGTATATGTATTTATATATATATACACAGGTCCTTCTCAAAAAATTAGCATATTGTGATAAAGTTCATTATTTTCTGTAATGTACTGATAAACATTAGACTTTCATATATTTTAGATTCATTACACACAACTCGAAGTAGTTCAAGCCTTTTTTTTGTTTTAATATTGATGATTTTGGCATACAGCTCATGAAAACCCAAAATTCCTATCTCAAAAAATTAGCATATCATGAAAAGGTTCTCTAAACGAGCTATTAACCTAATCATCTGAATCAACTAATTAACTCTAAACACCTGCAAAAGATTCCTGAGGCTTTTAAAAACTCCCAGCCTGGTTCATTACTCAAAACCGCAATCATGGGTAAGACTGCCGACCTGACTGCTGTCCAGAAGGCCATCATTGACACCCTCAAGCAAGAGGGTAAGACACAGAAAGAAATTTCTGAATGAATAGGCTGTTCCCAGAGTGCTGTATCAAGGCACCTCAGTGGGAAGTCTGTGGGAAGGAAAAAGTGTGGCAGAAAACGCTGCACAACGAGAAGAGGTGACCGGACCCTGAGGAAGATTGTGGAGAAGGACCGATTCCAGACCTTGGGGGACCTGCGGAAGCAGTGGACTGAGTCTGGAGTAGAAACATCCAGAGTCACTGTGTACAGGCGTGTGCAGGAAATGGGCTACAGGTGCCGCATTCCCCAGGTCAAGCCACTTTTGAACCAGAAACAGCGGCAGAAGCGCCTGACCTGGGCTACAGAGAAGCAGCACTGGACTGTTGCTCAGTGGTCCAAAGTACTTTTTTCGGATGAAAGCAAATTTTGCATGTCATTTGGAAATCAAGGTGCCAGAGTCTGGAGGAAGACTGGGGAGAGGGAAATGCCAAAATGCCTGAAGTCCAGTGTCAAGTACCCACAGTCAGTGATGGTCTGGGGTGCCATGTCAGCTGCTGGTGTTGGTCCACTGTGTTTTATCAAGGGCAGGGTCAATGCAGCTAGCTATCAGGAGATTTTGGAGCACTTCATGCTTCCATCTGCTGAAAAGCTTTATGGAGATGAAGATTTCATTTTTCAGCACGACCTGGCACCTGCTCACAGTGCCAAAACCACTGGTAAATGGTTTACTGACCATGGTATTACTGTGCTCAATTGGCCTGCCAACTCTCCTGACCTGAACCCCATAGAGAATCTGTGGGATATTGTGAAGAGAAAGTTGAGAGACGCAAGACCCAACACTCTGGATGAGCTTAAGGCCGCTATCGAAGCATCCTGGGCCTCCATAACACCTCAGCAGTGCCACAGGCTGATTGCCTCCATGCCACGCCGCATTGAAGCAGTCATTTCTGCAAAAGGATTCCCGACCAAGTATTGAGTGCATAACTGAACATAATTATTTGAAGGTTGACTTTTTTGGTATTAAAAACACTTTTCTTTTATTGGTCGGATGAAATATGCTAATTTTTTGAGATAGGAATTTTGGGTTTTCATGAGCTGTATGCCAAAATCATCAATATTAAAACAAAAAAAGGCTTGAACTACTTCGAGTTGTGTGTAATGAATCTAAAATATATGAAAGTCTAATGTTTATCAGTACATTACAGAAAATAATGAACTTTATCACAATATGCTAATTTTTTGAGAAGGACCTGTATATATATATATATTTATTTATTATATAATACATTTATAAAAAGAAATATAAGAGTATATAAATATAAGTGTCTAAAATATACTTATAATGGTCATTAATCACACAAAAAATAAATAAATAAATAAATACAATTTTGGTAATCTGGAAAAGTAACAAAATTTTACAGCTATAATGTGTTTACAACTACAACTCTGTGAAAGTAAAATTAATTAATTAATTAAATTAATAAATTAATAAAAAAACTAAGTTATTCTCTCAAATTTGACAAACCAAAAATGGTTTGAGAGAATTTGCTAAATAAAATAAAATAAACAGTAGAATGTATTTTAATATATTTTACTACTGTATATAACTACGTATCTACAAAATGTTGATTCTATAATCAACAAAAAAAGAAAGTGGTTAAAAAAAAAAGATAAAAAAAATGTAAGATTGTAAGCATGAAAGTAACACAATGAAATGAAAGTTCTGTCAACAGAGCCAAACTCTCTTACAGTGGCCTTGTTGCTCCTTATTGTGAAGCCACGCATTCACAAAACTTGTTGAGAACATCAAACCATTTTTCCATGACCCCTTTGGCCCAAACATGCTGTTGACCAATGGAATGGAACAACATGCATTAAACATTAGACATATAGTTCAAGGAGACCACTTACACATGAGTATGCATACACACACCCACACAAAGGGCTTACAACTTCTATTTCTGCAGCGGAGGCACATTTGTAACAGGGGTGATAAGAGCTGAATGTGTTTTGACCCCATCAGAGCAGACGACTCCTCCGAATCTCTCTCATGCTGCACTACTCAGGCACACAGAAAAGGCCTTAGCCAGCAGGACTCTCTCTAACTCCCCTATCAAGCTGGCACACTCCTCCAGGTGCTCAGAGACTTCGGGCTGCACTCGAAATGAGCCCAAGAGCCCATTTTACACAACCTCTCGCTTTAAATTTGCTCCGTACAGAGCAAACACTGGCAGAAATGGGCAATTTGACTCTTTTCATGATCAAGCACATGCAAATTTTAAAGCCATGCCAGACATCATAAGAACTTGAGGTTATGAACTTCTGGAGATGCTCCATGGCTGTGGTTTCTACTATAGAACAAAGATAATCTACTGAAACAAGGTTACAGGGTGCATCATTTTTCACTTAGCATTTGTTCTAAAGACATTATTTCCTAAATCATGTGGCTTTTTATAGATAAATAATACAATAAAATAATTCTTAACATAAATCCATACAAACTTTCATTTCATCTATCTATACAAACTTTTTATTATTCGATTTTATAGCCTTTCAATCAATCAATCAATCAATCTGGATGCGATTAATCACGATTAATTGACCTGACAGCCTTATGTATGTATCCATCTATACAAACAGATTAATCGATCTGAATATTAAATAATAAATGATATTTGAGATTAAATTTACAAGAAAATTTTATTTTAGTCTTTGTACATCAAAAATTTAGTTTAATGCATTGTGTTGCTTGCCATTTCTTTGTATCAATTTATGAAATTTAATGGCAAAACTTTTATTTTGGATGCTATCTATCTATCTATCTATCTATCTATCTATCTATCTATCTGGATGCGATTAATCACGATTAATCAACCTGACAGTTATCTATCTATACAAACAGATTAATTATCTGAATATTAAATAATAAAGGATATTTGAGTTTAAATTTACAAGAAAAATTTATTTTAGTCTTTGTACTTCAAAATTTTTGTTTAATGCATTGTGTTGCTTGCATTTCTTTGTATCTATTTGTGAAATTTAATGGCAATTTCTGAGTGAAAATAGTTTCAAAGCATTTTTTGTCAGTGTGTAAGACAATAAAATTAACAAAAAACTACAATTTTATAAAAAATTCTACAATTTTATACTTTATAAGGAGACACCAGTCTTATATATACATGTAAAAATAATTCAAAATTGTAAATAAAACAAAATAAAAGTTTATTATAGAATTGAATGTACAAGAAAATAATATTTCAGTCTCACTACTTTAAAATTTTATTTTTCTTTGAAATTAATTGTGAAATTTACAAGCAATTTCCGAATGATTTTTTTTTCACTGTATAAATTTGGATGTGGACTCTTTTGACTCAAGTCAGTAATAAACCACTTAGTAACCACTTAGCAAAACCCTTGCAACAATCCAGAAAATGCTAAAACCGCTCTCAGCGACAGCTTAGAAACTGTATAGCAATGCCTTTACAACCATCAACAACATCCTAGCAACTATAACAAAGCTCAGCTTTGCTTTAGAAAACCTAGTTTAAGTTCTCAGGTCAGCTTTAAGGCCAGTTTTACAGTGAATGCTGTTTTAAACAACACAGACAATTAGTCCACTTGCTGGAAATGCAGTGCTAAATGAAAGACAGTGACAACATCCCACAGATCTGCTTTCTTCTACTAAACCTTCTTGCTGAAAAAGTTTCTCTAAGAACTTGGAGACAATGGTGTTGCCCTTACACCTCTAAAATGCTGAGCTCTAATGCTGCAGATTAACACTAACATGAAAAATCAAACGATCGCAGCATATTCAGCTAGTAGAAAATACAGTTTCAACCCATAAGACGGTGAAAAGCCTGGCAAAAAAAGTGTGAATGTGAGCACAAGTGCACCTGCAGGACAGAGAGAGGGCAGTTCCATTAACCCCCATTCATCTCTGACACTGAAAAAACACAGCCATTTATAACAGTCCTGACAGTACAGTGTCCCAGTAACCCTTCCTGAGCCAGGGCGTTAATCCACCAGACCTGGGTTGTCTGCTCATTAGAGCTCATAACAGGACAGTCTCGTACAGAGCACTTCATTTGACATGAAACAGCTTTATCTTCCTAGCAAGAAAGATTAAAACACTCAAAACTCACTATACTAAAAAAAGTTATATTTACACACTTTCTTCAATGGAACACAAAAGATTACAAATTATATATTCAGACAACTTACATAATAATATAATAAAAGTGAATAGATAATATACAGTGTTGTTTTATTATTGTTTATTTACAATTACACATTTTATTATTATTTTAAATTAGCTTTTATTTTTATATTTCACGTTTTAATTAGAATTTAAGTTTTGGTCATTTTGTAATGTGGTTTTGTCATTTTTATTAGTTATTTTCACAGATTTCATTTGTGTATTGGGCTTGAATTGATTTTTATTTCAGTTTTACTAGTAATTTTAGTACTTTTTTTTTTTTTAATATTAATGATTTGTAACAGTTTTATTTAACAACAACAAGATTATATGTCTATGTATTCTATGTATTATATGTCTATATATGTCTATGTTTTCAAACAACAGGGTGATTAACCAAAACAAAAACCATAAAAAACAAAGTATTGTTGTGAAATAAAATAAAATATTATATTTCAGCTAGTTGCCTGTCATTTATTTTATCTCATTTTAGTTTAACTAAAACTAAAAGTATATAGACATATAATCTATAAAACAACAAAACAAAAGATAAAAACAATCAAAACTGAACAAAAACCTACTAAAATTACCAAAAAAACAAACAAACAAACAAAAAAAAAAACATCACACAAACAGAAAAAAGAAAAAAGAAAGGGAAAAAAATCCCAAACAAACTTGCTATAATAACACTGGCATTGTTTCTCATTTTTAATGAGTTTATTTTCATTTATTTATTAATTGAATTTATTTCATTTTAGTTGAACTAAAACTAAAATAAAAATGAATAAACATTCTATAGACATTTACTGTATAAAACTAAACAAAAACATACTAATTTAAAAAATTACAAAAAACGAAACAAAGTAACTAAAAACAAAACAAAAAAACTACTAAACTGACAAAAAAAACCCACCCAAAAAAAAAATACTAAAAATGACAAAAAAAAAACTAGTAAAAAAATTAAAATCCCTGACAAAATTGCTAAATATACAGTGTAAGTATAAGACAACAAAACAAACCCTACTAATTTTACAAATTACAAAACACACACACAAAAATCTAAACTACTTAAATGAAAAAACAACAACAAAACAAACAAAAAAATATACTAAATGGACAAAAAACAAACACCCTACTAAAATGACAAAAAACAACAACAACAAAAAACAAACACCCTATCAACCCTCTAAAAAAAATGACAAAAAACCCTACTAAAAAGAAAAAAAAAAAATCCCTGACAAAATTTCTAAAACTCAGTTTAATGATATTAAAACAACACTAGCATCATTTCTCATTTAAATCTAATTTATTTTAGTTTAGCTAAAACTAAAAGTGAAATAAAAATGAATACAAATTCTAGAGTTCAGATGCAAAAGCCTCTAAATCTATCTGACATCTTTCTTTAAAAAATGCATCCTTATCAGGCTCCAATGTATAGGTTTTTATGTAAGTAGTGGTACTTCTGATTGAGCTGAGGCTGGGATTTTAGCGAGTTTGAAGTAAAAGTATTTGATGGATGTATAATGTGTGTCAAGAGCATTCACTCAGTATCATTATCTCATTTTTGCCCGAGATGGCTTTTAGCTGGTTTTGCATCTGAACTCTTTATATATATATATAAGAGTTCAGATGCAAAACCAGCTAAAAGCCACCTCGGTCAAAAATGATAGTATACAAAACAAACAGTACTCATCAAGCAATTTCATGGGGTCTTAAGTCAACATAAAGAGGGCAGCTGGCAATTTGTGTGCTTCTTTCTGTTTGTTTGTTTGATTGGTGTGCCAACTATGACATTCTCCACACTTCATTTCACACACATTTAAAAGCATTTAGGGAAACGGCGGCGAGTTGCTAATCTGATTAACTTTCCGTGGCTTTTAAGACCACCTCCTTTCCTCTTGTCTCCCAATCCTCTCTCCCATTAGAAGATAATAAAGAGCAGGAACTTCTCACACATACACCCTGCACCTGTGTGTGTGTGTTTTCTGAGTGCCATTAAGTTTTAATTAGACTCGTTCAGTGTGTACAGTAGTGCATACAAAGGGTATTAAGCTAATTTATGATGCATGCGTCGAAGGACGCAGGGAGATGTATGTAGGCGCGAAGGGAGACGGTGAAAAAAAAAACTTGAATCAGCACAATTCATTTCCTCCAATTTCCAGCATGTACAATATTAAAGCCATTAAGGGCTGCTTCTGTCAGCGCATTCTCAGCAACACATTAGTTAGCAGCTGAGGGAGAGAGAGAGCAGGCAAGATGCCCAAGACGATCCTCTCCATCAAACAGAACACACATACTTGTCACCACAGTAACAAATGCCAATGCTTTCCGTGCAAAAGAGCATATCAGGCTTTCAGGACATTCCCTCCTGCATGCTTGACAGGTCCAGTTTTCCTGTTAATGGGAACATTTTGCAGACAGGCTGCTCTTTCATCAGCTGCTCTGTTCTGAAGTGAGGTGAGGCTTTGAGACGAGATTATATGACCCTGGTCTACATATTAGAAAATGCCTCAACAGAGGGAGTCTTGGGATAGCAGGAGGAAAAGGGTCATAAATGCTACTGGGCTGCTGTAGTAGAAGTAGAGCTGAACAATATTTTTCAGCTTTTAGTTAGATAAATCATCATTTCAACCCAACGCAGTTAGTCCAAATGTTTAAGATCTGACAGCAAAAAAAAATAAATAAATACAAAATACAAATATAAAAAAATAAATTTAATACAATCATTTTTTTAATAAAAAAAAAATAAAAAAAATAGATTAAAATAAATAAATATAATAATAAATTAAAATAAATACAAAATACAATAAATAAATAAATAAATAAATATAAAATAAAAATACAATAAAAAATAAAATAAAATATAAAAATAACACAAAAATGCAATAAAAAAACAATAAAAAATAAGAAAATATTATAAGAAAAAAAAAAATTAAATAAAAATTAAATAAAATAACAAAAATTAAATAAAATACCATACAAAAACAATAAAATAAATAAATAAATACAATAAAATGCAATAAAAATAAAATGTGTATATATATATATATATATATATATATAATATTATATAAGTCTTGTTGAAGTATTTCAGAATGGAAAGTGGAAACTTTAAAAAAATAATTTTCACTTATAAGTGCAAATGTGTCAATATATATTAATAAATAATAATAAATAGATGAATAACATTTATTTACACATTAATGTGTTTGAAAGGAACCTCTTATGCTCACCAAGTCTGCATTTATTTCAACAAAAACAATAATACTGTAAAATATTATAAAAAATAAAATAAAATAAAAAAAAAACAATAAAATATTGTTAAATAGTAAGTATTAGGAATTAAATGGAAAAGATGGGGAAAAATTGAATAATTTTCCCTTATAAGTGCCACTATGTCAATATATAGTAATAAACAGTACAATTTATTTACATATATTTTGCTACTACTCAACACAAAAAAGGCCCACAGAGACTTCTGTAAGCGTTTTTGAGATATGAAATTAATTACTGAATATATAATCAATAAATCATTGAATTTACAGAACATATTAATTAAAATGGATCGTTATGTTACTTTATTACTTTATGGTTATGTTACTTTATTTTGTGTTATTTTATGTTACTTTATTTTATAAACACATTATATACATTAAAATCAATGCCATAATGTATTATGAATGCTGGTTATTTTCATAATAGCTACACAATGGTGTCCAATGAGAGTTACTTTTCATGCCATCTTATTACTGAGGTAATAACTGCAAAGTATAAAAGTTTAGAGCAATGCACCCAGATAAACACAAAAAACAGATATAGAGAAAAGCCTTAGGTTACTCACACACACATGCAAACGAAAAAGAACACTGTGCTGTCAAGTGCAGCTGGCGGTTTGTTTTGTGGTTATCGAGAGCGCAGAGCAGCCGCGGTGTAAACAGTCCAGGCCGTCACCCTGACACGCTGGCTAAATGTCGTTTTTTTCCAGAAGCCTTTACAAATGGCCTCACAAGACAGGTGCTTTTCCAACAGCTTGACCTCTGACCCATGCATGTCAGTCAGCCGGTCTCTGAACTGTGAATTCCTAACAAATTCCTCTTTCCTTACTGAATGAGAGAGCATGGTTTAGATTTTACACTGGAAGAGAGACAAAACGTGCTTAGCATGGCTGGTCCTCATATGTATGGTCCTCCTCTTTGAAATGGCATATTCTGCCATTTCAAAGAAAAAGAGACTGTTCTACTGACATTAGACACTGTCCATGGTGACAAACAATAGCGCTTTTTAAGAACTTCCAATGCTTTGTGTGCCACTCGGGGATGAGGTTATCCAAAATGGAGTATAATAAAAGAATACTAGACCTGCATGGAAAATTAAATTCTATTTTGAAATGTCTAAACTTCTACATTTTAAAACAGAACTGATTTATAACTGATGATTACAGTCACAGGGCTCATACAGATACTGTAAAATGAAATGAAATGAGACTTTCAAGGACTTTTCAAGCACTACTTTTTAGATTTTCAAAGACTTTAAGCAGAGATCTCACTTACGTCTTTTCTTTCAGAGTTTTCAGAGTTTTCTGACCCTGCATAGACAGCAACGCAATGCAGTGTTCTGATGTAAAACACCCATCTCTTAGTTCATCTGTATATTCTGGTTCAAATGAATAAGGCTAGGCAAAATCTTCAAACATTTACAAGGACTGTTTTACGAAGACTCACATCAAAGACTGACACAGAAGAGAAGAAATTGTTGTTATTTTTGTTTTCTTTTAAATAAATGTATTCTTGTAGCTTCATAACATTACAAATGAACCACTGATGTCACATGGACTATTTTAACAAAATCCTCACTACCTTTCTGGGCCTTGAACGGAGGAGTTGCGTAGCTGTTTATGCAGGGTCAGAAAGCTCTCAGATTTCATCAAAAATATCTTAATTTGTGCTCTAAAGATGAACGAAGGTCTAACGGGTTTTGGAACAACATGAATTTTCATTTTGGGTGAACTAACCCTTTAACTACGCATCTACGAAATGTTGATACATTTTTGAAAGAAGCCTATTCTACTTACCAAGTCTGCATTTATATGAGAAAAACAGCAAAATGGTGAAATTTTATTACAATTTTACTAACAGTTTACTATTTTAATACATTTTAAATGTAATTTATTCTTGTGATGGCAAAGCTGAATTTTCAGTATCATTACTCCAGTCTTCATGGTACTATTATCCTTTAGAAATCATTATAATATGCTGATTGCTGGTCAAAAAACGATTCTTAATATAATTAATATAGATTTTTTTTGTCAAAACTGGATTCTTTGATAAACATACAATTCAAAAGAACAGCATTTATTTGAAATATAAATCTTTTGAGATATTATATCTCTTGACCCCAAACTTGAATGGTAGTGTTTAGTTTATGTATCCAGTGATTTAAAAATGTGGATGAACTGGGTTTATAAAGATATATGGAGATGTTCTGGGATAACTTGTCCTCATCCTATGATCAATTCTATTCATTTAGGGTCTTTAGCTAATGTAGACTTTTAACACTGAAGTTAAAAAAAAAACAACAACACATACACATACATTTGCTCACAACCAGCAGTCTCTTGCCAGGTCTGGGTGACGTTGATTAGACATTATTGAGGCACCTGCAGGACTCTGGGACATGGCCTGGCTCAGTCTTAGGCTGTGAGCAGATGGTGTGTGTATGTGTATGCGTGCAAGCTTGTAGCAAGAGTAAAAGCACTCTGGTTTTGCTTGGGGACTGGACCAACACTGCACGCGCAAGGTCATTTCAATGAAAAACTACTAGTGAAGTTGTTTACTCCTGATTTAAACATCAAAACCTCTGGCAAACTCAAATTGCGCTGTTGTACTCGCTTAAATAAATAAATGCACTAACCGCTCAATTTCACGTTTTCAAGCATGCTTTCTCCACGGACGCCGTGTTTCTCATCACTAGATGGCACTGTGACCAAAGCATGCCTTACGAAAGGAGCGCCGCTGGGTTTGGCCACTGCACTGCTCAGCTTTAACTCAAATCGATGGTTATTACTGTGTCCTTGGCCCAGTCGCCCACAGCAAGCATTCAGATGGGAGAGCGGCCAACGATTCCCCTTCTTCCTCATGGGCCTTTCTCCATCTCCCAGCATCCACATATATGCCTCCATCTCTCTCAATGAATCCCTCAACACACAGGCGTTTACACACACTCAAAGCTGAATGTAAATGACAGGGGTACAGCTGCAAGAGTCTACTGCTATAGTGCTCCTTTATTATCTTGTTTTCCAAGCGGTTTATGAGGATAATGCCAATGTATTCATGAGGGGTTTACAGAGAGATGCTCCCTCTGTTGTGTGTGTGTGTGTGTGTGTGTGTGTGTGTGTGTGTGTGTGTAGGAGGGGTTGATAGAGTAAACAATGTACTGTAATTTCAATCACCACCTGTGCCACCTATACATCACATGACATCATATATGAAAGAGAGTGAGACTGAGAGAGAGAGAGAGTGAGAGAGAGAGAGAGAGAGAGAGAGGGAGGGGGGGTCAATAAGCTAGCGCTGTAATAATCATGCAAGAAATCCGCCGGGTATTGATTCCCATTGTTTGTACAGCAAAATACATTTAATTTAACTGCCCTGACAGTGATCTTCCCATAAAAATAAAGAAACATGCTGTTAGTTATAGGCAGACTGGAAAGAGCTGATATTTATTAACTGATTCTTTTTTCCAATGTTATTATCGCTAAAGAAAGCAAAAACTACATTTAAACCTTTTCATTAACTGAAAAAGAATGCAAAAAACTCAACACTTGAATGACTTCAAAACAAACTAAAAGAAAATCATTAGAATTTTACACATTCGCATGTGTGTGTGAATAATATGAGGCTTTTATCTGTTTATTGTGTTTATTTAGATATATTTCTCTACACTGTAAAAAACAATTTGTTGAGTCAACTTAAAATAATTTGTTACTTGGCTGCTTTAAAATTTTAAATTCAGTTAACTTGAAAAAGTTTAGTCAACTTAAAATGTTACGTTTTACTAAGTGAGCTTAGATATTTAAACTGATTCAACTTGAAATTTTTAAGTTATCTTTAACTTATATGAGTTGACTAAAGCAGCAGGGTAACAACATATTTTAAGTTGATTCAACATATTGTGTTTTTGGTTTTTGACAGTGTATATGTGACCCTAGACCACAAAACCAGTCATAAGGGTAATTTTTTGAAATTTAGATTTATACATCATTTTACATACAGCTTTCCATTGATGTATGGTTTGTTAGGATATGACAATATTTGGCCGAGATCTGAAATCTGAGGGTGCAAAAAATCTAAATATTGAAAAAATTTGTCCAAATTAAGTTTTTAGCAATGCATATTACTAATCAAAAATGAAATGTTTGGAAATATTTATGGTAGGAAATTTACAAAATATCTTCATGGAACATGATCTCTACTGGCATAAAAGAAAAATCAATAATTTTGACCCATACAATATATTTTTGGCTATTGCTACAAATATACCCGTGCTACTTAAGATTGGTTTTGTGGTCCAGGGTCACATATTTTCTTCATGTATTGTATTTAAGTGATGTTTTTTTGTATTTTATGTGATGTTTGTTATCTTCAATGTTATTTTAGAAAATTAGATCCCATGGAAATTAGCATTAGTTTTAAAAATGGTTTTATATAAAAAAAAAATAAACCTTCTACTTTATTTAATCTTATAATGAGTGTAAATATAAAGTAATAGTAAATATAAAGTAACCCAAATCACTAAAACGTATAAATATAAAGTAGAATTTCAAATTTCAAATTTCATAACCCACTTACATGAAAATACCACTAGATAACACTATCAATAAAACTAGGCTTGAGAAATGCTGTGCTGCTATGTAAATGAATTAGTTAATATAATATCTTTGGCAGCACAAACATACTAAACATAAATATATTATAAGTCTAAAATACTGAAACAAAAACTAAAACAGTAACAATTTTTCACATTTAAATTATACAATCTATCTTTCTGTAATTGAATTTAAAAAGTTAAGGTCAGTCTTGATGAAAAAAAAATAGATTAAGAAAAAAGGTAATTGCGACTTTTTAATCTCACAATTCTGCTTTTTTTCCTCACAATTGCTCTCACTTTATATTTCACTATTCTGACTTAATAACTCAAAATTGCGAGTTTATATCTCATAATTCTGAGAAAAAAAAGTCAGAATTGTGAGACATAAACTAAGAATTGCAATATATAAAAACAAAAAATTATGTGTTTGCATCTTGCAGTTCTAACTTTCCTAGCTATTGCGAGTTTGTAACTTCAATATAACTGTCAAAGAGTCAGAATTGTGAGATATAAACTCGTAACTGAGTCATAAAGTCCAATTCTGATGGGGAAAAAAACTTTTTTGTTTTTAGAATTGCAACTTTTTTATCTAACAATTCTAATTTAATAACTTGCAATTGTGACTTTTTTTTATTAAATCAGAATTGTGAGATAAAAAAAACTCAGAATTCTAAGTTTGTAGCAATTTTTCACAATTGCAAGTTCATATTACACAGTTCTGAGAAAAAAAGTCAGAACTGAAAGTTCACATCATTTAATTCTGAGAAAAATTTGCAATTGTGAGGAAAAAGTCTAAATTGTGGTGGAAACTATCTTCCATACTAGTCTTAGTAGTTTATGCAGCCTGTCACAGAAATAAAAACTAAATGACAGTTAGATAGTTGATTAGCGAGAATGAACTAGCTGACTATTATCTCGATTTTTTCCACTTGTGTATATAAAAGCACTAAGAAATGTGTCCTGATGAACCCTAAACAAGCTTAATCATACATGTTTACCTTAAAACCAATGGTTTGAGGAACTGTTTAATCTAGCTGATTCTGAAAAGATGTAGTGTTGTACATCCCGACTGAGAATATTTGTGTATTCTACCTGGCGAAATCCAGATCAGCCTCGCGTGACATGGTGATGTTGGTCAGGTTCTGCTGGAGCACAAAGATATTTCTGCACATCTTCTTGATGCCGGACTCACTGATGCGCTTGAAGTACTGAGCTCCGTTTATCAGAATACAAGAGATCAGGTGACCCAGACCTGCACCGAGAGAAGATAGTCAGAAAGGTAAAACTACTGCTTCAGGCATCAGCTTCCTGTTGATGCAAGAGGTCACTCACCCTCAAAGATATACTGAAACTTGTGCTGCTGCAGGGCGGCTCCCATCACTTCCTCTATGGCACTGATGTCCTTATTCAGCTTCACCACCAGGGGGTCGTAGTCCATGCTGGCTGCGTTAGCCACGATGGCGTAGTTGCCTTGTTTTGCCAGAGGGATCAGATAATGGAAACAGTGGACCCTGATGGGGCAGAGACGACAGGCACGGAATGACAATTACCAGTTGAGAAAGATAAGAACTTTCCGGAAGCTTGAGATATGACTTGTTTTAACTCACACAGGATTTCACCTCGAAATTAATAATTTTCACACGAAAAAGTCTTTTCATCAGACATTCCTGGAAAACCACAATTAAGATGCCTTTGATCATGGGAACTAATTATTTTCACTTAAGCAATTTTTTTTTTAAAAGAGAGGTTTTTTTTTAAAGGTAGGTTGTATTAATGCATTAATATATGACATAAAAGCCTACAGATGCAAGTCAAAAATATATAGATTAATATAGATTATAGATAAAATATATAATATATAATATATATATAATATATAATGTATTAACTCAAGTAACTAAAGTATTATTAAAATAAATCATACACACAAACATACATATATATTATGATTATTATAATTAAGTATTTTATTTATTCACATACATACTCACATACTATATATATATATATATATATATATATATATACACACACACACACACACACACACATATATATATTTCATTTATAGTAATATTACATAATTATTATAAAAAAAACATTTTATTTATAAACATAAAAAAACCTTTGTATTAATAATAATAATATTATATAATCATCAATAATTATATATAATAGTAATATTATTATGATTATTATAAGTAATAGATATTTTATTCATACTCTAATTTTCCACATGAGAACATCTACCCATGTCCCCAAAATTCTGGAAAATATATTCTCTGGTTTTCACAAAATCTAAATTATCATCAAATAATAAGAAATAATAAAAAACAGTTTGAATGTGTGAGTTATTGTGCAACACTTTAGAATAGGGAACACATATTTACTATTAACTAAGATTTCCTAATTTGCTTCTTAATAATAGTTAGTTGTTAGGTAGTTGGTAGTTGTTAAGTTTAGGTATAGGGTGGATTAATGTATCTAAAATATGGTCATGCAAAATAAATCATTAATATATGCTTTATAAGTACTACTAAACAGCTAATATGCTAGTAATATACATGCTAATAAGCAACTAGATTAAATAATAGTGAGAATTGGTCCTTAAAACAAAGCGTTACCAGTTATTGTTATCATATGTGAGTATGTTAATGGCACTCTAGACTGTCATCATTCCTCAGAGAAATGCCAGATGCTGGTAGTGAATATCTAGCTTCAGCTCTATAAAGGCTGAAATGGGATGATGAAATATCCTGTGAGCAGGTGCATGTGTGTTTGTGGCTACAATCTGTGAAGTGTTCATGAATATACGTGTAGAGAGAAAGAGCATTCTCGAAACAGAAAGAGGGAGAAGGTGAGATGGAGAGGTTTTCATAATGGCCTCCAACAGCCCTGCAATAAACCTCCCCTTTCTCATTCGGCATTAGAAAAGCTTTAAGCGAATCCGCCCGCTACCAAACCATAAAGCCTGCATCCTCTTCTTCTTACCTTCTCTTATGGCTTAATTTACCCTCAAGCACTGTCAGGGGAAATTTGCTTGATGGAAAAAGTCAATAACGCGTAGCATGGGAGCCGCAAGTTATTGTTTCCAAATCATAAACAGGATCACATAAGCTAAATGATATCAGAGAATAATCAGGCGAGCGGGAGGGAGGAAGGGCCTGTGGAGGAGGGTACGCAGAGTGAATGACCCATTGGTGCTTTTAGGATGGGCAGACTCTTAGGAAGACCTAATGGTTTATAGTCTGCAAATCAGTCTTAGTGATTTGCAGCGTTTAAGCTGTTGAGTGTATGAAGATATCTTGAGACTGTCAGTGGTCAGACCTACCTGACCTCAAGATGCAGCACCAGAAGGCAGCGGTCAGCGATGTCCTGGAAGGATCTGGAGAGGTCAGTCAATGTCTGGAGTATCTGCTCTCGACTGCGGACGTTCTCGCTGTTCACCTGGGCATCTGAGCCTGGGGAAATACCTAGACAAAAGAAAAGAAAAGAGTGTGAGCCATAAAACAAACCAAAAAACACATTTATCGTTAATATACCAACAACCAGTCTTTGTATGTGCTGCTTTTTTCCCCACATCAATCTACACTCCATACACCATAATGGCAAAGCAAAAAACAGGCTTTTAACACCTCTGCAAATTTAAAAATAAAATGACTCTATTGCATAAGTATTTATACCCTTATCTGGGACAGTAGATATTTAGCTCAGAAGCATTCATACTGCTTGCAGATGTTACCACACTTCGAGTAAAGATAAATGCATGTAGAGTTCAGAGACAGGATTGCATCAAGCCACACATGTGGGGAAGGGTTCAGAAAACCCTTTCTTCTGCTTCACAGAAGCATGTAGTCTCCATTATCCTTAATGGAAGAAGCTTGAAACAACCATGACTCTTCCTAGAGCTGGCCTCCTGGCCAAACTGAACAATTGATGGAGAAGGGCTTTGGTTAGAGTGGTGACCAAGAACCTGATGGTCACTTTAGTTGAGCTCCATGATCTTATGTGGAGATGGTAGAAACTTACAAAAGGCCAAACATCACTCCAACGCTTTACCGATCTGGGCTTTATGGTGGTGTGGCAAGACTCAATCCTTTCCTCAGTGAAGACATATTAAAAAACACTTGGAATTTGCAAAAAAAGCACCTAAAAGACCCTCAGACTGTGAGAAACAAGATTCTGTGGTCTGCTGAACCTCAAATCCAAGCTTCATGTTTAAAGGAAACCAGTGACAGATAACAGTGGTTTTCAGTGGCAGGGTCTGAGGGACTCAGAAAAGCCCAATGCACCAAAATATTGAGATAGCCTTAATGAAAACCCAGTCCAGAGCATTCAGAACCTCAGACTTGGCAGAAGGTTCACCTTCCAATGGGGCAATGAACCGCAAGAGTGGTTTATAGACAATTCTGTGAATGTCATTGAGTGGCCCAGCCACAGCATGGGCTTGAACCCAATCAAACATTTCTGGAAAAACCTAAAATGTCTGTCAGACCTGATCCAAGCTGACAGAGTTTGAAAAATGTTGAAATCTTGTTACTTTATACCCAAAAGGACTTGGGGCTGTAAAGGTGGTTAAACTAAGTACTGAGTTAATGGTATGAATACTTCTGCAATGTACTTATTTCAGTTTTCATTCATTTATGAAGTTGTTACAATTCTGTTTTTGCTTTGTCACTATGGTGCATGAAGCATAGATTGATGTGGAAAAAAGTGATGCAAAACAGTTTAACATAAGACAGCAACATAACAAAACGTAAAAAATTGAAGGGGTGTGAATACTTTCACAAGGCACTGTACTTGGCAAGTAACACACTGACATAAACATGATGTAGAAAGACCGAAATAGCAATTTCTCATAAAAAACACTCCAATAATCTTATTTACAACTTCAAAAAATCATTTTTTACAGTGTAGTCAATGAGACGCAAACATATACAGCCACAGGATGACTATCAAACCAAAAAGCGTGTGTGTGAGTATAGGCGATCAATGAGGCACGAGAGACGGCGATGGACACTGACTTCCTGTAACTCTCTGCGGCATGTCTTTGCACTTCTGAAGGTCACATTGGCACACACACATATCTCACGGTATTCAGAGAAGAAGTATGTGTGTGTGGACGTGTTTGCTGTGCTGATGGATGCCGGTTTGCTCATGTGGTCTTGGGTCCCTTGTGTTTGTTCAGGAAAATGGCCACTGCCAGTGAGCAATTATATATATACACACACAGTGCACAGTCAAAAGAGCGGAAACACACGCGTATGTGTGTGTTCATTTGGTAGTTAATTACTGTCTGTCTATAACTCTTATTAGAAAAAGGTTTGTGGGAGATAAGGGTGTGTTTGGCGTGGAATGATTAAAAACGCTTGAAGACAAGAAGTGCAAATATAGCAGTGATGACCAGGTGGTAGATTAGAGGAATTGGGTCACCAAGGACTGATATGTAATTCCAGAGAGCGGAAAAAATTCCCCTGATGTGACGTCCCGCGGATAACAGAACTGTCAAGCTGTTGTAACAAGCAAACTGTCCATGTTAGGTCTGTTTGGCAGGGTAATTCAAACTGAGTACCAAATCAGCAATTATACTTTTTCCCGAAATGAATTAAAAGTTCGACAATCATTTACTTATATTAACATAAACTGTATGAACGTGTTAATGGTGCTCTTTTCCGCACAACGAAGGCAGAAGATGCTAACGATACAAAATAACATTGGTTCTTGTGTGTCTCATAATCAAGGTTGAATATGTAGAGGCATATGCAAACCTGGACCAGAAAAGATTATGTTCCATGAAGACATTTTGTAAATTTCCTACCGTAAACATATCAAAACTTAATTTCTGATTAGTAATATACATTGCTAAGAACTTAATTTGGACAAATTTAAAGGCGATTTTCTTTCAGTGTATTTGACCGTTTGGGCACGCACCTTAAGCTAAAAGTTTACTTTACTTCACAGAAAGCCTCCTGAGAAACAGCGCAAGTTCTCTTTTGTACTTTTAAAACACAAATAAATCTAATAAACTCACCCATTTTGCAAAATAAGTTAAATTTACCTTGATCTTCAAATCAAAATAGTTTTTAATGCATCGTTTTTAATTCTGAGGCATCAGTGAGCATTTGTATCTTTTTTAATAGTTGCATATGAGTCTCTCAGTTGTCCTTAGTGTGAAAAGATGGATCTCAAAATTATACCGTCACTGTTGGAAACAGTAGGCAGTTTAACTGTTTCAGGACAAACAAGGGACTCATGAACAACTATCACTAAACAAAAAAAACACAGCTGTGGAGCATTCAGGTAACAAAATAAGTATTAAAGGAATAGTTCACCCAAAAATGAAAATTTTCCCATGATTTACTCACCTTCAAGCCATCCTAGGTGTATATGACTTTCTCCTTCCAGACGAACACAGTCGGAGTTGTTTTAAAATTTACCCTGGCTCTTCCAAGCTTTATAATGGTGGTGGATAGTGGCTGTAATTTTGAAGCTCCAAAAAGCGCATATATCTGTCGTAAAACTAACCCATATGGCTCCAGGGGGTTAACAAATGTCTTCTGAAGTGGATCCATGGGTTTTTTTAACAAAAATATTTATATTTTTGAAATTATAAACTCAAATCACTGACTTCCGGCAACGGCGTATGCGCGATAGAGTCGAGATACAGCTTCTTCGCTGACCTCTGACTCAATATATGATGTAAGCCGCATTTGTAGTGTAAGCTCTGGTGAGAATAAACAAAAGAGGAGAGAGCAATACTAAACACCGATAACAAATGAAAAGTTAAAATGAGAAGTTAAATATGTCAGCGGATTTCACTATAAGAGAAGTAGAGCTTGAGTTTTTTTGCACAGCCTTATTTGTTTGAACCGGAGTAACGTTACACCGACCAGGATCTCGAGACTTTCGCGAACGCACATATGGCAGTTGCCGGAAGTCTAATTTTAGTTCATAATTTTAAAAATAGAAATATTTTTGTTATAAAAACCTATGGATCCACTTCAGAGGACATGTGTTAACCACCTGGAGGCATATGGGTTAGTTTTACGATAGATATATGCGCTTTTTGGAGCTTCAAAATAACAGCCACTATCCAGATAAAAAAAAAACCCAGACTGTGTACGTCTGGAAGGAGAAAGTCATATACACCTAGGATGGCTTGAAGGTGAGTAAATCATGGGAAAATTTTTGGGTGAACTATTCCTTTAACAATCAAGTGTATGTAAATTTTTGAACGGGGTCATTATCATCAATTCAGCTATTATTTTCTCTTGTGGACTATATAAAAACTTCTTTTATGTGAAATATCTTATTCAGGTCAGTACTAAATAAAAATAACGTGCATTTTATATGATCTCTCTTATTTTGGTAAAATAACTAACGTTTTGCAGATTCGGCAAGGTGTATGTACAATACTACTTCACAAACTCCTTGTACAAACTACTTCACAGCTCTCTATGAAGATTTTAATCATTATTTGCTTTCACACGGCCAGCCAAAGTAAAAGCAGGTGGGTGCAACCAAAAAAAATGTTGTTTATTTAAACCAGTTCATCATTTTAGTGAAATCTGGAAGTCAGCCTTTCATAAACAGCATGATTCAGACATTCAGTGTGCACTGCAAATAAAAGGAAACGATTGCTGCACGCCAATTAACCTGCATGTTTGGATTATGCAGTTAGTGTGAATTCCATCCATGTGTAGAGCTGCTTGTCAAGTTGTGTGTTTGTTAACACACGTGTGCTCATGTGTACACACGCCAACTGTCAGCGAACGACCGAGTGCAGCGGCATGTGGCAAAGCATGGCTGCTCGGTTGAAAGTCTGTGTGTGCCAGGACCCCCTGCCCCAGACCCCCCATTGGGGTGCGCGAGAGAGATGGGGCCTACTGTCCATAGACTCCGAGCTCGTCCCGCCGCGACAGTATGATCAAGGCTGCTCCACATGAGGCGGCCAATTTAGAGTCCGCTGAATGTCTTCTTCTGTCTTCCTTTAACTTATAGGCTTTTAAATTTCTTTTATCGGAGGCTGTGCGCTTGCGTAGATGTGTGCCCGAGTGCGTGAGTCAGGCTCATCCAATTATTTTCAAATCCTATCTCGCCTAAGCGTCTGTTCGATGCCATCTGTGAGAGGGTGGCACTCATAAAGACAGAGAGAGAACGAGAGAGCGGAGATCAATCATTTGCTGATACCCTTCTTCACGGCTACGTCCCACTGGCTGTCAGGGTGAAGTTTAAGCACAGCGGCTCTGCCCAAAAACTGCTGTTGAAAAACTGCATCATCTCGCCGCACACCTCCCACCGGCTGTTAAACACGGCGCTCTAATAAACAAGATATCTGACCTCTGCGGCAGAGGAGGGAGAGGGAGACGAAGAGAGATAAAAAGAGAGACAGAAGCCTCATGAATGATGCATGTGATTGGCTGAGAGCGTTAATTATTCGGCTGCAGTAACAGCGGTGACATCTGCATGGGGAGAGCCGAGCTCTGTCTGCCGACGACCTTTGACCTCACTGCGTCAGCGCTACGACTTGCCGGCTAAGCCTTCAGGACAGGACTTGAGAGAAGGCAAAAAAGAGTAGGTGTCTTCGGTTAAAGCTGTTCCAGAAATTAAAGTGTGTCTGTGTGTATCTGCACACATTATGCTAATAGATGGAAAGCAGACCTTTACTGTTGGCGATAAAGGTACTTTAAGAAAATTCCAAAAACCAACACATCGCTTGACCCAAGACTCACACTTTCTTTGGCACTAAAGGCTAGAAATGCTCAAAGCTCTGCGATATGAGAGAGCTGAATCTATTGAGAGCTATGGGAAGATGGATTTGAAAGCATGTGAAAGGAAGAGGGTTGTTTTGACAACAGTTTTAAGTGTTTTGTGTAAGTTTTGTGTTTTGTCTGTCTAGCCTAGGCGGGTATAAGATGGTAAAAGGTCTTGTTCTAAGGCATGAGGGTTACTGGGTAGAGGATAACTCCTTTATGGAAAGTTAAGTTCACTCGGTGGCCATCTTTTTTAGCTATGCAAGTATAGCTCATATTTACATCAATGAAGAATAGTGAGCAGTGCAGATTTTCCCTTTCAGTTCTCTACAAATAGTCTGTTTCTTTCTCCTCACACCATCTCTGCTGGGGCTTCCTGCTCCTGCTGATACTATTGACAGTTTTGACCCATGTTTTTTGCTTTATTTAATATTAAAGACAGAATGAGGGGTGTGATGCTAGTGAGATTTAAAATCTATCTGACTGTTGCCAGGTTGCCATCCACACAATTTTGTGTGAATTATGTGGACCAGGCCCCACAGCCCCAAAATAGTGTGAAAGTTCATAATTTCTTCATGTTTACACACGCGATTTTAAACCATTCCAATGCAAGAAGAGGCGAAAGAAACCTCGATACATGAACATGTACCGAAGACTGACACGGAAGAGAAGAAATTGTTTAATAAAGTCGGTATTTTTGTTTTATTTGTAGCTTCATAACATCACAGTTTAACCACTGATGTCACATGGAATGTTTTAACAATGTCCTAACTACCTTTTTGGGCCTTGAAGGTGTCAGTTGCGTTGCTGTCTATGCAGGGTCAGAAAGCTCTCGGATTTCATTAAAATATCTTAATTTGCATTTGCAGGTCTAACAGGGTTTAGAACGACATGAAGGTGAGTAATTAATAAATTCTCTGTGAATTGTTGCTATATTTAGCTTTTAAATAACAGGATTCACATCCATGAAGATCTCCTCAAATCTAAACACCTTTTGCATATAAAAGTCTGAACACTGTGGGAGAAAAATACAAATAGTAGTTTAAAAAAAGCCAAGACAGCTGTCCTGAAAAAAAAAAGCTGCAGATAAACTTGAGGATTACTTGCTACGGAAAACATCCCAGATGGGCAATGGGACACAAACCTTCAATGTCTTCATGACCAATCAAAAGCCCATCGATTTCTTCCCAAACAGCAGGTCCAAGACTCAAGAACATATCCTAGTGCCAAATCAAATTTAGATTACATTAAGATTCAACACCATGACGCTAAAAAGCAGGATTATCGCACGCATCTTATCGCAGAGGTCCGAGTGTTTGTTTTAGCCGAGACTGGAGGGACGAAGATCGAGCAATGCCATGGATTAAACTCACTGAGACAAGGACAAGGTCTCACTGTCTGCCTGACAAACCGTCGGACGTTCTTTGTGGAATACTTCTAGCACACACGAATGCCACATCAGGGTGGGCATAGGTGCATGAAGGATGTCTGTTCCTGAGCGCGGTGGGCCTGCGTTTTAAAAAGACAAGGGCAAAAGAGCTCTTTCTCTCTCTGTCTAGGAACTCTCCTCAGTCGATCCACTTCAAAGCTCAGTCTCTGGTGGTGAGACGCTGTTTAATCTCCACCACATTACACTGGCAAACGTGTATTAGTCTGCAAGACAAGACAGGAGAAAATGACTTGTTCATACCTGACTGGCTCCATAATATAAAATCCAATTTAAGGGGGGGTTACAGAGATAAGGGTTTCCGTCGGCGACGGTCCCATCAGCTCAGCAAACACTAAATAATGAACAATGCTGAAGCTGTCCCACCATGATAAAACACTCCATTACGGCTTCTGCACAGAACTAATGGTAATTACACCACGTCCTCCACCACGCTCTTATTGAATTTTTATCTGCTCCGGACGCGAGTCGCTCTGAAGCAGTCTTTACCCAAAAAACAGAAATAACAATAGTTTTAAAATAGCTTATTTACAGATTTTAGTGAAAGAAGTGCAGGGGATTCTGAAGGTTTTGTGTGAAGTTTTACCGATGTGGCTGCGGTAACATCAGAAATTCAGCGCTGAAGTTTCACTGAAGTCTGGAAACTGAATATTTTCAAGTCACTGTAACAATTTCCTGTATGTAAAAGCACAGTTCTTCTTTTGAACTAATGAACTATATTCTATCTAGCTCTGATGAACTGGCAAAACACAACAGCAAACAACGAGGTGCTAAAAGTAAAACAAATTTACAATTGGAAATACATAGTATGTATACGGATTCTGAGCAAAAACCAAACCATAACTTCTTGTGATTTAAAAAAAATGAGAAATATTGTTCAAAATATCTATTTAAAGTAACTCAAATAAGATATCACAAAATATTACTTTAAAATTGTTTAAAACAAAATCAAAAAGGTAAAAAATAAATAAATAAATTAATGGAAATATGCAGAAAAAACTTTACTACTAAAAATTAATAATAAAAAAATTATTACTATTTATACTTTTTAAAAAATTGTTTAAAAAAGTGCACATTCCAAATACTAGATACTCAAAATCAAGTTAATTTTTCAATTCACTTATCACTATAACCAAACCAATTTCATATTTGAAATATTTCTTGTTAAATTAAATTAAATTAACAAAATATTACCTTAACATCTAATTTAATGTAATTATTCAAAAAGTAAAATGTATATAAAATAAAAACATTTAAATATAATTTATAAAAATGAATGAATAAATAATAAATAAATATTAACTGAAAATACACAGTCAGCTTTAAAGGAAAAAACCTTACTATCTAAAATTAATTTAAAAAATATTTGATTACTTTTTATACTTGTTAAAAACTGTTTAAAAAGTGCATATACCAAATACCAGATACTCAAAATCGTTTTTTCAATTCAACTAATGACTTACCAAGTTGTTTTATGACAATATAATTTTCAAAGGAAAAAAAAAACTTTTACAATATATTGTGACACACACTTTCACAACTGTACAAACCTCCAGCCAAAAATATAAACACACACACTCACTGGAGCTCTTGGGCAGGGTGCTGAAGAAGCCCCTGAGGCGGGTGGCGAGCCACTCCATGCTCTCTTGCAGGTTAGCGAGAGCCTTCAAATCACTGACGTCCCTCAGAATCTCATTCTGAGGAATCAACTTATCACCCAGATTCCCGGTCAACACCTCAGACCCCTTGGCAAATGCGGCCCTGTGAGAGACATAAGAAGAAATAATGAACATTTGACCACATCAATGTTAAAGGGACACAGCAGAGATTTTATTTTTGTTTCCTTTGTGCACAAACACTATTCACGCACTGTAGCAAATAAAATTACGGTTGAACCACTGATGTCACCTGGACTATTTTAATGATGTCCTTACTACCTTTCTGGCTCTTGAACGTGGTATTTGTGTTGCTGTCTATGCAGGGTCAGAAAGCTCTCGGATTTCATCAAAAATATCTTAATTACTGTTTTAAAGATGAACAAAGGTCTTCCAGGTTTGGAACAACATGAGGGTGAGTAATTAATGACAGAATTTTCATTTTGTGTACTTCAAAAAGGCTTTCCCTTACTCTCCTTCTCATAACCATAGCAGCAGCTGTTGCTTAGCTTCACAGGCACATTCAGATGAATGATGCTCAAGCAAATCTATAAAGTCAGTATTTACTTTGACCTCCTCCTCTACAGGTCTGTGATGAATGTGGGAGGAAAAAAAAATCCACGCGGCTCATTTCGGAGCGCTGTGAAATTCCCTAAGATAAAATGCGGCGTCTATTGAACGGAAGACTTTTTAACAAGCTTTTATCACTCTGTATAGGATTGCCATACATGTGGCGTAATCCCTCTTTAGCTGATGAAACTGTCAGGGTCATTTATATGATAAAAGCCTCCCGCTCGCCGTCTGCGCTTAGCTTCAACAGGTCGGCTAGATTGGATTTTTCTGTCCCACATAACCAGTTCATTTATTTATTGTACAATTGCAGGCCACGGCACATCCAAACCGACGGAAGAACACTTTGAGGGCAATTTTGATAAAAACGAAGGCCCCCCTCCTTCTCGTCCAATCACAGTTTTCCTCATACTTGTGTCTTCTTTAATTCAAGTGAGCACTTGAGAGGAAAAGGGAGAAAGGGAGGGAGATAGACCGCGCAAGTGAATTGAAAACAGAATTGCGTGTGTGTTTGGGATGCTGGAATGTTCCGGCAGATAGTGTGATTGCCTGCAGTTGAATTTGTTCTTGTTCAAAGATGTCTGCTGAGGCTATAAGGGCCAGATTTCATCCTCTGTAACAGCACACAAACAGAATACCAAAATGCTTCCCCTGCGTCTAACAGCTAAAAATAACCATAATTTTTGACAAAGACAGAAAACCCAAATGCAATTTTTGAAGTTGAGTACATAAGTGTGTTTATTGATCTCTTTACAGGACATAGAGGCCTGCAGATCTGTGTTACACAGCACATGTCCCCTGGCGCCTCTAACTGTGCGTTAACTTGCCTGGATGTGAGCTGATAGGAGTTGTGCGAGTGTGTTTGTAGATACTGTGTGCTCTGTGATGAATCTGTGTGGTGAGCTCACATTGGGGAGAGTGTGTATTTGTAGTATGTAAGTGCGTATTAGCGTGTTTTCTCACCGTGTGAAGTCCTCTTCCTCTTCTCTTTTCTGTCGGAGCTGTCTGGGTTGGGTCATGCTGGCCCAGTTGGGCAGAGACTGCAGCAGGCGGCTGATGTCTTCATCTTTAGCCCAGGACGCACTGATGGTCAGCTTCTCCTCGCACTGTACGATACCCCTACAACACACACACACACAAACTGATTAAACTATGGGAACATGGAAAACATTATATTACATATAATACAATTAGCTTAGTTTAATGTGACCAAAATGTGTTAAACACTAGCCTGACATGTTATATCATTTTACTCATATCATAAGTTAATGTACACTGCAATAGCTAAAAATACTATGAAAAACATATAAATGTTCATTATCCACTGATTCATTAAGTGCTATATAATGATGTTGTTAATGGCTTGTAAATGGAAGTTATCATAAAGTGTGATGAAACACTGCGCAAGTAGCTAAAATAAGAACAAAGTCTATGATTGGCTCAGGGATTGGCCAAGCTCCATTTCACTTCACGCCTCAAAAAGTGGCAAAATATGAAAATGAACCACACATTCAGATAAATGTCTTCAGTATTGCATAAGCGGGCCATTAAAAGTATGCACTGGATGACAGCTGAACACGGCTCCACAGAAGAGTTTGGATGATGCAGAGAGGCAGACGAGAGTGCGGATGAATGAACTGTTATTGTCTGTGACATGTAGATTGATTGAACAGATCGTGTAGAACGTAATGCAGTGCGTTTCACTCATCTTATGGATGAGAAAGAGGGAGAGAACAAAAGAAAGACAGAGAAGGAGACAAAGAGAGAGACAGATTGGTAGCATGTGATTATTGTGCGAGGAAACGGCTGCCTCTGCACTTTCTACCCATGATTGAGCTTAGTTCAGACCCCTGCTGACTTACACATATGTGAGCGGACACACTCAGACACACACACAATTCATTTAAACACATGAGCAGACCAATCATCCAGTGTTTCTAATACCAAGGTTTTCGGAAATCTATGGACTCCCCAGGGGTCTATGAATGTACTGCAGGGAGTAGACCATTTTTTCATCATTTTAAAGACATTTCTAACTATTTTAATGAACATTAATTGATGATCCAGAGCATTATGTAATTTATTAATGTTAGATCATGTTCTTAACAAATTAGCATTAGAGACAAAAGCTCCATCTGTCAGACTTATTCAAACTAATCTTTTTGCACTATTCATTAAAAGAAACGGCTTATAAGAGTCATTCTTTTAGGAAGTAAATAACACTGGTCGTGCTGAATGTTTTTGATTCATCAAAAACCACTTTATAAGAGTAATTCATAAGAGTAATTCATTCAAGAATCAGACTGCACTGGTTGTGCTGTATGTTACTGATTCACTATGAACCTGTTTATAAGAGTCATTCGTTCAAGAATCAGACTACACTGGTCATGCTGTATGTTTTTTTGCATGCAGCCCGAGAATCATTTGTTCGAGAATCAAACTACACTGCAAACACTGTATATTTTGGATTCATTAAGAAGTACCCCATCATTTGGTCAAAAATTGGACTATATTGATCATGTTGTATGTTTTTTTGCATGCAGCCCACCTGGAAAATTCATAAGAATCATTTGTTCAAGATATCAGACTACACTGGACACGCTGTATGTTTTTAAATCACTAACAACCACATCATAAGAGTCATTTGTTTGAGAATCAAACTACACTGGAAACACATTTTGGATTCACTAAGAACCACTTCACTCCTGGACAATTCAACAATTTAGACATTTATTGCCAATATGCTGCAGTACATGTTCTTGTTATTGAATCAGATTCAATACAGACAACACATTTAGTGGGGTAAAAAATTATTGTGTGTGTCACAGTATTATTACCTGTATGCAGAATTGCAGATCTCTTTGTACTCCTTGAGCTTGTCACAGACCATCTCCAGGAACTGGTTAGAGTACGCACTGAGGTCCTGCATCAGACTCATTAGGTCCTGAATGGACTTCTCCACAACCACAGTGCTCTGAAAACACAAACAAACACACACTCAATATGATACACTCTGAAGTCAGGGCATCACCTCTATTCGTTTCTATGAATCAGATGATTGCTTTAGAGACTGTAAATGTCGCTGTTGTTAAAGTGCGGGGGAGGTTCTGGTCTGAGGTCAGGGTTGAGTTTAAGGATGACCAGTCCAGATGCCCTCTATAAAGGATCGTGATGGACTACAAAATGCTACAGTCTATCTGCTCAATTGCACGCCTTGGAGCAAACATGTCAAATAGCCCGAAAAACAAACACAATCAAAACCCCCCATTCACCTGTCAGATCCAGACAACCCTTCTGCTGTAAATGAACCGCGGTGATACAGAAACATATGACCATATGTGCGCCAATGACAAACCTCTACTCGTCCACATCAAGCACTTCCTCAGCCTTCCCTACCATTTAACAATTTTGCCGTGCCATCAAAGCTAATGATGCTAATAGCAGAACAGAAGCCCAAGCACAAAAAGGGCCACGTTTTAAACACCGTGAAGGGCCAAAACAAAAGAGCCATGAGTGTTAGCATAGCTACCAACATTTGGCTGTGTTTCTAATGCCAGAAGTGACAAACTGACAGTGACAGCGAACGTTAGCATGGCATTGGCAACGGTGCTGACTAGTGCACTGAATCATAACTTCCTTGTGGCGTTGGCACAAACAGTCTGTTTAACTGGAATCAGCATTAACTCAATCCAACCACATTATGACCCGTCCTGCCCAGCAGGGGGCAGTGGCGAGTGCCCTGAGTAGTTTGTTCTTATTAGCGCATTGCTGCACATTTGACGTACAATCTGCTAATACACATATCAATGCCTGCTGTTTGTGCCCCCTGCCTGAGCCCCGGGGGCGGAGAGCAAGGTAATGATCCGTGGCACTGCCCTGGCCCGTTGAGCTCTCTAGCAGTCAACTGCACCAAGGAACCGAGGGGGGTGGGGGTGAAACGACTCAGCGGGGGAATGCTAGCCTTCAAAGCTGTGCCTCTGGTCATACTGGAACAAGTCCATCAATGCCATAGTGTGTCCGATTATGTGTGTGAACGAGTGTCTAGAAAAGATTGGCATGGTTACTGGGAAATGAGCATAGAACATACACATCAATGTTTTTCAGCATTTTGATCAAAAGATCAGAAAGGAGAAAAATATGTACATATTTTCACACTGTACATGTGTATGTATAGATATATCAGTGGTGTTCTGAAATATATACACACATATATATATATATATATAATCACTTCATAAGACTCTTTTGTTCAAGAATCAGACTTCACTGCTCATGCTTTTTTGATCCACAAAGAACCACTTCATTAAAGACATTAATTTAAGAATCAGACTACACTGGTCACGCTGTATGATTTTGATTAACTAAGAACCACTTTATAAGACTCATTCGTTCAAGAATCAGACTACACTAGTCATGCTGTATATTTTTGATTCACCAAAAACCACTTTATAAGACTCATTCGTTCAAGAATCAGACTACACTAGTCATGCTGTATATTTTTGATTCACCAAAAACCACTTCATAAGAGTCATTTGTTCAAGAATCAGTCTACACTGCTCTCACTGTATGTTTTGATTCACCAATAACCTCAGGAACCAGACAATGCTGGTTGTGTTGTTTGTTTCTGATTCTGATTTCAGACTTCTAAGTAATATTTCTGATTTCTGACAGTTCTGATTATCTCTATCTATCTATCTTAATGTAGTTTAAATGAGTAAATAATTCTTCATGGTCTCATACTCACAAGTCATGATCAGTTGTGACAAAAGGGGTGATTGTGAAATTGTTGTGGCCTTTAGAAAAGTCTATACCCAGATGAAAATGCAGATTAAAATCATAGTCAATGCTTATGATGTTAGTTAATTTAATATTACCAACACAATATTGACTAGATCATATATTTCTGATATACTGCCCAGCCCTAATAAAACCTACAGAGAGTGACCAGAGAAATATTATACTGAAAGCTGCAATATTTGGTCTCTCTCTCCCAGTCTCATTTGTGAAGCTCAATATTTCCCAGTAAACAAAGTCTCTAAGCTCCATTATTCAAGTAACAAATGCCCCAGTGCTCTGCGGCACATGTCTAATTCTCCTCATTTAACACACTCATTCGTCTTAGCCCCAGAAATCATTAAAAAGTAATCAAGCTCCAGAGAGAGAGAGAGAGAGAGAGAGAGAGAGAGAGAGAGAAAGAGAGAAGGAAAGGAAAATAGAGCTGAAGGATGGATAGAAGCCTCACAAGCGAAACAGACAGACAGACGGCTAGAGCTTTAGAGGAAAAATCAAACCAGCAGAGGTTCTCTTGTCTCATCGCTAGCAAAATCCTTCCCTCTTAAATGTCACACTGTGCCATGGGAGGTTTAAGATCGGTTGTCGGAAACTTCCACGTCTCCTGACCCATTCTTACTCTGCTTACACTACAGAACACCTTTGAATTCTTATTGGAGTACGTCCAGCCGCTCCAAGCTTGATTACAGTCCTGCTTCTTTGTACAGAGGCGTTTAAAATGAGCAGAGCTGCTGGAGGGAGTGTTTGCTAATGGCAGAAGGTTTAGTGCAGTATAAATGAAGAGAGTCATAATAATGAACGCTCAGCGTGCAGTGGGACTCGACTGGTGAGCGTCAATGAGAGGGAAACACAACACGCAGTGGAGTGGAGAGAGAACTTAACGCACATGCTTAGGGACACTCAGAGGCCTGAGTGTGTATACACACGCACAAATCGCACTACACATACACACGCTCTCTCAAGGAATGCTAAGTAGAACCGTGAGAGTCGCAGCAGAAATGGCAGAGCTCTTCGTAATGGCTGCCAATAGTGTTGAATCTCTCACAGGCAGCTTTTCCCAACAAGAATAAAAATACCCATGTTTTACTGAAATCACATTCACATTCTGTGAACTTAACTTCTATTTAAAATAGCAAAAAAGATTTATTTGATAAAATATTGGTTCATTTAACTGTATTCGTCCATGTCAAGAGAGTCTTTGACCTGAAAGAATGCATTTTAATTATATTAGAACTGTTTTTAAGTCAAACTTGAACACAGTCAGCGATCAGGCTTTACGTAACTCTATGCAAGAGTCAAACTTCTACAAAAAATTTAATTTCAGGTAACAGGTTTCAAGATCTGGTGTCATTAAACCAAGGTAACCACGAAATTGAAGTGCTTGAAGCTGCTTTACACAGTTGCTGCATCAAACTTACTTTAATGAGAACATTTCCACTGTCTCTCAATATAATCAGTCAAATTAGATTTTTATGTACCTTCAAATAAATGAGGAAAGTTTCTGACTAGATACTTTTAAATGAGTAAAATTTTGACTGAAAAAAACTCTTAGTACTTTTTTTTACATCCCTGCAGCGTCTATACAGTTCCAGTAAGCTACTGTAAGAATACAGGTTTCACAAACTTTTGGAACATACCACCAACAAAGTCACTGCTTAGTCCTATTTTAAGTTATCCTAACAGGAGTAGAAGAGCAGTTTTTTAAGCGTATTTCATAAATGAACTATATTCTGAAGAACAACATATAAAACTTAAATTAGATATTTGAAAAAGAACTCTGATCAAAATTAGAGACATGTACAGACACCTCCAAGTTACTAGTGTTAATCTGGTATCTAGTGCTAACTTCCTTAATTACATGACAAACCCTATTTAACTGGCAGCCAATTCCTCCTGAGATTGCAAGATGGCGGGCAACCACCAAACCACTCTGGTTGTCCAGATGAAGACCAAAAGGGATGCACCTTTCAGCCATTCCAAGAGATGTTGGTCATTCCAAATCTGTGATTTCTCAAATATTGCAGGTTTACAATGATACTAATTCATTCAAGTCCCAAAAAAGGCTGGTCGTCCATGTAAGACAAACGCACGAGAAGACAGGATAATGCAGAGACTCTCAATGGGGAAATCGGTTCAACACTGCAGCTGGAATTGCTTGGTACTTCAGTGCTAAACAGGGTAAGGATCTGTCTCGGCATGTTTAAGAGAAGTCGGACTGAAACTGCACTCTGCAGTGAACAAGCCCTCATTAGCAGAAAGAATCAAAAGGCTAGGCTCACCTTTGCTGAGGAACATGTTTTATGGAGAGAGGAACTGGTCCAAAGTTCACTTTAGAGATACAAGTTTAATTTATGTGGGTCTGATGGGAAACATTTTGTTAGGGATCAAACTGAGGAATAACTGAAGCTTAATTAAGAATCAGTGAAAGATTGAGGAGGAAGAGTCATGTTTGGGGGATGTTTTCTACAGCAGGAGTTGGGCCTCTCATACAGATAGATGGCAAGTGAATGCAAATGTTCATCAGAACCTCCTTCAGTAACATGCAGTTTCTTCCCTACATCCTTGGCGACAAAGTTATGGCTAAGAAACCTACTACAGTTACCAAACAATGGAAGAGAGTGTAAAGAGTGGACCAAGATCACACCAGCTCAGTCTGAGAAACAAGTAATGTCCTGAAGCTGCAGATGTGCTGAAGTCATTCAAAGCCAGGGCCTCTAAACTTTCTACTAACTTTTTGACAGCTGTAACCATCAAAATTTCATTTGTAATCTTCTTTTGGGCTACAGTGTGTTTTTGTTGAAATTCCTTGGTTATTTAATCAAAATCCATTGTTTTTCCATGTTTTAAATTGTATTAATTTCCATTAATTCTCTAGGCCTGAAAATAACAATGTAAATGTTTCTAGGTTTTCCATGAACGTGTGAACACCAAATCCAGTTCAGAATGGATGACAGGCTGGTGGACAGATGTTGAGATGAGGCTGTGTGTTTAGAGGAGGTTCACGGGCCATGGGTTTTCTCCATTAATCCAGTTCTGACCCCATAGCACAGAGTTCAGAGCATTTAACCTGAACCGTTCCGGCACTTCAATTACACCACAACAGAGACACACACACACACACACACACACACACACACACACACACACGAACACACCTACACCAACCCATACCAGCGGGTTACAAATACAAACATTTACACATGGTGTGCATACACGCAAACATAGTATTTGCAGAATTCACAGTAAATTAATGTGCAATTTCTTACGGTATTAAAAAATGCAGAAACACACAAGCCTCTCTAGGGTAAAGGAGTGTAATGCATGAGAAGGGCAGCGGTGCGACAGTTCATTCATCACTGTCAGTGTGACCGTACACCACTGAGACCCACAGACATGCACACACGTGCCAACATGACCCTGCCACTCAACCGCAACACCACCACAACGCAACTGTGTGGACAGATGCAGATGCAGGATTTTCCTTCTGCTGGCGTGTGTGTGTAATGCCTTGCTTAAAGAGTTAGTTCACACACAAAAATCCTGTCACTATTTATTTAATCTCATGCCATTCCAAACCTATATGCCTTTCTTTCTATAATGGAGAACAAAAGAGAGAATGTTTACGTTGCTTTTTTCCATACAATGAAAGTGAAAGCAGACTGCGACTATTAAGTTCTAAAAAGCTTTATAAAAGTAAAAGTGTAAGGCACAAATGTGACCCTAGACCACAAAAACAGTCTGAAGTAGCATGGGTATATTTGTAGCAATAGCTAAAAATACATTGTATGGGTCAAAAATAATTAGGATATTAAGTAAAGATCATGTTCCATGAAGCTATTTCATAAGTTTCCTACAATAAATATATCAGAACTTAATTTTTGACTAGTAATAAGCATTGCTAAGAACTCAATTTGGACAACTTTAAAGGCGATTTCTCAACATTTAGACTTTTTTTGCACCCTCAGATTCCAGATTTTTAAATAGTTGTATCTCTGCCAAATATTGTCCTGTCCTAACAAACCATGCATCAATGGAAAGCTTATTTATTCATAAAAAATTGACCCTTATGACTGGTTTTGTGGTACAGGGTCGCATATAATAAATTGTATTATTTTACAAAATTGTATTTATAACATTTTATTTAATGGAGTATTACATTTTATAATATTTATCCTTATTTCTTTTTTTTTATTATTAATTTTGTATTATTATTTGTTATTAGAATTTAATAATTCATTACATTTTTAGGTGGAAAAGGTACTGTTTTTATTTTTCATAATTAATTTTCATTTCAGCAACATGATGTTGAAAAAGTGATGAAATTTTTATTTTCGTATGAACTATTCTTTCAAACCTCTATTACAGCCTCAGCATTCTGCTTCTGACATTGAGTCTGACGGGATGAAATACAGGCCAAACACACAAGTGCAAACCGCAAACATGCATGACATGTGTAACAACTAAATGTAAGCCTGTCATTTCTTCTAAAGCGAGGTGTGTGAGTGACAGGCACGACCAACGAAGCAAACCAAGCGGCATAATAGCTCCATGACTGCACTTCCTACCGTAAATCCGCCGGCAAAGGATTAAGCCTGTTTTATTAGAAATTATTTAAATAAAGGTACACCGGCTCTCCATCTCTGGAAGAGAACTGATTACTGAACAAATGAATTCAACAGCGTTCAATCCAAATGTAAATCCATATTCAACACAGCTGAGGATCAATCTAAGGGCATAAACAATGTGTGTTTATGGGCGTGTAGATGTATATTAAGTTCATTTGAAGCTTTAATCAAATCAAGAATGAATTTGTGCCTAAATGAAGTTATTGTACCTCCAAACTTCTTCTTTCTAGAGTTCTTCAAAGTCTTACTTCAACATAATAATACAGTCCCACACATAAATCCATCATAAATTTAGAAGCTCTGACATCCAACTTCATGTTCAGTTCTCAATCGTGCACACAGGCTCAGATGCAGCTCCTGAAATAAAGCCATATGGGGCTAATGGTGCAGAGAGGGGAACAAACAGAAGGCAATGATATACACATTATCATTATAGAACGGATGTTTGCGCACACATATATGCACACATCCTGCCAAAAAAAAACCCTAATGCACTAGAAATGTACAGTTGAAGTCAAAAGTATACATACACCTTGCAGAATCTGCAAGATGTTAATTATTTTACTAAAATAAGAGGAATTATACAAAACACATGTTATGTTTTACTTTTGACCTGAATAAGAGATACACAAGACACTTACATGGTTCCCAGAAACCAAAATACGTTAAATTTACCCTGATCTACCCCCACCCCTAGATCTGAAATGCTGAAAAACCAAAGAATCTGTGGGACCTAAAGGACTGTTCAGGACAAACAAGGGACTCATGAACAACTATCACTAAAAAAAATAAAAAACGGCTGTGGATCATTCAGGTAACAACACAGTATTACGAATCAAGTGTATGTAAACTTTTGAACAGGGTCATTTTTAAAAATTAACTATTATTAACTATTTATTTTCTTACATGTAAACATCTTTTATGTGAAATATCTTATTCAGGTCAGTACTAAATAAAAATGACATGCATTTTGTATGATCCCTCTTATTTTGCTAAAATAATTAACATTTTGCAGATTCTGCAAGGTGTATTTAACCTTTTGCATTCATAGTTAGGCTTCAAATTAGGCTTAAATCCAGAACTTGGCCTGCTTTAGTGCACCAGGACAGCATATCTGGCCACTTTTTGCTTATTTTACCTCCATAGGCAGAGATTACCTTCACTGTTGTGCTAAAACCCCCCCTTACATGTAAACTAAAACATAGCCACAGTCCAAATTCAGGCTGCAGTTGGTGATAAACATTGTCAGTATTTTCCACACTCCCAGTTTAGGTAAGGGTTTAGCCCAGGGTTAGGCCGGTGTCGGTGGGGAAGATCATTGGAGAGGGATTGTTTTCCGGCCCACAGGTGGAGAAACACACTCAGCAGGCTACTCTGGTGCAGTCGAAGCCCAAAAGACTAACACTGGCCTTAGGAAGGAACCCAAAATCAGAATCAAGTCAGTGTTTCTGAGGTAACAACAGAGAAGAAAAACTAGAAAAGAAAAAAACAGGATGAGGTGACTGTGCCCTAAAGGACACAAAAGAGAGTGCGCACTGCATCACTGTCAGCTGAATCTTGACAAATTCCATCAGTTGAATTGAAAGGACTGCAGTCTTTTGAAGTAATAACATGAATTTGCCACATAAATCAAGTTCAGGTCTTGAGTCGGCTGACCAACGCATTAAGGTGGAGGTTCTTAAACTGCAGGTCATGAAAAGAGGTTAGAAGGGGGCGTGAAAATGATTTATTGTCAGCATGGTAAAATTGACTCTAAATACTTTTATAGCATATTAGCAAAAATGTTAAAAATCTAAATTCACTAAATGCTATTGCTATTATTATTTTATGGCCTCTGATGTCCAAATGTCTGTAACTTTATATAAAAAAAAATGTTGCTTGAATGGCAATGGAGCCAGTGGCATAGGCGTTCTTCATTTATAGGCATTATAGCATTATATCTATCTATCTATCTATATATATATATATATATATATATATATATATATATATGTATATAAAGAAAAGCTGAAAATAAAATAAAACAGAAAAATAAAATTAAAAATCAGGGTCAGTTGTCTCTGTTTGTGATAGACCTTCAGTGTCAATTTTGAAACATTTTATGATAAATAAAATAATAAAAAAGCTTGGTAATTTGAATGAAATAAAATAACAGGGTATTTGTGATAAAATAAACTAAACTAATATAAATAATACAATAAAATAAATAACAGTAAGTTGTCTGTGGTTGTGAGAAACCTTCAGCATCAGTTTTGAAATAAAATATTAAATTAAAATAAAACTAAATGAAAAATAAAAAAATTAATTTTATTTAATTTAATCAAAAATAAGGTAATTTGTCTGTGTTTGTGAGAGACCTTCAGTTTCAGTTTTGAAACATTTAGTGATAAAATAAAAAAAAAAAAAATCAGGGTAATTTGAATAAAACAAAATATATATATAAAATAAAATAACAGAATATTTGTCTGTGGTTCTGAGAGACCTTCAGTTTCAGTTTTGAAATATTTTGTAATAAAATAAATGATATTAAAATAAATAATAAAATACAATAAATCACAGTAATTTATCTGTGGTTGTGGGAGACCTTCAGTATCAGTTTTTAGATATTTTGTGATAAAATAAAATACTAAATTAAAATGAATTTAAATTAAAATAAAAAAAATATTTAATTAAATTTAATTAAAAATAGGGTAATTTGTCTGTGTTTGTGAGAGATCTTCAGTTTTGAAACATTTAGTTATAAATAAAATAATAAAAAAATCTGGGTAACTTGAATAAAATAAAATATATATCTAAACTAAAATAACAGGGTAATTTGTCTGTGGTTCTGAGAGACCTTCAGTATAAGTTTTGAAATATTTTAAGATAACAAATCTTAAATTAAAATAGAATTATATGAAAAATAAAAAATAAAACTGAATTAAATTAAATAAAAAATATGGTAATTTGTCTGTGTTTGCGAGAGACTATCTGTTTCAGTTTTGAAATATTTTAAGATAAAATAAAAAATCTGGTTAAATAAAATAAAATAAAATCTTGTAAAATAAATTAAAATAAAATAACAGGGTAATGTGTCTGTAGTCGTGAGAGACCTTCAGAATCAGTTTCAAAATGTTTGTGATAAAATAAACTAAACTAAAATTAAATAAATAATAATGTAAAATAAAATAAAATAAAATAATACGTAACAGTGTAATTTGTCTGTGATTGTGAGAAATCTTCAGCAATAAAATAAAATAACAAAATATTAAATTAAAATTGTAATTAAATAAAAAAATGAAAATGAATTAAATTAAATAAAAAATAGGGTAGTTTGTCTGTGATTGCGAGAGACCTTCAGTTTCAGTTTTAAAACGTGATAAATAATTTAAAAAAAAAATCAAATATTAAATCAGGGTAACTTGCAGGCCATCATTTTGATTCTGGCATGATCTTGTCATCTTTGTACAGTGAAGAGTTCCTGCCGTCTTAAACAAGGTCTAGACAATGCCACCCAAACATGTCTGTTTTTGTTTCTGCAGTGAAGAGAAGTCCCTAATAAAGGCCTAGGCTGTCTGTGTGCCACACCGAGCTGTGCTCCGCTAATGGAGCCGAGCACTACAGGATGCCAATCAACAGATATCACACACACACACACACACACACACCGAGACCAAATATACACCCCTACACAACACAGACCCTACAAACAAAAAGGTCACTCTCATTAGTTCAACTCTAGACTGATGTGTAGGGCTGTGTGTGTGTGTGTGTGTGTGTGTGTTGACGGTGAATACAGTGTGATTAAAAAGGTCAGCTTCATTAGCAAAGCGCTGGTGGCAGCTCAAGTCCACATTTCACAATGAGCTTTGACTGAATGGCACAGACAGACAGTAAATCACGTCTCTAAAAACAGACTTGTGAATAAAACACAGCCTGGAATATTCTGACAACATTACAGCTCCAACCATGAATACCTATACTGAGACCTGCTTTGACTGAAAATACTTACTGGAAATAATACTGGATACCTATAGATTCCTGGAAAACAAGGGACCTAACATGTCTGCAATTAAAATGTCAAAACTTCTCAAAAATATGTAGTTACACTTACAGTATATATGAATGCATATAATTACTAGGGCTGTCAAATGATTAATTGTGATTAATCACTATTAACTGTTTGACGGCCCTAGTTTTTTTTTTTAAAAGTATTGAATCGCATCCAAAATTTCCATATATATTATATTATATATTATGTAAACATATTTTTTTTTATTTCGGATGTGATGAATCGCGATTAATCGTTTGACAGTCCTAATAATTACCAGTGTTATTTTATTATTATTTGTGTACATATATTTAGATATTATATTATTTATTAAAATTAGTATTAAAAAACAGTGCTTGTACATGTATTTCTATTTTTTCAGTTTTTCAATTTTAGTAAACTACAGCTTTAAGCTCCAGCTTTAGTGAACTACAAACTAACTATAGTTTATACTAAATTAATTTTTTTTTTTTTTGTCATTTTAATTAGTTATTTTTTATATTTCTATTTAGATTTAATTTACTTTTATTTCAGCTTTAGTTTTTGTAATTGTAGTGCTTAAACTTGTTTCAGTTAGTTGCCAAGGCAACATTTAGGATGTTAATTTTCAAGTCTTTAAGTTAAACATTTTCACTTTAATATTTATATTTTATTTTATTTAATTTTGATTTTATTTTAAAAACAAATTATTTTTAATATTGTTACTTAATCACAATCTTGATCAAATAATATAGTCTAATTTGTCTGTGGTTGTGAGAGACCTTCAGTTTCAGTTTTGAAACAATCTGTGATAAAATAAAATGAAATAAAAGAAAATAAGTTTGTGAGAGACCTTCAATCAGTTTTTTAAAAACTTTATAAAACAAAATAAAATATGTGGGTAATTTGTCTGTGTTTGTGCGAGTCCTTCAGTATTAATTTTGAAATATTTTGTGATAAAATAAAATAAAATGGAATAAAATAAAATAAAATAAATAATAACAAAAAATGAAATAAAATAATTCTAGACAAAATCAGGGTGATTTGTGGGCCATCATTTTGATCTTGGTGTAATCCTGGTGTCTTTGGTTGTGAGAGACTTTTAATATCAGTTTTGAAATATTTCCAAAAAAATAAAAAATAAATAAATAAATAAAATAAAACAAAACAAAATAATTTGATTCTGATCTTGATGTTTCTGTACAGAGTAGAGTTTCTGCAGACTAAAACAGTACGTGAACATTTATTTATATATTTTTGTTTATAGTTTCTATAAACAAACTTATAACTTAAAGTTTTTTTTTAATATTTAGTTTTAATTAATTTTATTTCAGCTTTAGCTTTTGTAATTTTGATACTTAAACTTGTTTCAGGTAATATTTTGAATTTTCATTGTAAAGTTGAAGTTATTTCATTTCAATTTTATTTCAGAAACAAATTATTTGTAACAATTTTGGGTAACAATCACAATACTGGTAGTAACAAAACATAATTACATCTACATTAGTCTGTGTGTAAAAATAACAACATAAACATTAATCAAAATATTTTAGCCACTTTCCACCAACATCAACTAAAATTAAGTGTGAGTACAAGCATTTTTGTAAGAGGCGTCTGGACACGTGGCCCCTGTAAGCAGCACCGTAGATCCTGTGGTAGAGAAGATTAATAGAGCCAATCTCCAAACAAGCTGCACAGTGACCCCCTCAAAACATTTCTAATGAAATGAATCAATCAGGAGGTCCCAGACCTCCAGATAGCATCATTTGAAAAAATCCACAAAGAGAAAGAACTGGAGAGCAGTTTAAGGCAGAGAGCAGGCAGAGCATGGATAGCCAAGGCCTTCGATATCACTAGCCTTGTTGAGTGAGGACAGCCAACTTGAGCTTCCGGCATAGGAGTCATGATAGCAGGGGCTGTTTGTATTTGAGCGAGTCCTGTGCTTGAAACTACAACCAGTAATGCTAATGCAGTAACACCTCTCTTTGCCAGAGCACATGGCTGTCAGCTCTAATGTGCCAAGAAACCATTTTCAACTTTTCATTACACACAGAAAAAAAAAAAATACTGTTTTTAATTAAGTTTGACAATTAAACTAAATGTCTGCTCACTATTAAAGAGATTGAAAATTCTGTCATTAATTACCCACCCTCATGTTGTTCTAAACCCGTAAGACCTTTGTTCGTCTTCAGAACACAAATTAAGACATTTCTGATAGCTTTCTTCCTGCATAGACAGCAATGCAACTGCCACGTTCAAGGCCAGGAAAGGCAGTAAGGACATCAATAAAATAGTCCATGTGACATCAGTGCTGTTGGGAGTTATGAGAATACTTTTTCTGAGCAAAGAAAACTAAAATAACGACTTTATTCAACAATTTCTTCTCTTCCGTGACTCTGGGTGACAAGTTTACAGAAGGAAAAGGTGACACTTGGTTATGGCAAAAAGTTGGTCAGCTTTAAAAATGCTGACAACAACAGACATAAAAATCTGTCCTGAGTGTTCCTCCTTTGCAGTACTGTAAGTAAATGGGAATGGGTGTTTGTGTGTGTGTGTTAACATGGTTCCTGATGGCAAAGAGCAGTATATTTAATGTTGTGAAACTAAAAGAAAACCCCCTTTCCCCACGGATCAATGCTCCACTTCTCCCAGGCTGATTTCTCATAAAACACCTGCTGTAACATCCGAGCCATGGCACCTGGAATACACCGACATGCACCCATAAACACACACCCACATCTCTCTGTCATCATTTCCTTGACCACAGGAGAGCACTACTTTAAGCACCATTTGCCTTCTCCATTTGGTCTACAATGCATCACAGAGGCAATAGACAATCTGGAGAGAAGCCTCACTCAACTTCATGGCTTCTCACAGGATGGATGGCTGTTCGTTTTGAGAGGAGGGTCAATTTTAGTCTCGTACCTTCTCAATGGCATCCTGTATTGTATGCTGCGAGCTGGAAAACTAAACTTTAGGTTCATACACCTAAAATAACTAAGAAATGAAGCTGAAGCTGACTTTTCCATATTTTGTTGTCAGAAACATACTTCTTTCAAAAACATACTTCTTTTCAAGGTATAGTTTGCCCAAAAATACCCCATGATGATATGACTTTCTTCTTTCAGACGAATACAATTGGAGTTATATTAAATAATGTCCTGGCTCCTCCAAGCTTTATAATGGGAGTGAATGGCTGTTGAGATTTTGAAGTCCAATAAAGTGCATCCATCATCATAAAAAGTGCTCCACGTGGCTCCAGGGGGTTAAGAAAGGCCTTCTGAAGCAAATCGATGCATTTGTGTAAGAAAAATATCCATATTTAAAACTTTATAACCGTAATCTCTAGCTTTCGCTATCTGTTGTACGTGCATTCAGGAGAGAGTGGCATTCCAGCACATAACGTAGGCATAGTGTAAGCTCTGGAGAGAATATGCTAGTCTCATGAGAACCAAATTTTGTTTACAGCAAAGGAAAACAACATGAAGAAGTGAACTGCTTTAGTACTACTCTGTTTTATTAGTCTTAAAATGGTGCGCTCGTGTGTATATCCTGGATGCTTCAGTATAGCTAAAGTTGCTTTCGTCACTCACCGGAGCTTACGCAACGCATGCTTCCACCACTTTCTTGCGAAAGTAGCAATACCCAGATATATTGTTTCGCTTTTTAATTTATGCTGTCTAAACCACGGAAAACATGTGGAAGCTGCTAAATCATATAGAAAAGTACTAAACATTTTGGCAAACTAAAGTTAATAGGTGGTAAAGACACGTACAAGCAGTATTAATTAAGATATTACTCCAATAATTCACCTACCTGGAAATAATAAGAACAAACACGAATGTTGTCAAGATTCTTGCCCTGGAAATCCTGGTTCAGTTTGGCCAACCACAAACGCCTTTTCTGTTCCTCGGACAGTTTCTGCACTCTTTCTCTTGATTTGTTATAACTTTTGGCAGTCTGTAGTACTCCAAATGTTTTTCCCGCTCCAACTGATGAGTACATCCCAAAACATGACAATAATTGATAATTTCCAGCAGCAATAATCAGCAACATATGCAATTTTCTTTTGGTTCAGTGCCATTCAGTGCCATAAATATGTCAGTTTGACGACACGTCACACAAAAAGGCATTGATTCACTTCAGAAGGTTTTTATTAACCCACCTAAAGCCATGTGACGTACTTTTATGATGGATGGATGCACATTTTTGGGCTTCAAAATCTCAACAGCCATTTACTGCCATTTTAAAGCTGGGAAGAGCCAGGATATTTTTTTAATATAACTTTGATTGTATTCGCCTGAAAGAAGAAGGCCATATACAACTAGGGTGGCTTGAGGGTGAGTAAATCATTTTTTGGGTGAGCTATCCCTTTAAATGTTCTGTCAGTTTCGCATTTAAAACAAAAAAAACTTTAACAAGCCATTTGGTGAGTAAAATTTTATTTACTCATTAAAGCCAAATTTTACCCACATTTAGTGCTTGGCAAATGTTCATTTTGGCTCCTGATGCAGATGGATGTGAAGCAAATGCTTTCCGGATGCAGTGCTCAGCGAAGTTCAGAATCAACAGGCACTTTGCGAAGTCTGCGCACACTACTGAGAACACAAACAACTTCACACACTCATAGAGCTCTTCATAAGGGGCTTCATTAAAGTGCCTCTGAAGAGCCAACTCTCTCGTTCTTTTAGTGCGTCTTCTCTAACGCACACAGACCACGACCCAGGAACTGGTTCTACAAGAGTACAAAGCAAAAGGCCGGGATGGGACGTGCCATACGAGCTGTCAAGAGCAAAGCTGCGGCACCTTTGATTGAAGGTAATTAAAAAGAAAAAAATCCCAAACAAAAGAGCATTTTATGGAGCTCCCGCTATCCAGAGAGTCGCTCATTAGCCCAGCAGGGTAATTAGCAAGATGCCGCAGTCCTCGTTAAGGAGAAATCATAATCGTAAACAAATGGCTGTGAGCTTTTGGTGCCTTCCCCTCTGTAATGAACTGCCACTGTTTTCCAAATGAAAGCAATGCTAAGACGTACACACGAACACACAACTTGGAGAGACTTGAGATGACAGGTCTCAGTTTAAAGAGTAAGGGGGCCCATAATGGCTCTCATCTGAGTTATAACAGAGCGCTAAACTCATCACACTCAGCACAAGTGCATTCTTGCTCTCATATATTTGCAAAGAGAGCTTCTCATGAGGTTAATTGACCAGATCATGGATTCAGAGAGCAGGAAGACATTGAAATAACTCAGTTGTACATGCGCAATTGCACATGAATACGCTCAGGAACAAACAGAAGCATGCAGCTAAACACAGAAGACAATAGGCAGCTTCTTTTAGGGCAGCACTAAAATTATAATAAAAATGTTTATATATAACATAATATCAATAATTAAATAATATAAATAATATTTTTTTTTGAATGACTTTGCAATCTATAATCATTCATCTAAAATCATAATATAAAAAGATATAATATAATATAATATAACACTGGACCACAAAACCAGTCATAAGAGCCCATTTTTGGAAATTGAGATGTATAATATATAAGCTGAATAAATAAGCTTTCCATTGATGTATAGTTTGTTATGATAAGACAATATTTGAAAATCTGTAATCTTATGGTGCAAAAAAAAAAGAAAGAGAAAATCGCCTTTAAATTAGTCCAAATGAAGTTCTAGCAATGCATATTACCTATAAAAAATGTAATTTTGATAAATTTATGGTAGGAAATGTAAAAAATATCTTCATGGAGCATAATCTTTACTTAATATTCTAATGATTTTTGGCATAAAAGAAAAATCTATCATTTTGACCCATACAGTGTGTTTTTGGCTATTGCTACAAATATACCCCAGCGACTTATGACTGCTTTTGTGGTCCAGGGTCACATATAATATACTAATAATCTTAAAAATAGCACTAAATAATTATATTTTAAAATGGCATTTTTAAATCATAATAAAATTTAACACAATAATCAAAAAACAACACTATCACATAATTTAAAAATTATTTTTTTTATTAATAATAATAATATAATATATTAGATTAGATTATTATATAATATATATTATATTATATTATATTATATTGATTATTCAGTCATTTCAACACTTAATAATCCTATATTTCAAAACTGCATAACATTATATAATACAATAACTTTAAAATGACACTAAATAATTCTATTTTTTTTAATCTAATATAATCTTATCTTCTCTAATATAATATAACCTTAAAAGTGAAATTGCATTACTTTATTATAATTTATAACATAACATATTATAATAAAAATTGGCACTAAATAATTCCATTTTAAAATGGTATTTATAATATAATATAATATAATAAATCAAAAGCAGCACTAAATAATCCTATATTTTAAAATAAGGAGCTTGTAAACCACAACAACAAGCAAATACTGGAAAGGTGAGAGGAGTTAGAGGAACTCTTTCCCTTAGCTGATGAACTAAGCACATCCAGTGGTCTCTATGGCAATAAAAGATTGCACTTCCTGTGCTGCCAGGAAGCAGCCCTGGGAGAGATGGACAGCTGGCAGCTGGTCGCCACGGCGCCGCACTGTGTGTTATATAAGCTGCACTTAACTGCTGATTCCAGGTCAGCCAGGATCAAACACAATTTCAGCTCCAATTATGATGTAGGGTGATAGGGGGGTAGGTGGCCTTTATCGGCACTCTCGGGAGAGTGAAGGAGAAGAGACGGGAAGAGAAAAAAATAACCTTCCCCCTTAGTGTAATTCAGAAGAGGAAACAATCAGACCGAGCTTTTGTACACTTGACCGGTAGGCAAATGCTGTTTGAACAGTTAGTCTAATAAATGGATCGACTAATGAAAGAGAAAGAGAGTGGGAAGAAGTGAGGGAGAACAAGGAGGCTGTATTATCTTTCTATATGTGTGTAGTGAGCCTATGCATTTTCTGGAAAAGGAATACAAAGAAAACAAAAGATACCTGTAGAAGAGGTCTTTGAACGCCCAGGTTCTTCATGGTGTCAGCGCTGGCCAAAATCTTGAGCGGGTCAGACACTTTGGTCACAGCCTCAATCTCCTTATTGGTCTCGGTGCGGACCTGGCTGAGGAACAGGTCGCTGATGTAGTAGGTGAGGAAGGTGCGTAGCTGACACTGCTTGGCCTGAGCGGGACCCATACGGGACTCGATTTCCTGAATGAACCTGTTGACAAACAGAAAACAAAGCTTTTTCGTTAAATGACAGAAAAGAGACATGTCTACGCAAGGTTTGACTAGGTTTGCATACGTCAGAGCTGAGGCTTAGTGGTTAACACATTGTGCAGTGGTGCTGATGTGGGAAATTTGGGTTTGAATCCAGCCTGGCATTTCTCCACTATTGTTTCATTTTAGATTTGATATGAAAATTGAACAAAAATGTTCCTATTATAATTTATATTATTAGAATATAAAGCAATTTGAGACAAAAAGTGAAGAAAAAAGAACACTGATATTACATGTAAAATCATTTAATTTAAAACCAAATTTTGAATCCCAGATTTTTGGCCTCAGACTTGAAAAACACACCACATAAGCACCATTTCTGGCTTTTAAGTACTGCACATACACCATGTGTGTCAGTAAGGGAACAAGACAGGTGTTGGGCAGGGACGGGCCGTTGCGTACGAGCAGACAGAGGCTCATAGATCAGCAGGAATGCTGATTTATCACTACGAGACTACAGCTGCACAACCCCCCGACTCTAAACACCTCCCTCAGCACTGCACAGCCAATTAGTCAACCCAGCAGAGGGGAGCCCATCCACACATGTGCATGTGAATGTGTTTGTGTGTGTGTGAGAGACATTAACAGTGAAAGCGTGGCTCAGCCTTCAGTAAGCAACAACTTTAAAACAGCATTTAGTAAAACACTGCCATTACAAACCCTAAAAAACAACAGAAGCTAATAGGAGAAACATTGGCCCCTGTGTCCATTTGAAATCTTTTTAAATCTTTTTTATTTTCCCACTGAGTCCTAGATAACTGATCATTAATATCACCTTGATAACAATAATCAGTGTTAAGTACGCACAATATATTGGTACTGTATCTGCTGATATTAAGAGAGTTTTATTTTAACATATAAGCCGATATTGGATGTTTAATTCTGTATGCTCATTTCTCTAATGTGCATTCTTTTACATTTAAATTTTCTTTTCTCTCTTAGAATACTCTCCTAAAGTTTATTTATATTTTCAGAATTACTCAGCTCATTAGCTCATATGGGTCCTAGTTAAGTGATTAATAATATAAACTTTGTAGCACTAAAAAAAAAAATTAAATAATAATAATAATAAAAATGCATGCACAATATATCATTGCCATATCGGTTATCGGCCGATATTAATGATTTTGAATTTTTCCACATTGGCCGATATTGGATATTAATTGATGCATGATAATTTTTCAGATTTTTACATTTAGATTGCCTCTGCCATAATCTAACAATTACTTAAAGTTAATATTTAAAAAAACTAATAATTTTATATTACCATTAAATCTAATTTCAAAACAAATATGCAACAAATATTGGACCACAAAACCAGTCATAAGTGTCTTTTTTTTTTTAAACTAAGATTTATACATCATCCAAAAGTTGCAATAACTAGCTTTCCACTGGTGTATGGTTTGTTAGCATAGGACAATATTTGGCCAAGATAAAACTATTTGAAAATCTGGAATCTGAGGGTTCAAAAAATCTAAATATTGAGAAAATTGTCTTTAAATTTGTCTAAATGATGTTCTTAGTAATACATTTTACCAATCAAAAATTAAGTTTTAATATATTTACAGTAGGAAATTTACAAAATATCTTCATGGAACATGATCTTTACTTAATATCCTAATGATTTTTGGCACAAAAGAAAAATCGATCATTTTGACCCATACAATGCATTTTTGGCTACTGCTACAAATATACCCGTGTTACTTAAGAATGGTTTTGTGGTCCAGCGTCACATATTATTATAATACAGTATATAATAATATATATAATAATGCCTACATACATTTTTAAATATATATTTTAGAAAAGTATACAAGTATAGAAACAATAGCCATTTGTTGTTATAGTTTGAAAATAATTATCCACAGTTATAATTATCATATTGGCCAGAACTTTAAACTACCTGATCTCATGATGAAAACGTACTAATGAGTACATATCACTGCATTTTCCAACAGAAATGCACACTAGAGGTGGTAAAACAGCGAAAACGTGTAAGCGTTTTTGTACACAGTTATGATTATAGCTCCATATGTTTCACTTTCTGGTGTTGTGCAGAATTGGACTTAGGATACGGAATCCTTGGGTTTGAATCCCGTGAAAAACATGACTCACAATGAAAGACCTGAAAGAAGAGAACAAAACAAGCTAAAATGGCAGGTTTGAGATTGCGTTTTTACGTCACATTTGCTATTGTTCATACTATCAGGTAGGTTTAGACGTAGAGCAGATCATTATTTTAAAATGTCACAAAGCATAAGCATTATAGTGCCACTCAATGGACATTTCAAGAACTGCGGCGACACATACAAAACCAACATCACATAAAATGTACCATATGTGTGTTCATCTGTTCCGGGGAAAAACAACAACGCTCTTTCAGTGCCACTTATTGGACGTTCGCATCTTGTGAAAAAGTTCCCACAGGTACACTTTCATCATGAGATCAGGTTGACTTTAAAAATGGTACATCCCTAATCAGTACAACAATCAGCACAAATGACCATTTGGTCAAGCTTAAATTTTTAAAATGAGGGAACTATGAACTTCCAGAAAGAAAAGTGGGGACAAATTGTATAGTGTAATTGAAGTGTCTCAGTTTAAATTTGTTCTGTGTATCACGTAATTCTGCAGCTGGGACTGTATATAATATATGGCAGGGCTTCTCAGGACCCTCTTGAATAATTTGGCATGGTTTCGAAATACAGACAAAGATAATAGCTCAATCTCCACTTCATTATGTCACCAATATAAATGTCCTCTATAAGAATTATTCACACCAGATGGTGTCTTATACTTTCGCTCTCACTTGTCTAACAGACACACGGCAACACATGCACTCAGCGACACACAAATGCGTATCATGGGCACAGCCTTCACATGGTCACCTCGCTGTGTTAATATTTCATTCCATAAGTCTGTCTGATCACTGGTCTTATGAGGTAAATGGAAGGTGACAGCTGCCATAAAGGCTTGTTGGCTCTCTCAGCTAATCAAGTTTTGCTTCGTCCAAATTCAGAGAAAAATGCAGCAGGGACAACGTGAGCGTGACCACATTGACCGTCATGACAGAAGCATGTGTTAAAGGAAGAACCAGCGAACAGCCTGAAAGAAAAAACAAAACAAGTAAGCCTGACTGTCATTAATTACTCCCCCTTATGTTGTTCCAAACCTGTAAGACCTTCCTTCATCTTCAGAACACAAATTAAGATATTTTTGATGAAATCCGAGAGGCCTTATGAGTTTGGAACAACATGAGGGTGAGTAATAATGATAGAATTTAAATTTTTGGGTGAACTATCCCTTTAAATGCTAATCCAAGGAAGTGCAGACCAACTTAAAACTGTTCGTCCTACTGGGCTAGAAAAGTAAAACACTCTCTTTCTGTGTTTGATCTGTGGCACGCTGCATTAGGCAGGTGTGGAGAAGTTGGACGCTTCTCTCAGCAATTGCATATGATGTGTGAACAGCATGCGAGTGTGTAACCAGGCTTGACTGTGCTGAGAGACGTTTGAAAACTGAGTCAAGAGGAAGAAGACTTGTTGGAGGATGGAAAAAGGACAATGAGGACAGCTCAAAACTCGATTTTGTTCTCCCATCGCTACCAGATGCCCTGCTGAGAATAGCCAGTGTTTACTATGAAAACAGTAGAAGAATCCATGCATAAATGCCACATTTTCCTCACTTATGTTTTTATACAGGCATTAGTAGTAAAAATAATGAATATTTAAAGAAATAATTCACCCAAAAATGAAAATTCTGTCATTTACTACTCAACCTCATGTTGTTCCAAACCCGTAAGGCCTTCATTCATCTTGAGAACACAAATTAGGATATTTTTGATTAAATTTATGCTTTCTGACTCTGCATAGACAGCACTGCAAGAACCAAGTTCAAGGCCCAGAAAGGTAGTAAGGACATTGTTAAAATAGCCCATGAGATATCAGTGGTTCAACCTTAATTTTTTAGAAATTGGACTATTTTATCAATGTCCTTACTACTTTTCTGGGCAACTACACTGCTGCTACAAACCTAAAAAACAAAAGAAGTGAATAAGAGAAAAATCAGCCCCTGTGTCCATTAAAACTTTTAAAAATCTTTTTATTTTCGCACTATGTTTATTTAAAGAAACACTGATCCACATGGATACTAGATAATCTAGAAAAAACATTGCACAATACATCACTACTATATTAGTCGGTGGCCGATATTAGAGATTTTTTATTTAAAGCGTTAGCCGATATTGGATATTTAATTCTACAAGTTCATTTTGCCAATGTGCATTCTTTTACATATAGAGGAAGATGACTTGATGAAGGATGGAAAAAGGAGAATGAGGACAGTTCAGTTTTGTTCTCCCATCGTTACCAGATGCTCTGCTGAGAATAGCCACAGTGTTCACTACAAAAACAGTAGAAGAATCCATGCATAAATGCCACATTTTCCTCACTCACTTTTTAAAATATGGGCATTAGTAAACATAATCAATACTTAAAGGAATAGTTCACCCAAAAAGCTAATGAACTATTTGATCAATGTCCTGACTAATTTTCTGGGCCTCGACTGTGGTAGTTGTGCTGCTGTCTATGCAGGGTCAAAAGGCTCTCGGATTTCATCAAAAACAATCTTAATTTGTGTTCCGAAGATGAACAAAGATCTAACGGGTTTGGAACGACATGAGGGAGAGTAATTAATGAGAGAGTTTACATTTTTTGGGTGAACTATTCCTTTAAACATTCATTATGTTTATTAGCAACTTAATTGTGACTTTTTGTCACTACAGTTGTGCATTTCAAATTCTAAAAAATTCATAAAAAGTGTTTTAAAATAGGGACAAAATATCTGAAAGCTCCAGAGTGCAACACACACAGCTGGACCTTCATCTCCACGGAGATCCCATGAAGACACCTTGGCAACAGCACAGCGTGGGCTATCCGTGTCTGAGAAATCTTAATTAACAAGTCACAAATCGGTTTACAGAAAGAAAGAAGAACTGTAATAGCATTGTTTTTGTGTTGACGAGTAAGCATCGGGTGGGAAAAAACTGATGGGGGATCAGAGCAGTAACATTCACCATACTGAGCCCCCCTCAGAGCAGGATGAGATGTCTGTAAGCATAACTCACAGCTAATAAGGGGATTATGGCATGTAATCAGAGCTGGGCTCCTTTACGTTCTTCGCTGAAATACAATTACTGCCGTGTGATCGGGACATAACCGTTCATTGACGGATGATCTTAATCCATCCAGGGGATAACAGAAATGAAACACTATCAACATTTGATGAGGGTCCAGAGGACTAGGATAAATGATTATAACTCTACTGTGTTTTAGCCTGTGTGTGGTCACAAGATTCATTATTTCCATTTCTCACACTCACAATTAGGGATATGAATACATAGATATGAGTGTTTATCTTAGACGTGCATATGTGGGACCAGTTTGTAGGCATCCACCTAATAACATACTATAGTAGCAACTGCTAGTGTCCTCCTGGCTTATAAAATTCTCCAACATTTTTCTTTACAAATCCTCGTTTTGTACATCTAAATCACGACCGGTGTTCTGTTTTGCTCTACATCTACATCCTACGTCATCTGCTGGAACACCACTTTCTCGTGAATTTTACATTTTTAAGTTTTAAATATGCATATTTTTCTTACAAAAGTGCATCGATTCACTTCAGAAGGCCTTTGTTAACCTCCTGGAGCCTTGTGGAGCACTTTTTATGATGGATGGATGCACTTTATTTTTTGAACTCCAGTTGTATAAGTCAGTCATATACACCGATACACCTTGAGGATGAGTAAATCTTTGTGTAACTATTCCTTTAACACTGCAGTGTTTGGCTGAATTCACTGGCTGAAATCTAAAGCAACTAAAATAGAATGTGACTCCTCTAAATCAAAGCCCTCATCCAGTAGACGCTCTCACAGACATACACAGACCGAGAAACATTGCACACACACTGAGTCCCAGTTTATTAGCGCCGACTGCCTCTGATTGCGCTCAACAGCATCTAATTAACTGTCATTAGAAAGCAGATGTCTGTGCCCAAGGCCTTCGCTAGATTATTGTGTGCAGAGCACGCTGCCTGTGAATACACACATACACACAGAAAATGGTACGTCAGCCACTTCCTGTACTTCTCCCCTCCAAACCAATTACAAGCTCAGTAATTAAACCATCCTTGTAGTATAAATATGTATTTGTGTATTATTGAAGATTATTGAACAAAAGGGTGAAGGAGGACATGAAGGGTAGTGTAGCTGAGTCATTTTTAATAAGAGTAAAGTGCCCTGAGGTTTGCTGTCTGTCATTGGCTCAGCAGCTGGGCAGGTTGGCTTGTGTAACGGACATGCTGCAGTCTGGTGTAATATTCACTTCTCAAGACTGACAGAGAGCTTTATGTGATCTGAGAGAGAACGCTGAGGACATAAACAGAGTGCTCACACACAAAACACGTACAAGCCGTCAGATGCACCAGGTGTCAGAGTTTCACAAACTTTTCTGCTTTTCTATATTTTATATCTAGACATAAAAGTCATTCCCTCAGGGAACAGTCCTTTTTAAAGTTTTAAATCTTTTCCTTTGTGACATAAAAACTTAATTTAGTACTATATATATATATATTTATTTGTTCAAAAGTAAAACAGTAATATTGTGACATTTAAATTTACAATTTAAAATAATTGTTTTCTATTTAAATACATTTACAAATGTAATTTATTCTGTGATGGTAAAGCTGAATTTTACTCTAGTCTCATGATCCTTCAGAAATCATTCTAATATGCTGATTTTGTTAGTGCTGAAAACAATGCTGCTTAATATTTTTGTGGATAACATGATTAAGTTAAAAAAAAAAACTTTTTTTTTTAGGTGGAAATCTTTTGTAACATAACTGTCTTTACAGTGACTTTTGAGCAATTTTATTTTATAAGTATTAATTCAAAATAAAACTTAATTTACTTAAATGGGAGTGTATATTCTGCTACAACTGGAGCAAAGCTTAAAGTAAGACTTACTGTAAATGCAAAGCAGCCAAAAATGAATTCAGAAAATCATTATTGCGTTTAAAGCAACAGAACTGAACAAAATGCACAATGAAATACATTTGGTTGTAAAATACTTAAACTTAGTTGAAAACAATTTAGTGTAATAAATAAGTAAAGCAAAAACACAGCAAATGATATATTGTCATAAGCAACTTTTAATCAATATTCATCTGCTACAATCATTTAATGTCTTCGAATTTGTGTTTTTCTCAGTAAATATTTTACATAACATGTAATTAACCTAAACAACAAAAACAATATTAATAAAGACAACCTTTTTACATTTTATGGCCATTTTGTCCTTAATATAATAAGTAGAGGATATGTGCCACAAAGACAATGAGAAGTCACCTTTCAATGATCGTAAAAATATTGCTGTGTGGGATGATTTTATGGAATTTATAGACCATAATTAATTTAACAACATAATATTGCTTCAAAAGCAGGTTTTTAATAGCTGATGCCTCATCTCAATTACAAAGCCTATGATGTATTAGTAAAAAGAGAGAGAGTTTAATTCTGTAGGTTTCACATGGTTAAATTTATGTAAGACTAACAGCATGAAGAGCAAACCACTGGAGTACTCAAACGAACCACTAGATGGCAGTATGTCAGTTCTCTGTGTGCATATGGTATCTGTGCAGTCAGTTAACGAAGGGAAACTGTCTTTAGAAAGCATTAAGATTGCATTTATTGGGTTACTATCGAAACCGACTTTGCTGTGCGATGTATTTAGCTTTCGTTGCGTTTCTACAAAGACAGCGGTGAGGTAAATGAATACGGCCAACCCACACATACACCCACTAGCTCTGAGACCTCCTGCTGTCTGCTGCAGATCTTACACACATGCACACACACACATCGTCTCACCAAAGGTAGAGCGATGGGTGTAGGACAGAAATGTCTTATTGGAATGGAAAGGACCGGCACGCTAATTAAAACGCATGGAGGCGGAAATCAGAGAGCGAACGCGTTACGTTGCCAGAGTTGCAAAGAAGTTCACTTTTCTCTCTCCTGCTCTTCTTCTCAATTTTCCTCTCCTTTCTTACAGCATCATTAAGCATCGCAAACCAAAGAGAGCAGTTTGTAATGAGGTGCATTTCTGGTGGAAATTATGAAATGTTGTTTAGGGCCGACCAATTCGGCTATTAAATGTGCGAGTGAGACAGAAAGCGGTGTTTTAGGCCAATTAAACTAGGTGAAATCTATCACACGAAGAAGACCAGGGGCTTGGATTCCTGCAGTCAACAGGAAATGAGATCGCCTCGTTTGGCTGACATGTCCCCATGGTGACAAATTACCCTTCCTGATTCACTTTCACGTTCTTTGCTTTGCCTTTTCGCCCAGTTCTCAATATCTTTCCCTCCCACTGTCTAGTTTCTCATCCTCTGTGCTCTTTTACTGCATATACAGTTGGAGGAAAAAAAGTATGTGATGCTTTGACCTCAAGGAAGCGGTTGGACCAGAAATCCCAAGAATATTGCTTAACTAAAACTGTTTTGTACATGGAAATGGTGCAAAAAATTTCCCTGACTGTTTTCTGATCTGCCATTACAGGAAACGTTTAGTTGAGGTTATTGGAAGGTTATCAGGAGGTTAAAATGGAAATTCTGCCATCATTTAGTCACCCACGTTCGAGTTTTATTTCTTCTACAGGAGAAAAAGTCAATGGGGACCAACGTTTGACTATTGTTTAAAACATCTTTTGCGTTCCACCAACGGAAAAAGTTTTGGACGACACAGAGGCAGATGAACAGCCAGTTTCGCATCCAGGGGTTCACATACTTTTGCTACGTTGCCCTGTGCAGTGTTTCAATCAAAAATATGTACTTCTATCATTGTTTGTATGCTATTTGCTTAAAGGATAAGTTCACTCCATCATTAAAATTTCCTGATAATAATAATAATTTACTCACTTACCTTTCCGCAAAACATTGTCCAGCGAAACAATAGGTCATTTTATTTAAAAAAAATAAAAATAAAAATGTATGTACTTTTTAGCCACAAATGCTTTTCTTGACTTCTCGCATTACGTAATCACGTTGGAAAGGTCATGCGTGGCGTAGGTAGAAGTACTGACTCAATGTTTACTAAGGAAAGTCATGCAAGGAAAGTCAAACACCCTTTACAAAAAAAAAAAAAAGGTAAAAAAAATGATGTCAGGCAATTTTGAAGTTGGAGGAGAAAATTAACAGATGAAGAACTAAGCGTGATCTTTCCAATGAGATCACATAATTCATGAAGTCAAGAAGAGCATTTGTGGTATATATTATTTTTTAGAAAATCACAGACCATTTTGCTAGATCCTTATTCCTCGGCTGGGATCATGTAGAACCCTTTTGAAGAAGCACTGAAACTGCATTTTGGACCTTCAACCCGATGATCCCCATTACAGTCTACTATATGGAGAAAAATCGTGAAATGTTTTCCTCAAAAAACTTCAATTCATTTCGACTGAAAAAAGAAAGATGAGAACATCTTGGATGATATGGGGGTGAGTAAATTACCAGAAAATTTTAATTCAGGAGTTAACTAATCCTTTAAGCAGACTGCATATTCCTACTGTTGATGTTGACAACCAGAGAAAAAGTATGTGAACCCAACATTACATTATTCCACCCCTAAAGGCTTAATGTGGCCTTTACAAACACACATCACTGCTCCCGAAGCAGCCCACCGCACATCTGGACTGGATAATAACCTGTCAGTCTTTTTTCCTCTGAAAGCATTTGTTTTCAGAGCAGCAGAGGGCTGTTATTACCCTGCGTGGTGTGAGCGAGGGAGGAAACTCTTCAAATTGAGCCATTAGAGGAGAAGCTGGGAGTGGCCTGCCTTTAATGGCAGCCTGCATGGGCGAACGGCATCACGCACGAGGCGATAACAGCGTGTGTGTGTTCGAGCGAGCCAGAAAAGGGGAGGGAAGGCAAGTGATTGTGCGGTTAAAAGGGCGAGGAGTGTTGATTGACACACTACTGGCTTAACAATTCAACCCCCCTTGGGATCTAGTCTAATCAAGCTCCCTTTCAGGCCACAAAATGGCCGAATCGCTTGGGCCCATTTCAACTTCCCTCTTAATAGAAGCTAAGTCTGCTCACTAAACAGTGCGAGAGGGGGTTCTGGAGTTTTATAAAGCCAATAGCGCGGGCAGGTCATCATCGTATCCCGTTGGCGAACAGGACTCTGAGCACTTTAGAGCTCCTTCAATTAGAGCTCAGCGTCTCCTACTGAAAGAACCCAGTAAGTGCTCCAACGTTCCAGCTCCTCAGGGCTCTGCTGAGGAGGAGGACTTAATTAAATCACAGAGGCTTTGCCAAAGAGCGCGGCCCAGGGCCAGTTTTATGATTTATGTGCCGGCGGTGGAAAACAGTGAAGGCTGGTTCTCTGAGGTGACAGTAGAGACCGTACAAACACGTGAACTCAAGAAATGCTCTCCGTGGAGAGTCGGCTGAACTTTAGAAAGTCTATGCTCGGTAACACCTCGTCTGGTGTTGGTGTACAAACATTGGATTTTGGCAGGAGGATGTTAACACTGTTTTACAGCCCAAATAATGCCCTCTACTGACATCCGTTCTTTCCCATTACAGACAACTACAGGCAGCAATAAGTATGTTTACATGTGCATTTATAATCAAGCTACAGTACAGTGGGTTCCAGCTACAGTTAAAATGACCGTCTGAATAACATGGAAAGAGACATTCAGCTTTGAAATAACATGATTTTTTACTTGATTTTTATATGGCTAAACTATACCTTTGATGGCTCCCAACAAAAAAATAAAAACTAGAGCCACTGGTTTCTAAAATGTTACATTTTGGAATCAAACTGCATAATTGGCATATTAGAGAATCACTCAAAAAATATTATTCAGAAGCAGTTTGGATCCAATTTAACTGGAAAAAATATTTCTGCTTGTTAAAAAAATCCAAATATTGTCCAAATGTGGATTATAATTCCAACATGTCACTTACCTTACAGTTTTACTCCCAAACAAAATTCACCTTAAAACCGATTCAAACTCGCAACTGGACTAAATAGTGCTAAATGCTAAATAGTGACCAATAACTTATAAATGATCCAGGGAGGGGGTCAGCTGCGAACACAGAAATGGCTCTAAACGATTCACCAACTGAATTATTCAGTTGCGAACACAGAGAGTGATTCAGTGAATCAGTTGTGAACACACTGAATGATTCGGTAAGTCAGCTGCAAACACACCAAGCGATTTAGCTATGAACACACTGAGAAATTCGGTGAGTCAGTTGTGGATACATGAGTGATTCAGTGAGTCAGCTGCAAACACATAATGTGATTCAGTGAGTCAGTTGCAAACACAGAAAGATTCAGTGAGACAGTTGTGGACACACCGAGTGATTTAGTGAATGATTTCCTGAGTAAATCTGATTCAATGCTGAGTCAATGCAATTCTGACACCGTTTTGTGTAATCCTTTTTAATGACTCAAAATGATTAAAAAAAAGAAAACAATGACTATAAGTCATTTGCGATATGACATGATGGAAGCACACAAAGTTTTCCATACTGTCATCAAAGCGAACAGATTTCAAATGATACTTTTTTTTTTTTTTGACACATTTGAGGCCACTCCAGACACAGTCTGGTGCCTTGGCTTTAAACTCCTATTTTTTGACAAACAATAGATGAACTTGTCTTTCCAACTCTTATCCCATTTATACAGCCATAGTGAATGATTCAGTATGACTCACTGCTGTAAGTGTAGACCGCTACAAGCCCCTTGAGCATCAGACACTAAACGCAACTGTCCCTTCCTTTCAGAGACAAAAAGAGAGAGCGAATTCAGAGTACATAACTACACTTAACACCCTCCAAGACCCTACACTGCATTGCAGCAGACACCAAGACTAAAAATAAGTGCTTTCTCACTCCAGACCAAAGGACGTATTGCAGAGCACAGCCAGATAAGGGGCTTTAAAGCATGTAAGGGTAGCTGTTATCTGCCAGCGACCCCTGCAATAGATCATTATAGTGGTCAGATCATACAATGGACTCTTAAAGCTGCGCAACACTGTACTGCATTACAGCGTCACATCGTAAATGTGTGAACTGAGCGCAGGGATCATTCTGATAGGAATATAGGCTTTTTTGCTGTTCCTTTCATCACCCACAGGTGCACTTAAAAGAGAAACCAATCTACAAGTCACTACTAGTCTTATAGCGCTCAGGAAGCCATTTGCAAAATCGGAATAAAACACTAAATCATATTTACCACCCTCGTATTCGTTTCGCACTCCACAACTCACTTTTTAACAAATTCCCACTCTCTCTCTCTAAGCCAGAGCATTATTCTCCCAGCAGGCATTTACTGCTGTATATCTGCACGAGTGGTATATTGAAATGGTTTGAGGTATACTGGCGGTTGATTGGATGTGAAAAGAAAACAATGAAATAAGAGGACCGAGATGGAGGGAGGGAATCGCAGTGCTCTGAAACAAATACAGTGTTGTTTTGGTCACAAGGGGGGCAGAGGGCAGCTGCAAGATTTGGTTAAATTCAGAAGGTGCTGCTCAAAAAGCAACCTATTAAAATGGCACTCCGTGGCGTCTTCCTCGCTTTTTCCCTGCGAGTCAATCATCGAATGCGCCGTTGCCCGAGGCAAAATAATATGCTTCATATTTCGCTCTGCGAGATTCAATTGCGACCGGCGAGATCACCTCTGCTCCGAGCTGTCATATATATGATTCACATTAGCGTGCAAATGGCCGGCGCGTCTGGCTTTCGCAGGTATGCGGGAGCGCAGACGTTCGCAGGCATGCGGGCGGCTGTAGAGCATGTGGATGAGGTCAGGTGACCCTCACGCTGGAATGCGAAGCTGTCTATCTTCGAGGGCCTGGAGAGCACCTGCGGAGTGATTGTGGAATGAGGGAATAACCTTGAGCGAGATTTGAACTAGTTGGGCAGTTTTGCCGAGGGCGACGCTGTGTGATTGTCTGCGCTCTCCTCCGTTCTAATCCAGATCAATGAGAAACACAGGCTACCAGGAGTTATGGCTACTGGGAACAGGAGGAAGTGAGATGTGTGTGGATGGAAGGAGGGAGCAATGGTGTGTTCCTAATAATATAAGCAAGTACTTCTGGTGTGATTAGCGAGTCATGTGAGTGATGAAGTGTTCGGTGGAGAACGCTATATAAATATTATGGCAAGCGGCAGGTGGTAAACAAGCTACGCACAAACATAACCATCAAAGCTAGTTTGTTTTGTGCGTTTAATGATCATAAATGAGACAAATGAAAGAACTCTAGTTGAGAAGAGCTCTTGGATAAATAATGTTTGGCTGGGTTATGACATTGTTAATATCAACATTAACCCTTTAACTGCCACCGTCCCATGTACAGGACGTTTACTTCACCATATTACAAATAAATACTCCTAAACAGATATTTGTTGTGTTACAAATTATGTGTCTTTTTCACAAAAAGACTTTCTTCATTGAATTTTTCCCTATCACGGTTTAGAACTCATAAGAAATTATATATCGCTTGAAAACTTAAAATCTCAAAATTCATCCTTTGAAAACCATTTTAAAATCAGACATTGCATTACCATGGAAACTGTAAATAAAAATCATGTAACTTTGGATTTTCACGTCTATGTTCAAAATAGGGAGTGACAGTTAAAGGGTTAAATAATGACATTTAGCACCAATAAAAATGTACTAAATAATCAAAATAAAGAATTTTTCATAGAAATAAATTAATAAATAAGAAAATTCTTCCATTGTTTTCCTAATAAACATTCCATATTGTGCAAAATTATTTGGTCCATGTTGCTCCACATAAATAAATAAATATGCCTTAATTACTTATTTATTTTTAGTTAATTTTTGATTGACACATAAAATCTTGCCTAAATTTGTTTCACATCCCATTACCCTGAAATTTGTTTCACATTCATGAATATCCCATTTCACTCTAAAACATGTCAAGTTATAAATAAAAAGACTTGATGTGATATATAAAAAGTGTCTGTTGACCTCTGCTACTGACATGCTTTATATTATATTATATATATTCATATTTTTCATAAAACACTATTGCCAGACTCTCTTTATTAGTGCCGTGCAGTCATGTTTCAGAGTTGATTCGCTAAAAAGCTTGATTGAAACATTTTGAAAGTGCAGGCATATGCTAATCAAGAATAGATTTGCTCTAATCAGAGTTAAATTCCAGTATCAGATTTGTTTGCAACATGGTGGGAAAGGAAAATCACCCAAACTGGTGCTCTGCAGCTAATGCTTTCAGAACAAACATAAAAAACAAGCATTTTTACTTCTGCACCAATCAAAACAGTAGCTGAAAAAATATCTGTTGGTACAGGCAGCTAATGAAATGGGATTTCTGAATACTCTTTATGACGACAAACGGATGTTGAATTAAATGAAATCAACTGGGTACATGGCAACATGCTTTTTCTTTGTTCTTTATTATGTTTCATTTTGATCTTTGAGCAAAAAAAAAAAGCATGAGAATTTTTGGATAGTCCTCTGTAAGTGCAAGGCATTATGGGTAGGGTGACTCTCTGTAATGAGAGTCTTACCAGTCTCTAAAATTGGCTTCCCATAAGTTCAATTTCCAAAAGAGCAAGAAAATGAAAGGAGCTCATCTGAAGTTCTCAATTCATGCCTAAATGAAAATGAAAGTCAAATATGGCAGATATTCTGCTCTACAGCAACAATGGCACTGTGAAAAAGGAGCGTGTGCGAGCAAGGAAGAAAAACTGAAAGAAAGAGAACAATCTTGATCTTGTCAGTCGTCTGCCTGGTTTGATTGGAAAAATCTAGCTGCCTAGACTACCAGCACCTGGGATCCATGTGGCCTGTAAAACAGAGGCTTTTGATGGCTCTTCATCAGAAAAAAGACTCAATTTCAAGTCTTGCACACACTTTTGAACTCTTATTCTTTCCACTCAAGACCAAAGTAAGTTCTCCAGCATCTGATATGTTCCCAGCTCTCTCAATAACCATCTGTTATGGCATTTCCCTCCGAAGAATCGCCCCAGTCCTCCTCCTATAAAGCAGAACCCTACTGATCGTACTTAGTAAATTACATTTGCAACCAGCAGGAATAAATACTAGAGATAAAGACTGCTGCAATGTCCTCAAATCCATTAGAATCTCATATTCACACATCGCAGAAATCACATTACAACACAACTAATATCATTTCACCCAATTCGGCTGCCGTGAGTGAAACAGTAACATCACACGTAATGGATTTTTTCCTCAGAGTCTGCTCAGTCTTGCATTCCATTAGGATCCGTGTTAGATTTCCTTCCCATCCTCTCGCTTTCCTTGAACATGCACTCGTTGTACAAATGTACATTATTTGGGTATATTACATCACAATACAGTGTGAGGGAAAAATTCACATTGTATCTGATTATGCTGCGAGCACTGACAAAGAAAACAGATCCATGCTATATGTGCTGTACAACACATAGAGGATTTACAACAAAAAGTAGCACAATTCTGCCCTAAGAACACATTTGAGAAACTACTCTCCTGTGTATGCAGTAAACTAAGCTAAAAAGTACATTACACTTCAATGCACACTCTAAAATAAAAAAAATAAAAACTGCTAAACTTCTTTGAACTGTTACTTAAAAAAACAAATAAACTTCTACTGTATGTACACTGTAAACTAAACTAAAAACTAAACTTCTGTTCACTCTAAGCTAAAAACTAAACCATGTGCAGTCTAAACTAAAAACTAAACTTCTATTCGCTCTAAGTTAAAAACTAAACTGTAATGTGCACTCTAGCAAAGTTAACTAAAAAGTGAACTGTAAACTCTAAACTAAAACCTAAACTTCCACATGCATTCTAAACTAAACTAAAAACTCAACTCAACTTAACTAAGTCCGCTGTAAATCAAACAAAACTTCCGAACTCTAAATTAAACCAAAAACTAAATTCTGTTCAATCTAATCTAATAACAGAATTTTATGTGCACTCTAAACTAAACTTAACTAAACTACACAACTAAACTTTTATGTGCACTCTAAACTAAACTAAAACTAATTTCTTTGTGCGCTCTAATAAATTAAAATGTAAACTTCTGTGCACTCTAATCTAAACTAAATAGCAAACTAAACTAAAACTATTTTTTGTGCACTCTAATATACTGAAAAGTAAACTTCTGTACATTCTAAACTAAAAACTATACTCCCATGTGCAATCTAAAGTAAAACTAACTTCTTTGTGCATTCTAATATACTAAAAAATAAAAACTTCCATTTGCACTCTAAACTAAACTAAACTAAACAACTAAACTTCTGTGCACCCTAATCTAAACTAAATCTAACTTCTTTGCACACTCCAAAATGATAAAAAGTAAACTTCTGTAGGCTCTAATCTAAACTAAAAACTAAACTAAACCTCCATGTGCACTCTAAAATAAACTAAACCAAACTAAATGTCTATGTGCACTCTAAACTAAACTTCTTTGTGCACTCCAATATACTAACAAGTAAACGTCTGTACACTCTAATCTAAACTGAAAACTTCCATGTGCATTCAAAACTGGTAAACACTAAACTAAACCTCTAAATTCACTGTAATCTAATCTAAACTTCTATGTGCACTCTAAACTTAACTACATCTAACTTCTTTGTGCACTCTAGTATACTAAAAAGTTAACTTCTGTATGCTCTAATCTAAACTAAAAACTAAACTTCCATGTGCACTCTAAACTTAACTAAATCTAACTTCTTTGTGCACTTTAGTATACTTCTGTATGCTCTACTCTAAACTAAAAAATAAACTTCCATGTGCACTCTAAACTAAACTAAACCTTTGTGCACTCTAATATACTAAAAAGTTAACTTCTGTATGCTCGAATCTAAACTAAAAAATAAACTTCTTTGCACTATAAACTAAACAAAAAACTAAATTTCAATGTGCACTCAAAAATAAAGCTACACTTGTGTGTACACTGTAATATAAACTAAAAAAACTAAAACTAAACTAAACTTCAATGTACACTGCATACTTAACTAAAAAAAAACTTCAGTGTGCACTCAGAATTAAAACCAAACTTTTATATGCACTGTAAACTAAACTTCGTCCACAGTAAATGAAACATTTTTAAGATATTTAAGGTTTAGTGAATTGTGACATTATTTTAATGACAATTAAGCAAACTATTCCACTAGTTCTCATTAGTGTGATGCCAGAATAAATCTCATTTAAAAAAATGACATATTAGTTAGAAAGTATTTGTACATCTTAGTCTTAATCTTAGAATAACATTTGTTGTATTGCCTTTTTGCTGATTTCAACTATGAAAAAAAAAAAAACACTGAATACTGTCAAAAGACATCCTGTATTAAAGTAATTAGAATCTAATGAGAAATATAACTAAGAATAATGAGGGGGAAAAACTCATAAGTAAAACATCTGAATGCATTACAGTAATGAGAATATGAGCTGGAAATATGCTTAGTTGTCATGAAAATATTGCCACAGAAAAACAACAGCAGTTTTATTTTCTTTGTGCAAAAAAAAATGTATATTAAAAAAAGTTTGGGAAATAAATATCCAACATCACATTCTGCTAATAGTGAGGTGAGATGCCTTAAGGATAGAAAGAGAGATGTGCTTAGCCAACCAGGGTAGCACAAGTCACAGATGCCCTGTAAAACCATTAACTGAAAGAAAAAACCCATGATAGCAACTTACAAGTGATTGCAGTAAGGCTATAAACATCTTAATTGTTCTCTTTGGCCTCTTTTAGCGCAAAAATTAGCAACAGTACCTTAACTAACGCTTACCAAAAGTACCATCAGAGAGGACACAGAGCCGCCCACAAATATGAAGGATGCCAAGGTGAGCTATATCAGTGCCCCAACACAATCAGGCTGCCAGCCAGAGCTTCACAGAGCCTGCACAGAGCAACCAGGGCTACGCAGTAGAGAATTCATTTCAAAATGAGAAAGAAAGAGAGAGAGTAGCCTGGAGTAACTGCAGTAAATCACGTTTTAAATCAAATTTAAATCCTGTGGCTTCACCAGGGATTCACCAGCCGGCTCGCCCAAAGCTACAACACATTCCACTAATGCAACATTATGACACCAAAGTCTACAGACTCATGAATAAGCGCCATTTATAAAGGTCGTCAGGGAGAGATGGAACATACATCTGCAGAGTTACCTTTAGAAACTGATGAATTAATCAAATACCGTTAGGGTGGGTAATTGAAATTTCACCAGAAAATACGACATACGTGTTACATATATATATATATTTTTTAACAAATATTTAATTCAATTCAAGTGTAAAATCCTGATTTCTTATTGTTCTGTTCCCTGAAATGCATACACTGGGCCATAAAAATGTTTTTCATATATTGCCTTTTCTTCCATAGTATTAAAATGACAAAAAGGATCATTAACGTAATTATTTTGGAAACAGCAACAAACAAAACAAAACAGAACAAAACAAAAAGCACAACACAAAAAAACATGAAAAACAATTTTCCAAAAACAAAACAAACCAAAAAAACGACAAAAAAATCTAAGCAAAGCAAAGCAAAACAAAACAACACAAAAATGCATAATTCATAAAATGTTTGTGCATTCCAAAGCAAAACAAAAAAGAAAAAAACAGAACATGATATTAAATATTTTGTGCATTCCAGGCACTGTGAATCCAAGCAAAAAAAAAAGCAAACCAAAACACAAAACACAACAAACATGACATAAAACATAAAATGTGAATCAAAACAAAACATGATATATGAAAACCAATTTTCCAAAAACAAAACAAAAAAAGGACAAAAAACATAATTCATAAAATGTTTGTGCATTCCAAAGCAAAACAAAAAAGAAAAAAAACGAAACAACAAACAAAACATTAAATAGTTTGTGCATTTCAGACACTGTGAAAAAAACAAACAAAAAAAAAAAAACTAAATGAAAAAAGTTATGAAAAAATGACATAAAATGTGAATCAAAACAAAACACAACACAAAATACGACTTAAAACAAAATGTTTTGTGCATTCCAGAAACTATCCAATTTTTTTATATTTTTCCAATAAAAATGTTTTTTCAAAAAATAAAAACACATTTTACAAAAGTTTCAAAACTAAACAGCAAAACACAACAAAAAAATGACATAAAACATAAAATGTGAATCAAAACGAAACACAAAACAACATAAAACAACTGATTTGTGCATTCTATACACTATGAATCCAATAAAAACTAGTTTTAAAAAAAAACACAACATAAAACAAAATGTGAATCAAAACATAAAACATAAAAACATTTTGTGCATTTCAGACACTTTGAATCCAATAAAAACTGCTTTCCAAAAACAAAAACAAGCAAAAGAAAAAAACACAACACAAAACATAAAATGTTCACACTGTGAATCAAAAGTCTATATTCCTTGAATTAAGAAATTTTGTCTTTCCTAAGATTTGTGCTACCCTGTCAGATTTTACTACCTCCCATTAAAACAGATGGTAGCATAATTCGACCGCGAAAAATGCTACCTATCAGATTTTGCTTCCAGCATGATATTAATGCGATGTGAGGCGTTATTAACGTGTACACCTACCCCAACCCTAAACCTAACCTTACAGTATGAAAAATTCAGTGTTAGTAGCATAATCTGATGGGTAGCATTATTTGTTAGAACACCGGCAAATGAATCACACCATATCGTTTTTACAGGTGAACGCTGGCAGGGATCTAACCACAGCATGAGAGCTAAGTGAGCACAAACAGCCGTCTTCATCCTCCATTCCTATTTTCAGCTTCTCTAATTTGCTTTCCCCTCTCCCCGTGTCTTTCTCCTCCAGAGAGCCGGGCCTGGTATTCGGCATTCATTCTCTCATATAAAGAGCCTAATCGGGGGTTATTACCTGCTCAGCATGGCAGGCACACCGCCTGAGCCAGGAACTCTGATTCATCATTAGAAACGTCTCAATCTGCAGTTTAAAAACATAGCTCTGCACATTCAGTCCATTGCTTGATCAGGAATTATAAGCTTTGGAAACATATGAACAAGAGCCGCTCTATAAGCTCTATAAACTCAAGCAGTATTAATGCTCAAACGTTAAGCCCCTGTATTTAGTGCAGTGTTTTACCTGTTAATATTATTACAGCTTTAACTTGGATATATGTGGCATCTTATGCATGCACAGGAAGCGTGTCTATGTTGGTCACTCAGGAAGCATACAGGCAACAGGTCATCATTAGTAATTGTCAATTATATGCTTTGATTTGCATTTAACTCTAATTTGTATTCTTTAAATGAGCAGTTTCCCTACAGCACTTGCTGGATTATGGAAGAAGTGGCGAGTGATTGACCCTGAGCTTAATTAATGTAGAAAGATAGATTGTCCAATCCAATAATCCAATTAAAGTTTATTAGCCATTAGACACTGTGCATCTCTCTCTGTATATTTCTCAAATACATGGGTCTAAGACAGTATCGCTAGACCCACCAATTATTATTAGATCTCAAACTCATTTATGTGAAAAACACATGAAAAGGTGTCAAGTCAAGAAGCTGAATGTTTCATTGTCCCTCCTACATTAAAAATGATTACGTACAATTAAAATGCAAGTCTACTACTCTTGACATCAGTTATAATTGTTCTAAATGGTCGTTTTGTAAAAAAATATTAATGTGGTACAAATCAAATGCTGTAATGGGCAAGACTAGGCAAAAATGAAATTATTTGACAAAAATGTATTTTTTTTATAGAAGCCTGTTTCAGCCAATGAATAAAAAAATAAAATACCTACACTGTAAAAAACAAAAAAACAAAATTTGTTGAGTCAACTTAAAATAATTTGTTACCCTGCTGCCTTAAAATTTTAAGATCAGTCAACTCAAATAAGTTTATTCAATTTGTGACAACTTAAATATTCTAGTTGACTAAACTAAAAAAAATAAACTTAACAGTTGTGTGTGTTACTCGGCTGCCTTAAAATTTTAAGTTGAATCATCTCAAATATCTAAGTTGTCACTTAGTAAAACTGTTTTTGAGTTGACTGAACTTTAAATTGACACAACAAATTGTTTTTTACAGTGTAATTGCGACTTTTTATCTCACAGTCGTGAGTTTACATCTCACAATTCTGACTTTTTTCCCTCAGAATTGCCTGATACAAACTTGCAATTCTGAGAAATGAAGTCTGAGTTGTGTGATATAAACTCACAGTTCTGAGAACATTATATCTCAATTCTGAAAAAAGTCAGAATTGCGAGATACAAACTCACAATTACAAGAAAATGTCAGAATTATGAGTTTGTTTATTTCCTGCAATTGTGAGTTTATAACTCACAATTCTGAGGAGAAAAAAAAACCACAATTGCGAGTTTATATCTCACAATTCTGAGGGGGAAAAAAGTAAGAATTGCGAATTTATATGATGCAATTCTAAGAAAAAAATGTGAGATTTGCAATTGCAAGAAAAAAAAGTCAGAATTGTGAGATAAAAAGTCACAAATACCTTTTTATTTTTATTCATTGGCAGAAATGGGCTTCCATGCTTTTTGGCCATAGCACAAACGTTTTTTGATATTAGCGAAGAGGAGACTGGTTTTCCTTTGCTGTAAAAATAAAAGCCACTTTCTCGTAAACGTGTGTACGACAGTTAGCAGAAGCTAGAGATTGTGGTTTATAAAGTTATAAATATAAATATTTTTCTTACACAAGTGCATCGATTCACTTCAGAAGGCCTTTATTAACCCCCTGGAGCCATGCGGAGCACTTTTTATGATTGTTTGGTTGCACTTTATTGGACTTTAAAACCTCAACAGCCAATCACTGGCATTATAAAGCTTGGAAGAGGACATTTTTTTACCATAACTCTGAATGTATTAGTCTGAGGAAAGAAAATTATATACACCTACGATGACTTGAGGGTGAATAAATAACGGGTTACTTTTCATTTTTCGGTACACTATCCCTTTTAGTACTATGGGATATTGCCAACTCCTTATCCACCAAAAAAAAGTTTTCGGTCTAAAAAAAAAAAAAAAAAAAAAAAAGGATTGCAGCTCTAACACAAGATGGCCTCCATTTTGACAAGCCTGTTGCTTTTTTTAGGAAGCTCTGAAATGGCCACTCTCCTCTCTTCTTTTTTCATCTTCTGTTCCTCCGTTGCTCATCTTCTTGCGAATTGAAAGAGCAAGAGAAAGAGAAGAATCTGTTCCCAGACAAATCAACACCAGAGACCGGCTTTCTTCTGAAGCCTGACCCCAGACACGCCAAAGGATCAATCAATTACCTCTCCACTTCAGCAATCAAACAACATTATTATCAGGCATCAGCTCGTCGACCTGGAAAGGCTGGCGAATCAAAGGCGGCTGTGATGTAGCTGCCAGAGCTCTGTGGCTCGGCGCTAACAGAGAGTGGCACCTGCCCTCCGCTCCGGGAGGTGAAACACAAAGAGGCAGGGACACGCACACAAACACAGGCGCACACACTTATGTACACATATTGAGGTGTTAAGATGAAAGGTGTAGACCATACGGCTAACCAGACAGCCACATTCATATGACCTCAAAAACCCAGAGCATACATGCACACAAACAAGTCAATGAATCACCATTTCCTTGCAGCTCTTCAAAAGCACTATGCTAATGACTGATACATTTATATATGGTCTTATGGTCTTAAGTAGGGAAGCTTGCCTTTTTGGTATGCACAGGAACTGTGATATGATAAAACTGGACATTATAGACAAAAACAGTTGAACCAATCTTGGGTTGAAGGGTTTTTAAAAATAAAATAAATAAATAAATCAAAAGTAAATACATTTAAAAAAATATATATATGATATATATGATAACTGCCCCGAATATGACACTTTGTCTCACTTTAACCTCTAATATGGTTAAAAATAAGAAAGCCTTGGCTCCAGAAATTAAATAAAGCCTATCAAATAGCTGCAAAGAGTAAAATCAATGCAAAAAGGCCACTCATGGCACAATTATTTATATATCTAACTAGACCGTTTATTAAAGAAGAGAGCCTGTTTGCCTGAAACACACACATCTGTGACACTACCTACCACTAAATTGATATAAAATACTAATTCAAGGTCAAAACAAGAGGGAAAAATGATAATGGCTGTTATCAAAAGTCAAAAAGCAACAAAAAGAACAGAAAATGAGTGGGAAAATTATTAAAATCCCATTTAGGATTTTCTAATCCTGCAAGAACAAGGTCACCTCTGGACTTCAACTTGGCCAAACCACAGAGAAGTCAAGGTCAAAGGTCACAGGCTAACACCACAGAGAAAAAAAAAAAGTGAGTGTGACACTAGACCCTGCCACAGATCTTGCAAATCCACTCTGAGCCATCCTCTATAATTCATAAAGTTCCCAGCTGGAGTATAATCCAGCCACTGGAGGCTAAAATCAAATGCATAGAGGTGAGAGAAACCGGTTTTCGTTATTATAGTGAGAAGTCATTGTGTCTGAATGACCACAACACTGAGCGCCGTTATTAATGGGGAGCTGTCCAGCGGCGCACTGACTGTAGTTTCGCTTGACAACAGGAAGGATAGCAGTATCCTGCTGGGGTCAAAGGTCATTAGTAACAGTAGGGGTACGGCACTCTGCTTATATGATATTCTTTGGTCATTACTGTATCAGAGTGCCGGGCCTGAGAGAGACAGAGAGAGAGAAGAGGCATGTTTAATGCATGGCCGGGTGTGTGCAGCTAGCCGAGGCTATTCCGGGCCGTAGTGATGACTATCACTGCATTAGAGCGGCCACTGGGCAGCATTAATCTTTAATAACACACATAGGAGGATTCATGAGCTGCCTAAGATCTTCATGACACTGGTCCTTATTCTTCTCGCTGCGCGTGTGTGTGTGTATGACAACTGGTCGGCTGTTGACTGATGAAGTGAGGATTTGGGGGTCTCATCCTAACTCTGTGGGCGAAAGGCAGACAAAAGTATGTGTGTATATAGAGAACTATATATACACACCCAAAAGTCTAAGGACACAATGAAAATCTGGAGTTTTATGACTTTAAAGCTGGCTTTTTAAAGTGAAACAACAAAAAAACTAATGTAAAAACTCAAATTGTAAAAACCCATTGTATGTGTGTAATTTATCGTCCCTACATTTCTATTCCAGCCATCCACATTAATTCCTCTTTGGACTCCAGACACTCACCTTGACAACGGCTCTCTCACTGCCTATCCACACCTTCCCCGGCTACCGCTTAGCAACAGAATGGGCTATTCTAGCAGTTTCCTGTTTGAAATCATCTTTTTTGTAACACTGGGCATTGTAAGTGAGTCAGAGCTCATTCTGCAGAGTGTGATAATTGGGGTGTTTCAGTAACTGCAACTAAAACTTTCAAACTTTTGTTGATAGTGTTTGTACTAGCCAGGACACCAGTAAGAAGTGCTGTATTGCTTCTACAGGAATACTAGCCCACTGATTAATGCATACATGCAGTATATACTGTACACTGTCACTAATTTATCAAATAACCATTTCATGTTGCATATTGAATTCTGCAAGTGGAATACAGAATACAGAAATACAGAAATGTGCTGCAGTTTCTGTATTTGGTTGTGTTGTGAGTATTTGCAGTGTGTTTCTATATTTCATTGGGTTTTGAGTATTTGCAGCATGTTTCTGTATTCGGTTGTGTCATGAGTATTTGCAGCAAATTTCTGTATTGGCTTTTGTTGTGAGTGTTTGCAGCTGGTTTCTGTATTTGGTTGTTGAGTATTTGCAGCGTGTTTCTGTATTTGGTTGTGTTGTGAGTATTTGCAGGACGTTTTTGTATTTAGTTGTTGAGTATTTGCAGCATGTTTCTGTATTTGGTTGTTGAGTAATTGCAGTGTGTTTCTGTATTTGGTTGTGTTGTGAATATTTGAAGCGCATTTCTGTATTTGGTTGTAGAGTAATTGCAGTTTATTTCTGTATTTGCTTGTTGAGTATTTGCAGCACATTTCCGTATTTGGTTGTGTTGTGAGTATTTGCAGCACATTTCTGTATATGGGTGCGCTGTGAGTATTTGCAGCATGTTTCTATATTTAGTTGTTGAGTATTTGCAGTGTGTTTCTGTATTTGGTTGTGTTGCAAGTATTTACAGCATGTTTCTGTATTCAGTTGTGTCATCAGTATTTGCAGCACGTTTCTGTATTTGGTTGCAATGCGAGTATTTGCAGCATGTTTCTGTATTCGGTTGTGTTATCAGTATTTGCAGCACGTTTCTGTATTTGGTTGCAATGCGAGTATTTGCAGCATGTTTCTGTATTCGGTTGTGTTGTGAGTATTTGCAGCACATTTCTGTATTTAGTTGTTGAGTATTTGCAGTGCGTTTCTGTATTTAGTCACATTGTGAGTATTTGCAGCACATTTCTGTATTAGGTTGCAATGAGAGTATTTGCAGCATGTTTCTGTATTTGGTTGTTGAGCATTTGCAGTGTGTTTCTGTATTTGGTTGTGTTGTGAGTAATTGCAGCTGGTTTCTGTATTTGGTTGATGAGTATTTGAAGCACGTTCCTGTATTTAGTTGTTTAGTATTTGAAGTATGTTTTTGTATTTAATCGCATTGTGAGTATTTGCAGCATGTTTCTGTATTCGGTTGTGTTGCGAGTATTTGCAGCGCATTTCTGTATTTGGTTGTTGAGTAATTGCAGTGTGTTTCTGTATTTGGTTGTGTTGTGAATATTTGAAGTGCGTTTCTGTATTTGGTTGTTGAGTATTTGCAGCACATTTCTGTATTTGTGTAATGAGTATTTGTAATAATGGTTAATAATGTTTAATATTTTTGGGTGAACAGTGATTCATTTTTGTCTTTATAACAATTAATTCATCTTTGCGGGATAAAAGTTTTAATTTATTAAAACAATATTTTGAACAGTAGTTTACATATTATGAAGTGTACATATACTGTACAGCAAAGAGTAAAAACACAGGCAAGTTTTACCACTTTGGATGAATAAAATGGGAAACAGACAAAAATAAATAAATAAATAAACTATTCCTTTGTTTGGTGAGAATTGCACACCAAAAATCAATTTTCCATAAAGCATTGGTTATTTGAGAGCCAAAGCTGGCAATGTGCATTTGGGTGAGTGTGACAGAATATGCAAATTCACTCAACATTACTCTCATTAAATGTCAGCATTGGGAATACACATTGATGTTTAACTCAAAAAGTTAACCTTTGAAAGTTTTGCATAAGAAAAGTCAAGGCTTAGACCCCCTCTGGTCCGCCAAATCTCCACCACGATCTCAGGAAGACGTGTGGCTTTATTAAATTCGAAAGTTAGTGAGACACCGAGGTAACTTGCTGAAGTGGCACTTTTTCACGGCGACTCTTTTGTTCGATACTCAGCTCTTTAGTATTTACTTATGCATGGAGCGCAGCAGAGAGGAGAGAGATAAAGGGCATCTGCGAGATAAAGCCATACCATAGATGAGAGAAACAAGAGGGGGGAAAAGACAGCACAGCAGCATCTCTCCCCTTTTCTTCATAAGAGCGTGGATGTCCGTCACCGGCATGCAAAACAAATAGCTGTGCTGCTACCTCTGTCTGTTTTCTAACCTTTACTACGGAAAAACGCACCATCTTCCTCTACGCTGTTCTGCTTCTCTCTGATGTATAATGCAGTGCAATATTCACAGCTACGCTTCATAGTGTTTGTGCACGTACCAGAGGGGTTATTTATTTAAGAAAATCCCTGGATATATGAGAAAAGATTAAAAAAAGACAAAGGAAAGGCCCAGCTGAGGATATGTGTAAGACTGGCATGTCGACTGTGACGCTCACGCTGAATTCTAATTTGATCTGGATTTGAACAAAAGGACAGAGTGCTAAAGGAGGAATGAGAGGCATACGCTTGTATGGGTCTAAATTTAACATGCTATGTGAAAAGGTGATTGCAACCTATTTTATTTCAATAACTGTATTAAGAAATTTGGTTTTATCCATTGGAAATTGAAAAAAATGAGGGCCTGATGAAAAGGATAGTCTTTTAAGTTAATTTGCAATATTTTATGCATAATGCTCATCTTTGTAAATTCATAAATAAATAAAACAAACAAATATTAAATAAATAATAATAATAAAATAAAAAGTTTGTTTTTCTAAAATTTTATTTTTACTTAATAAAAGAAAATTGCCAATGAGTTAAGAAAAATTAAAAAATTAATTAATTAATAAATATTACTTAAGTTTTTTGTTAACAGTTTTTTGTTGTTCTCAAATTTTATGCTTAAAATAGGAAATTACCAATGACCTAAAAAAAAAATAAAAAAAGATGAATAAATGAATAAACACATTTTAATTAATAAATGTTATCATTTAATTTACCCTGCACTTTGCAATACTTTATGCAAATTGCTTATCTTGCTAAATGTAAAAATAAATAAATACTTTTTTGGTTCTAAATTGTTTTATTCACACTTAAAAGAAAACTGCCAATGAAAGACAAAAAAAAAATTGTTAGCAGTTTTGTTTTTCAAAATTCTTTTTTATTTATGCTTAACGGAAATTGTCAATGATATATGATGAAATCATAAAAATAAATAAATAAAGATGAATAAATAAAAAAATACAATTTAAACAATAAATCTAATGATTTTATTTACTTTCTAAATCCCAATATTTTATGCATATTGCTTATATATATAAATATTACTTAAATGTATTAAACACATTTTTTTTGTATGTTTATTTTAGATTTATTAATTTATTTCTTTTTTCAAGATGTTTTAATTGGAAAATCAAAAGTAAAAAATACGAGGATTTTCAAAAATATTTTTCATGTCGAATTTAAACCTCATTATGATCTAGTAAAGCACAAGAGCCCTCAGCAAAACAAGCTAATAATTAAGAGATTTTATTAAGGTTCTAGAAAAATTACATTTTAGTTCTAAATTGTATTCTAAATGTGTTTTATTTAGGCTTAAAATAAATAAATCTAAATGAATGAATGAAAACGCAAAACCAGCAACTAATGAAGAGATTTTAAAAGGGTTCTAAACACCTGTAAAGTAACCCTAAAACAGATCTAGCTCTAGCTATTTTGAAAGTTTCAGCTGTGGTGGTCTGTCTAAAGTAAACGTGCGGGCACCGTTTGTCCTTTCCGTTGTGAGAGGACACCAAATCAGCTGGAGACACTGCAAGGTGCACATACTAGCGACGGATCGATGGCTCACCCCTAATCTCTGTCAACACAGAGGAAAGGAAAAGCGACAGAGAGAGAGGGAGCAGAAAGACATTTGTGTGAAAAATGCTTGTTGCAAAACGAAAGCAACTGACAGAAGATTATTACAGCCTGACAAAAGCCCCAATTGGGCCAGAGAGCCAGGTAAACAAACCCTCTCCAGCCCTCTCCAATCAGAGCACATTGATAATTGCAAGTGATGCTGGTGTTCAGTGTCTTCTGTCCTTTCAGATACATAAACACAGCATTTAGACTCCACACCTGAATGAAAAGCCACAACAAAACCGGTTATGACATAACCAATCATGCTACATGGGGTAAAACGATACAGCTTTTGACTGATACAGACACACACAATGGCACTGAAGCCTGTTGGAAGTAATAGAATACTCAAGGGGGAGAAAAAAGAATACTGGGGGGAAAAGAGTTACATTTTAGTTCTAAAATGTGTTCTAAATTGTGCTTTGATTTATGCTTAAAAAAAGGAATTTGCCAATGAAGAAAAATAATAAAAAATAAAAAGATAAATGAATAAATTGTTATATTTTAGTTTTAAAATGCATTCTAAAAAGATTGAATTGCCAATGAGGTTAAAAATAAATAATTAAAAACATGAACGAACAAATGAATGAATGAATAAAAAATGTACAATGTGTTTTATTTGTGCTTAAAAAGAGAAAGGATCTGCCAATGAGGTAATAAATAAATATGCAACTTGCAATATTTTATACATATAGCTTATCTTGCTAAATTTGTTTAGCTACATTTTTTTTTTAGTTTAAAAATTCTAAATTATATTCATGCTTTAACAAAACTGGAAATTCTGAATGTAGTAAGACCATTTACATAAATAAATAAATAAATAAATAGTTATATTTTAGTTTTAACACGTTCTAAATTGTGTTTTATGCTTAAAAAGGCAAAACAAAATCCCAATTGGGCAGAAAAAAATAATGAATGAATGAATGAATGAAAACAAATAATATTTTAGTTTTTAAATGTGTTCTAACATGTTTTATTTATGCTTAAAAAGAAAAACAATTGTCAATGAGGTAAGCAAAAAAAAAGTAAATAAATAGTTACAGTTTAGTTTTAAAATGTTTTATGCTTAAAAAGACAAAGGAAATTGCTGACGAGGTAAGGGAAAATTAAAAAATATGAATAAATGAATGAATAAAAATAAATAAATATTTTAGCTTAAAAATGGGTTTTATTCATGCTTAAAAAGAGAAAGAAAATTGCCAATGAGGTAAGAAAAAAAAGATAAGATAGAACGGTAAATGAATAAATACATAAAAATAATTAATTAAAGTTACATTTGTTGTTTCAGCAAGTTCAAAATTACTGCAATTAATGTTTAAAAAAATAAAGGAAATTGCAAATGTGGTAAGAATGAATGAATAGTGTTTAATTTAATTCAATTTAATTATTTACTTACTTTTGCTATATTTTATGCATATTGTCTTGTGAAATGTGTTTTATTAACCTTGTCATTTCATTTTAAAGATTCTAAATTATATTTATGCTTAAAACAAGAACGGAAACTGCCAATGCAGTAAGAATAATAAAGATGGCTAAATAATAATCGCTTATTTACCTAAATGGCGATATATGAAGATATTAAGAAAAGCTTCAATGTGTGAACATACGATAAAAGCGACCAGAACTTCCTCACGCTCCAGTAAACTAATCCCAAGTGAAACACATTTGTACAGACCAGAAACTGAGCAGAACTCACTCTGTCAACAGACATATTGAGTCATTTAGAGACATGGCGAGGCCATTCTGGCTAATGACAGCGTGCTATTGCACAGTTTTGTTTATATAACACTAAAGTTTGACTTTTTCTTCAGGAAATGTCTGCCAGATGGTCTACGGAAAGCGAGCCTCCTACACACAACTGACATGTTCTTTGTAAGGTGATAGCGACTTTTAAAAAGATGCTTAACAATGTGAAAATATGTTATGTCATTTGCACAGTTTCAAAAGCAGAAAGCTCTCCATCATCTTGAGCCAATGGGATGACAGTGACAAGCCTTATTAGGCTCAACAGTGTGCTTATCATATTAGTAGCCGATATCTAACCATCACAGAGATCCTTTACCGACACTTGGACCTAATATGTGCTGACAGTAGAAGAACAGGAAAGACTTTCTCTTATCATGACTCTTTGTTTCTGCACTGTCCTATCATCATGGCAGTCTTCCTATCTTGTGTACCGAAAGACTGGTCACGACCAGATAATGCCTGGACGGTGAGTGTAGATGAATGAAAGATATCCAATGGTGCTTCCATTCATCTCAATGGCAGTTGCTTGGATGGCGCATGATCAAGCTACACTATTGTAGCTTCCACACAAGAACCACTCACGTGATTACACTGTCAACTTATGATGAACTACCCCATCTTCTCCCAACATAAGAAAATAGACATCCAGGGAGATGTTTTGACATTTTGTTCAATCACATCACCGTAACTCACCTTTTTAAACTTCCTGTTTTAGGTCTTCTCCTATTGCTTTAGCTACCTGGGCTGAAGGTATATTTTTAGACTACTGTAAAACATAGAACACAATGCTGCTTTTATATCTGTGGTCACAAACAGTCAAATGTGTTTAACGCTACGCCACCGGCGAAAAAAAAAAAAAAAAAAATAGAGAACTGTCCAGGAAATTGGCCACAGCCATCAATAACTCTAAAAGTTTTGACACTTCTCAAATAGCCTCCTCTGCGATCTGGAGAATTGCTTTCTCCCATCCCTCTGTAGAAATTGATACCTTGTGTAAAAGAGAGCAAGAGAGAGATCAAAAAGAGAGGATGGAAGGGGGGGAAAAAGATGTCACACTAAAATAAAAGTGCTACAACAGGGGGAAAAAATTATTGAGTTTTACAATTACCTACAATTGTATCTATCTAAGTGCGAAACTGATGGGAACTGTTAAACTGAGCAAAAACTGAGGGAAATACAGTGCAGAGGAAGAAAAGAACAGAGAAAAAAGGGATTGAGAACAGATGGATACAGACTTTTTTAACTTGACGAGCACTGTTATATAGTTTAGGGGCAAATGTGTCCTCAGAAGTTTTCCTCCAATGAAAAGAAAAATACAAATAACAAATCCAATAAATTACACATATACATATCTATCTATCTATCTATCTATCTATATAAAATTTCAGTGAAATTTTAATAATAACTATATATACCCAACATGTGATAATAAAGATATTTTTATGTCAAATAAATTGCTATTTTGAACTTTATATATATATACACATATATACACACACACACACACACACACACACACATGTATATATATATATATATATAACAGTTTCACTATTTTGTATATCTATATTATTATTTAAATTATATATATATATATATATATATATATATATATATATAAAATGAGACAGTAAAGACTTTTACATCATTACAAAACACTTAAATAATTAGTTTAAATAATTTTAAACTAATTTTTAAAAAATCTGTTTCACTAAAAAATCTCTCTCTCTCTCTCTCTATATATATATATATATATATATATATATTTAAAACTATATATGTATATATATATATATATATATATATATATATATATATATGTGTATATATATATATATATATATATATAACAAATAATTGAAATTACATATATAATATACATTTTAAAAATAGCTATTTATACCTAAAATGAGACAGTAAAAACGTTTACATCATTACAAAAATATATATTTATTCAATAATTGAATAATTTAAATGAAAATATGTATTAAAAGACCCAAAATATGATAGTAAATATATATATATATATATATATATATATATATATATATATATATATATTTACATCATTACAAAATATTTCTTATTTCAAATAAAATTTGTGAAGAAAAAAAAAGAAGTCAGGTTTTTCATCACAACTGTTTTAAATATTGATAATAAGAAGAATTTTTTTCTTATCTTGAGTTAAATTAGCATATTACTGTAGTTAAAGGATCATGCGCCACTAAAGACTGGAGTAATAAAGACTGAAAATTACATTCCAAAATATAATACTTTTATTTTACAATGTAAAAATATATTATATTTGTACATTATATTACTGTTTTTACTATAATTTGATTAAAAGAAGCCTTGGTAAGCATAAGAAACTGAAACCTTTGAACAACAGTGTATATTTTAATATATTTTAAATGAACACAAACACAAATCTAGCTAACATCCAATGTTTTTCTCAACTTCTCAAATGTCACTGTCAACTCAACGACCGATACCCTGTTCCCGCTCCTTCCGCCCACCCTAGCCAAGGAGGCCATCGGCCCTAACATCTGCTCTCTGGCCGGGGTGTGATCTCACAGACTTCGGGCCCTGCCAGGCCTAATCACCTCAGAGTGTAGATGCATACAAGGGGGAGAGATTATGGCAAGCCGCAGAGTGCCCCCTTTTCAAAATGCCAACCTCAGTCAGGGCAGGAGGGTTTAAATACCAACTCAAATGTCAGTGTGAGGCCCCACAAGTCAAACTAAATTACCTCCTACCTGCTCCGTCTCTCCTCTCTCTGTAGCGAGCATGTCTCCTATTCACATGCGTAGCCAAACACACACATAAACATAAAAACCCACAAACCAGTCACTCAAAAACACACCAGCCAACAGAATAACATAAAACACTGCGAGTACATCCAAACTGATTCAAGTAGTTGAAAGCAACAGAAATGTATACAAACACACAGAGACACGTACACAAGTGCTCTTTATGGAGCAAGCATATTGATCTATCAGTAGAGATTTGATACTCGGCAAAGTGTTTTCGCACTTTCACTGTACAGTGCAAGCGGAGCCCATATATTAACGTACAGTGAGCGGGGCTGGAGACGTGTGAAGCTCCCCAAAGGGATTATCGATCTCCTCGGACTGCTCCTGCCCAGCATCAATCAAAAAAGCATCAAGTCCACACCTCTGAGATCTTCAACGTCAGCCTCTTCCACAGAGGCTATTGATCACAAATTGCATGGTGAATTGATTGGCAGTAACATTAAGAGCCTGTATCGATCTCGCCATAAGTTTAGGTTCTTCTCGGTCACTGATAAAACAAACTCCTGCATCAGTCCACACTGGTACTGTTCGATCGGTGCGTGGGGTTTAATAAAGGGGTCAAGGTTTGGCTGGTTAGCATGGTCCAGTTAGCCCCTGTAACTACAGCACTCAGGTGGAAAAAAAAATCCATTGATGTACATTCAAACGGCGCTGTATAACCCTAACAAAATTAAGCAACCTGTACACTGTACATATTTTATTTATATGATTTTTCCCCCCGATTTGACATATTTCTCTGTCTTCTGACTTTGACCCAGTGACACAGAAAATACAAAGTTGTTTATGATTGCCAACAATAACAAATATGCACCAAAATGACTCATCTTTAAAATTATCATAAAAAAATGTAAATTAAATACACTTAATTAAAACTATATAAAAAATATCCTAAATTATATGCTGTATAAATATGTACTAAAATACTGCTTAATGTTTATAATCTATATTTATTTTGTTCATACACGTTTTAAAATGTATAAAAAAGTTAAGTTTGGGCTTTCAAATACTGTAGTCATGTGAAAAATTGTTATTTTATATATATATATATATATATATATATATATATATATATATAATGTAAATATTTATATTTTTAGTTATATAAAAATATAAATATTATACATAACTATATATATATATATATAGTTATGTATATATTTATATATTTTTAGTTATGTTAATATTATTTTTTTTGTATATATATATATATATATATATATATATATATATATGATTAATATCTGCGTTCTTCATTTTTATCATCACATAGTTTTTACTAATATTTTGAATATTTTTTATACAAAAATGGGTAAAAAAGGTTCAAATGTTTGGTGTGCATAGAATGCTTCCAAACATATTTTTACACATTTTACAAAATATATACAAGTTTATTCTTATACCAGTGTTTTTTTAGCATCACTCCTATAGTTTTTAGCTTGTGATTTTCTCTGATATTTATTTCCCAAGTATCAATTTTTTTATAGTTTGAAGTTTAGTTTTAATTAATAATAACCCTTTCTTAAATGCTGCTGAAGAAATGATGAGGAAATTATGAGGCTTTACAATAAAGCTTCATTGTTAACTACTAAGAATGAACAATACTTCTACAGCATTTATTAATCGTAGTTAATATTAATTTCAACATTTACTAATACATTATTAAAATCAAAAGTTGTGTTTGTTAACATTAGTTAATACACTGTGAACTTACATGAACTAACAACTGTATTTTTATTAACTAACGTTAACAAAAATGTACCGTTCATTGTTTGTTCATGCTAGTTAATACATTAACTAATGTTAACAAATGACACCGTATTGTAAAGTGTTACCAAAATACATTTCATAATATATGTTTACACTTTTCAAAAGCATAAAAACTTCAAGTCTAATCTGTTATCCTGTTTTAGTCTTCACTTTACATATTGTAAACTAAAATGCTAAATGCCATGAGCCAAAAAATGTAATTTTAGTTGGAATAAACTTAATGAAATGTAACTTTTGTTGAAATGAAATAATAAAATAACTTTTGGACTAAAATTAATCAAAAGCTAAAAAATATGATTCTGACCATAAGTGATTAGTCACATGAGTAACTGTCTGGAAGTACATTCCCAAAAATGGCTACAAGGAAATATTTCTCTAGAAATTACAGTCTTCATAGGTTTGAACGTGTATCAGTGCAGCAAACCATTAAGTCCCCTAAACACAGCCAAGGACGGGCGGCCACACATCAGGCTCCTCGCAGAGGACTATGACTGATAGCAGCCATTATGTGGCGGCAGGCAAAAGGTGGAGAGCAGTCACTCGCTTATTCATGCATTCATTTGTTCGGTCCGTCACCCCAGCAGGGAGCAGATGAGCTGTCCATACTGTCGGACCGATGATCCGCCTGCCATTCATCTCAGACGGACAGCTGTCTGACACGCCCTCTGCCCATCCCCTGCTGCTGTCGCCCTGCTCACATGAACACTGAGAGCAGCTCATTTAGATTAATGAACACAGCTAGAATACATCAGTGTGCAGCAGGTGCCTCCTCTTCATAGTAGGCGTACTGTAAAATATCTGCAATGTTTGCAATCGAGCCAGAATCACAGCAGGCCAAAAGATGCATTTTCCCCAAATGATTGTTAGCAACAGGGTTGATGCTGTTATATCCGGAAATACAAGTTTGTAATAGACTAAATGGGGATATTATGCACTTGTTGCGAGGAAAGTTTGGTAAACTCAATGCAAGTTCATCACTACTGAGGTGATTGATACATAACATAATGAGGACAGACCTAAGAAGCAGTCGGGCTGAAAAGGCAACAAGCAGCGAGTTACCATTATGACAAAACTGACAAATTAGACACTTTTCGTGCTCAGATTCATGATGAAGATCAGAGCTAAACTTTTTAAAAGAGAACAAAATCCAGGACCAAATAACATCGAGCCATCTGAGAGTGACAGTGGCCATCTCTGGGAAAATAAATAAATAAATACAGAAAAAACAGGAAATCGATGCACCGCGGCTCGGATGTAATTGCGAGCAATAGGAGTATCGGGAAGTCCAGTCACGTTGTGGGCAGGACGACCATGCTTGGGATATGTCTCTGTATTAGAGCGGTAATATGACAGGGCATTAGTGGGCTGGACCGATGATCCAATAGATTAGGAGATTGAAAGGAAAATTGAATGCGGAGCGCTCCTAAACGGAACGCTCCAATTGATACCGTCAGAACAAATCAAAATCAATGGCAGGGGCTCGGTAACGACACGGTAATGGCCGCCGGCCATGAAAAATATGAAAGGAAGGGGAAAAAAACGATCACATGCTATGGCCGAGGAGACAGATGAAGCAGGGGACAGTTTAAACATCTTGCTGAAATGCTGCTTTAATAAAGCATGTTTGGCTGACATGTGCATTTGTGAACAGGACCTACCTAAGCAGAGGCTGAAAGATGACCGTGATGTTTCTGGCTCCTGGTTTACACAGGAACTTAGTCTCTCCTCCCTCAATCAGGTTATCATCAGCTCCACCTGGGTAGAGAGACACAGGAAGAAACGATTAAACTGATTTTCTTCAAAACGTGAGATGCGCTCTTGCGTTCCACTACACAGTGTGACAGAATACAACCGAACGCAGGTGTTTTGAGAAATTACACTTCATTAAAGTTGAAACTGTGCCTTAAAAACAGCACTTACGGCTCAAAACGCTAAAAGATAAAGTGAAGCGCATCACAATGGGAAGAGGATGATATGAAAAAAGTAAAACGGCACAGACAAATAAATGAAGATAAAATACAGTATAGTGGTCATTAGATAAAAATATTGGACTGCTAAAGGCCACAAAGCATTTTAAATAAAATAAAAAAAACAAAGCACATAACAAAAAAAGCCAGAAAATTAAATGTAAAGGACAAAAAACAAAACTAAACAAAAAAGCACAAACCAAAATGGAAAATAAGCCAAAAGGCAAAAGCAAAGCACGAAACAATAACAAAAACAAAAAAAGCACATAAAAGCAAAACAAAAATCTAAAAACAAAACAAACAAACAAAAAAAAGCACAAAACAAAAAAAAGAACAAAAAAATAAACCAACAAAAAAAAGTATATAGCACAAACCAAAAAGGAAAAAAGCTAAAAAGTTATAGCACAAAAAAGCTAAACTATACAAAAAAATAAATAAGCCAAAAAGCAAAGCACAAAACAATAACAAAAAAGCAAACCAAAAAATCAGAAAGAACAAAAACTAAACACAAAAAGCACCAAAGAAGCCAAAAAACATAAAAGCAAAGCACAAAAAAGTACGAAAAACTAAATTAAACAAAATAAAGCACAAACCAAAAAGAGAAATAAGCCAAAAAACAAAAGCACAAAACAATAACAAAAAAGAACAAAAAATAAAAAAAAACAAAGCAAAACAAAAATCTAAAAACAAAAAAGGAAAAAGCAAAAACAAAGCACAAAACAATAACAAAAAAAACAAACCACAAAACAAAACAAAAAAAGCCAAAAAGTAAAAGCAAATGACAAAAAAGAACAAAAAACTAAATTAAACACAAAATAAAGCACAAACCAAAAAGGAAAAAACAAAAAACAAAGCACAAAACAATAACAAAAAAGAACACATACTAAACAAAAAACAAAGCACAAAAAAGCAAAACAAAAATCTAAAAACAAAAGAAAACGCTTAAACAAACAAAATAAAAAGGAAAAGAGCAAAAGCGAAGAATAAAACAATAAAGCAAACCAAAAAAGGAGCCAAAAAGCCAAAGTAAACACAAACACAAACTAACAAAACAAAGCACCAAACAACAAAAAAGAACAAAAACGAAACAAAAAAGAAAAAAAAAAAAAAAATCACACCACAAAACATACAACAAAAAACAAAAACTTAACAAAAAACAAAAGCTAAAAAAGCAAAATCAAACCACAAAACAAAAACACCAAACAATAACCAAAAGCCAAAAAGCAAAGCACAAAACAATAACAAAAAAGGCTAAACAACAAAAACTAAACAAAAAACAAAGCATAAAACAAATGATCAAACAAAAACAACAAATGATAACAAAAAAGAAAACAAAAAAACATTCTTAAAACAAAACAAAAAACAAAGCAATGCAAAAGCAAAGCAAATACATTTTGTAGACCAATATCAAAAAATAAATCACTGAAATTTACAACAAGCCAGAAAATCCAGAGATAAGAAACACCCCCTCCTCTCCCTCCCAAACGGCCCTCTGTGTCTGTGCGTAGTCCTGCGCTAACAGGGTTAATAAGAAAATCATGGCTGTGTAACTCTCTCATGATGAGGCAGGGCCCAAAAAAATGAAGTGAGCTCCAATCCTTATTAGCTCCACTCATCCACAAGTAATCAATATAATTGACAGCAAGAGAATCAAGTCTGCCATCAATAAGAACATTCCCGGGTGGACAGAAGGTGTGTGCGTGGTCTCATGGGTCGGTGAATAGAAGTGCCACCGCGGCGGCCCACTGGCATCTCTCTCGCACTGTGACAATGTTATTCATTAAAATTTCACAGCCCTTTGAGATTGCCACTGGAGAATCTGCTGTAACTACGTAGCACTAAGCCTGGGCACCGCTATCCTGACAAACACTGTGCAGGAAACACACACACACACACACACACACTTTAATTGCTTTTATCAGTCAGTTGTTACATGAGATTTCTCGCCCAGGGGATGGGAAATGAGTCCATGCCCAGGAACACAAATATAAAGACGCACATGAAGCACATGTGTGATGGATTCGGGCTGCTGTGGAATTACAAGTGAAGCAAAAGAGTGTGCTTGTATGATTTGTCTCCAACGCTGTGATCTCAGACCCACTGGTACGGGTTTAATCGCAAAGCTGGAAGCCGAGTCATCCTGTGTTCATTGTTTTGGGAGACAGGACGTGCTTCAAATGAGAAATGGGTTCACCTTTCACTGCACTAAAAACCCTGCAGCGCACCTGTCCAGCATTCGAACGCACCTCCCGCTGCCGTTCTTGTCATTTCCACCTTCCTGAGATTCTTCATGGAGCTCGTTCTGATGAAAAGCACTCGCTCTCTCTTATTTCATTTCCACCCCTTTTTCTCATTAAAAAGACAAGAGGATTCTTTATCTGCTCTAAAAGCTTTCTGGTTGGAGCGCTGGCTGTTTTTCAAAGTTGTTGCTCTGGAAAGGGAACTCATCTTTGTCTTCCTTAGCTTCCTGTTTCTCTTTTACTCTCAATATATCCAATCTCTCTCCTGCTAATTCGATTAATTCTCAATTACAACAGCAAAACAAGAAAACACAGCTGCCACCTCACACGCTAACTCTGACCTAGACGAGTGACGGAAGGAGAGAAAAAAACAAAGAGACAGAAGATACAAGTGTTACAAGAACAGCTGTATGATAAAAATGCATAAATTCAACCATTTAAGGGAGGAAACAGGTAGAAATCAACTGAAATGTATTTTTTTTTTCACCAGTTTACATCTTGCAATTCTGATTTTTTTTTCTCAGAATTGCATGATGAACAGCAATTGTGAATTATGAAGTCAGAATTGTGAGATATAAACTTAATTCTGACCTGTTATCTAAAAATTGTGTGATACTTACAATTGCAAGCTATAAAGTCTGAATAGTGGGTCATAAACTTGCAATTGTGAGAAGTAAAGCCTGAATTGTGAGATAAAAACTCAGAAGTCTGTCTTTTTTCTTGCAATTCTGAATTTGTATCTTACAATGTGGACGTTTTCCTCGCAATTTCGAGTTTATATCTTGAAATTCTGACTTTATTTCTAGGAATTGTGAGATATTAACATGCAACTGCAAGAAATAAAGCCTGAATGGCAAGATAAAAAACTCTGAATTCATTTTTTTTTCTCACAAATGCAAAATTTGTATCTCACAATTGTGACTTTTTCTTGCAATTCCAAGTTTGTATCTCACAATTTTGAATTTTTCTTGCAATTCCGAGTTTATCTCAAAATTCTGACTTTTTTCTCCGAATTTTGAGAAAGAAAATTGCAGCTGTGAGAAATAAAGCCTGAGTTGCAAATAAAAACTCGGAATTCTGACTTTTTTCCCCACAAATGCGAATTTGTATCTTGCATTTTTCTCGCATTTTCTGACTTTTTCTCGCAATTCCAAGTTTATATCCCAAAATTCTGACTTACTTCTCAGAATTTTGAGAAAGAAAATCGCAACTGTGAGAAACAAAGCCTGAGTTGCAAATAAAAACTCGGAATTCCGACTTTTTTCCCACAAATGCAAATTTGTATTTTGTAATTTGTACTTTTTTCTTGCAATCGCAATTTTTACTTTTTTCTTGCAATTCCAAGTTTATATCTCGCAATTCAGATATTTTTCCTCAGAATTGTGAAATATAAACTCACAATTGCAAGAAAAAAAAGCCTGAATTGCAAGATAAAAACTCAGAATTCAGACTTTTTTCTTTACATGCGAATTTGTATATTGCAATTTTTCGTTTTTTCTTGCAGTTCCGAATTTGTATCTCACAATTTTGACACTTTTTCTCACAATTCCAAGTTTATATCTCACAGTTCATATATTTTTTCCTCAGAATTGTGAGATATAAACTCGCAACTGTGAGAAAAAAAGCCTGAATTGCGAGATAAAAACAGAATTCTGACTAAATTTTTAGAAATGTGAGATATAAACTCGCAATTGTCTGACTTTTTTCTTACACATGCGAATTTGTATCTTGCAATTTTTACTTTTTTCTTCCAATTCCACGTATGTATCTCACAATTATGACTTTTTTTCTTAGAACTGTAAGATATAAACTCGCAATTGCAAGAAATAAAGATTGAATTGCGAGATAAAAACTGCCATTTTGCTCGAAATTCAGAGTTTGTATTGCACAATTTTGACTTTTTTCTCACAATTCAGAGTTTATATCTCGCAATTGTTTTTTTTTTCTCAGAATTGTGAGATTTAAACTCTTAACTGCGAGGTAGAAGTCAAAATTGTGAGATATAAACTCAATTGCGAGAATTTTTTTAAGTCAGACAAGACTTCTTTTCTAAAAACAATTTGTTTGTTTTTTTTATTCAGGGGCGGAAACAGGCTTCCATAATGTCCTCTACTTAGTGTTTAGAAATATTTTTTATTACATTTGAGTAAATATTGTGTAAAACAAGTACTTGTGTGTCATTAATTTGCCATCATTAAATTGTATCACATACCACCTTGGCCTCTAGATATCAGTACGAGTCATTAAAAAAAAAACAGTTGACCACTAATTTAAAAACACATAAACGAAAGATGTGATAGCCGGCAGGTCAAAGAGTTACGCATCCAGATTGTGCAGTTACACTTAATGGCAAAGAAAGAGGAGAAAAAAATGTCATCCGTTGCCAGCCTTGCCTGACTCAAATCATTATTCAGAGCCTTCCAGTACATATTAATGAAGGTCCATTAAAATGTTGCCAGCACAACAGACTTTGACTGGAAAAGCAACTGGCCAACATCTGCTATGTGAAATTTAAACAATAATTCACAACAGTTTAACAAGTTATTTCAACATTTTACCAGTCAAAAACTAAACAAATGGCGACAAGTTAGCTGGTCCAGTTTATTATTATGTGCCTCGACATCTGCTGCCGGTTTATTATTATGCCGAAGCGTGTTTCCTTTGGTAATCTATGTGTGCATAAGATCGTGCGAGTGTGTATGAGAGGTGTTATAGCCTGGCCCCCTGCGAATGTCGCTAATCTAGGATTGGAGTGAGGGTGCGTATGCGCCTTTACATCAAATTTACATTTCTATTCTTGGCAGATGCTCTCTAACCAAAGCGACGTACAAGAAAGTGCACGTTTTGTGTAAGTCACTCTTGATGAGTGAAAAGTGTGTGACTACGAATGCACGCACACCTCCCACTCATGTCAGACCCCATGTAATCAAGCCAGCCAGTGACTTAGTGAAATTGCATTAGCTACACTTTCGTGGGTTTGATTAGAAATGGTTTGATCTGAGATGTACTTCGTCCCTGCCCGGATCTACAGCCGAGAAACGTGTAGCGCGTTGGCTAATACAAGTCGTCCCAGTGCGTGTGTGTGTGTGTGTGTGTGTGTGTGTATGTGAGAGAGAAAAAGAAATAAGTGCATGTCAATGTGTGAGGTCATGCAATCAGGCTGAAAAGTCTGCTGTAGAGTATGTGTGTGACAGCAGAAACATCAGCAACAGATTGGTGATCACTCATTTACAGTGAATGTCAATATTGAAGGCACACTGGTTGTGTAAACCAAACTGCCAACTTTGATCCAGCTACTATGCGTCACTGCTGAGGACATCAACAATAAAATCAATTCCACTGCAGTATGACACAGTACTGTGGCAGACCAGTTAACATATGCAGCACAGAAATAACACTTATACTCACATGAAAACATTCAAGGACAAATATATAATGGCTCCAAAGTGAAACTGAGGCATGTAAGAATGTCACTGCATTCAATGCTAAATATCAAACTAAGTGGAATCTGCAGAAGAACTGTGCTAGATTCAGTTCCTTAGGTCTATCAGAGCTTTTATTAGCCAGTTCTGCAATTGCTTACTGGTACCAAAATATTTTTTATTGTGAATGTAGGTAGTCAGAGCTTCCCAAGTTCAAACTAAATTAAATTTTAAACAGTGTATAATAATAATATTATTATAATATTAATACTAATATACTACTATTATTAGTAGTAGTAGTAGTAGTAGTATAAAATATTATTATTATTATTATTATTATTATTATTATTATTATTATAGGTTATTAGTAGTAGTAGTAGTAGTAGATTAAAATATTAAAAATTATTATTATTATTATTATTATTATATTAAAACATCACAATACATTATTATATATATATATATTACAATATAAAATAGATATATAATATATAATATAATAAATATATAATATGAAATATTGTTATTATTGTTATTAAATTATTATGTTATGTTATATATTATATTATTATTATTATTATATATTATTATGTTTATGATGATGATGATTATTTTATTCTTGAAATATATGTTTATTATATTAAAATATTATAAATTATTATGGACAGTGCATATTTTATTATTATTATTTTATTATTATTTTTACAATAACAATAATAATAATAATAATAATAATAATAATAATAATAATAATAATAATTAGTATTATTATTATACAGTAGTAGTAGTAGTATAGAGAAATATTATTATAATTTATTATTATTATTATTATTATTATTATTAAAATATACGCTCTGTTTTATTATATTAAAATGCTATAATACATATTATACCAACAATACTAATAGTGATAACAATAATAATATTTTTAAATAATAATAATAATATATTTATCAATACTACTATTAAAATATTATAAATCGTAATTTATTATTATAACAACAACAACAGCAATAATAATAATACTTTTTTAAATAATAATTAAATAATATATTTAATATTACTATTATTATATTAAAATATTATAAAATAGTATTATTATTTAGTCTTTGTTTAAATAAATAATTAATAACAAAACATAATGCATTTCTTGAGAAGTGTGTTGGTGCTAAGTACCACAAGGACACTCATACACTTTTAAGTTTGGCTTAAGTTTCCAATTACTTTTTAATCACAACATAAACCCATATTTGAAAACACACATGAACACATGGCACAGTTCGTTCTCTGTTTGTACAGCATTCTGGTTTTGATCTCCATGGGTTGGTTATCAGTTTGGCTGCCACAGACAGACAGACTACAACACATACCAGCTGCCAGGTTTCTCCTAACAAAACAGAATGAAGATCGACAGGTGTGTGCGTGTGTGGCCAATCAGTGCTGTCAGGCAGAAACCTCCAACTTGAAAAAGGAACAGGCCAATTTTCAATAATTCATGACTTCCCAGTCGGCCTGGTTATAATTCCTCTGCCATGTCTTCATGTCTGATTGGCTTCTGATGAGGCTCCTCTATTATTAAAACTCATTTGAGGGGACAATATTCCAATATTTCTGGCCAGGAGAGAGCCGACACCACTAGCTCAGTGTGTTGACAATGCACCAAGATGACAATTAAACAAATTAATGAATGAATACATAATTGTGAAAATAGAGTTGGATAAATTATTAAGTGCGTCATGGTGGGCAATTCCCCTCGCTTTGTATAAGATGCTTTTATACATTCATTTCAAGCTCTGATTCTTTGCACCTCGAGACCTGCTTTTTGTCAGATCCATTGCCTAGTGATTTGTCCACAAGCTTAAGACAAGTTAAGATTCTAAAATTCATTCTGAATATGAAATTTTTACATTTGGTCCAGACGGTCCTGAATAGGTCTATAAATCCAACTTTTTTTTTTGTATAATGCTCACTGAAACAACTCTGGCACCAACTGGTGTCTTACAAGGTCAAAAACGCAAGGCAATGAAGGTAGTAAAGTCAAGCTGTTGATTAGATTGACCATGATCTGCTTCTCCCTAAAAATAATGGTATATCTGGCCTCCGTCTAACAGCCCTGATTACCGAGCCATCACTACTGCTTCATTGACTCCATTACAAAAGAGAAAATAAAGTCAACCCCTCCACTTCCAATCAGACACTCACGCCTATAATAGCACACACCCTCTTATTTCACCTGTCTGGCTCTCTTTCCATACACTCCTGTTCTTTTTCACTCACAGTTTCTTTCTTTCTCATTACAAGTATTGATTCAACTGAAATAAAAAGGAATAAATGAAACATATGAATGATGAACAAGTAATAATTATAAACTAATGAGGAAGACTAAGGTTAAATGTGTTGTAATGATTACAAGTTATATTTTGCTTTCAGTCTGTCTTTAAGGTGTTCACACTGTGCTTAAAGGCATAGTTCACACAAAAAATGAAAATTATCCCATGATTTACTCACCCTCAAGCCATTCTAGGTGTAGAGTCATTTATTCAGACACCTTCAACATTTCTCACATTATCACAGTTTATTCACTATAGTTTATAAAATGTTAATAAATATGACAGGAACGTTTAAGGAACACTCCACTATTTTTGAAAATAGGCTCATTTTCCAACTCCCCTACAGTTAAACAAATGAGTTTTACCGTTTTTGAATCCATTCAGCCGATCTCCGGGTCTGCCGTTAGCACTTTTAGCATAGCTTAGCATAAATCATTGAATCAGATTAGACCATTAGCATCTCGTTCAAAAATTATCAAAGATTTTTGATATTTTTCCTATTTAAAACTTGACTCTTCTGTAGTTACATTGTGTACAAAGACGGACAGAAAATGAAAAGCTGCTATTTTCCAAGTTGATATGGATAGGAACTATACTCTCATTCCGGCGTAATAATCAAGGAACTTTGCAGGTGCAATAATATTACGCAGCGCCTGAATATAGTCCCCAGCTATTTTACTATTACCTTAGTGGCTTAGTACTGGTCATGTTGGAAGATACCTAGCTGGAGACTATTTTCAGGTGCTGCGTAATATCATTGCGCCTGCTGCACCCATGGTACAGCAGCAAAGTTCCCTGATTATTATGTCATAAGGAGAGTATAGTTAATATCCATATCAGCCTGGAAAATCGCAAACTTTTCATTTTCTGTCGGTCTTAGTACACGATGTAACTACAGAAGAGACAAGTTTTAAATAGGAAAAATATCGAAAATATTTGGTCATTTTTGAACTAGATGCTAATGGTCTAATCTGATTCAATGATTTATGCTTATGATTTATGTCAAAACAAATTCATCTTGATAATGTCAGATAACTTTGACAGAAAGGTATGCAACAAAACATGGTCAGGTCAAAGTGTCAAATCAAATTTTTGGTCCCAATTTGGTGTAAACAGTGTGAAACATGTCTCTCCGTCTCTCTTTCCCCCATAGGCCACCTTTGTTGAGTCTCATTGTAACTGGAGGACAGGAACATGGGTCTCTGCTGCCCTCTTAAGCTCCCCTGATTTAGAATCAGAGAGCCAGTGATTGTGATTGTGTTTAAAAGGCTGTTCCACTCATCTAGACATCATCATCATCATCATCATCATCATCATCATCATCACCACCCTTGTTCTCTGTCCTCTCCTTCACCTTTTTCCCTCTCCACCTCCATCCGCCCCCCCCCCCCCCCACCACTTCTCCTTCAATCACGCAGCTCCCAAATGAAAGGTAAACAAGCCTGTGACAGCCACGGTGATGATGGACTCGTTGATTAAAATTAGCACAGGTTGTGAAACAGACACACGCTCACTCAGACAAAGTATGTAATTATGTGTCTGCCCTCTGTCTGATAACAGCTACAACAATCTACCCTTAAGGCAAACCCAGAGAACTTCAGAAATGCGAATAAAAAGTTTTATCGGTGCTCTCTTTACTTTGTTATTCACCGCTCGACTTCAAATTCCTTAAACACGAATTTAAACAGCATAACCTAAATATTAAAAAAGTACTATTTACTCACTTCCTGTCTCATAAATCTAAGTTTAACTTCATGAAGGAGGAAAGCAACAGCAAGAAACTGTCTCCCCGTCAATACCCACAGCACCACTGATATGTTATTACCCTCCAAGTCCATTTCAGCCAATCACGGGCCAATCTCATCTCACCACTGCAGTAATTCAATAATGTGTCCGTGATGAGATCCACCTCAGGACTCCACTCATCACAGCCGGCCCCCCCTAAGAAAAAAACAACACAATCACGGGCCGTAATGCTGTTTCAACCCTAATCAGCTTCTGCTATAAAATTACTGGGAAACAGATTGAACATGAAGCATCCGACTAGACCGCACGCCAGCTGACTGCTGCTCCGCTCTGTGAATGTGACGGGATTTAGTTTTGAGTGAATTTCAGTATTTGACTTTATGATCTGTGACTCAATGCCAACAGAAGCATACAAAACTGACCGTGCATCTAAAGATGGGTGTTTTTTGGTCCATTATGAGTTCTGCTTGCTAGACTGCCTGAAATGACACCAGTGAGATTTGGATCTTGTGTAATAACTTGTTTTCAGAGACATTAATATTAAGATATGATATACATTAAGATTTTGATAGCTTTCACAGTGTTTTACAGTATCAAACAATCAATGCTTTGACTGAAAAGAGCAAAAAGTAATCTCTGTCATGAATACTGACAGACAAACAAATAGAACAACAGGTAGACAGAGAGACAGATATAGAACGACAGACAAACAGGACGACAAACAGACAGACAGAACAACGGACAGATAGATAGAACAGCAGGCAGGCAGACAGACATAGAATGACAGACAAACAGGAAGACAAACAGACATAGAACAACAGACAAATAGAATGACAGATGAACAGACAGACAGACAGAGAGACAGACATAGAACGACAGAGAGACAGACATGAAACAACAGATAGCGAATTACAAACAGGATGACAGAGACAGAACAGGAGAACACCAGAGAATGACAGAGAATGACAGACAAACAGGACGACCAACAGACAGACATAGAACAACAGACAGAATGACAGACAAATACAATGACAGATGGACAGAGAGACAGACATAGAATGACAGAGAGACAGACATAGAACAATAGACAGAGAATGACAGACAGACAGGATGACAGAGACAGAACAACAGACAGACAGATAGAACGAAAGACAGACAGACAATGACAGACAAACAGGACAGACAGACAGACAGACAGACAGACAGAACGAAAGACAGAGACAGGCACAGAATGACAGAGAGACAGATATAGAATGAGAGACAGACAGAGAATGACAGACAGAATGACAGACAGAGAGACAGACAGAACAGACAGAGAACAACAGACAAACAGAGAATGACAAATAGGATGACAGACAGACAGACAGACAGACATAGAAAGTCAGGGAGTCAGACAGGGACAGACAGAATGAGAAATAGAGAATGACAGACAGAGAATGGCACACAAACATAGGACAACAGAGAAAGGACTACAGACAGATGACAGAAGGAATGACAGACAGACAAAACAACAGACATAGAATGACAAACAGGCAGACAGAACAACAGAGACAGACATAGAATGACAGATAGGGAATGACAGACAGACAGAACGACAAACAAAAATAAGATGGTAGACAGACAGAGAGACAGACATAGAATGACAGACAGACAGACAGACAGACAGACAGACAGAAGTCAGACAGAGAGACAGAAGGACAGACAGAGGACGATAGAACAATAGACAGAACGATAAATAGAATGACAGACCATAAGAACAATTTAATGATAGAACAACAGAACAATTTAACGACAAACAGACAGACAGACAGATAGATAGATAAAACAAACTTTAGGGAGGATGACATGGTAAATTAGTGAATCAAACCCAATAATCTTTCCAAATACAGAGCAAGATAAGTTGAGGATGTCCTAATGGCTCAAACAGCACTCCAGCACACACACTAGCACTGGACACTGATTGGCATGAAGTGTGTATTGCAGTGTCCTGCTGACGCTCCACAGCTGGTGGTCCGGCATAAGCGCCCGCTCTTATTTGTTTGGATTCAATTTGGAGTGCCGGATGAGGAGCCAAGGGAGCAAATAAAATGAAAGAACAAAACGAAAACCACAACAGCATTAAGGAGTAATTTAATTGCTCATTTCTCTATTGCTTGCTCCCGCTGTCTCTTTTCCTCAGATGCAGGTAGATCCGTGATGTTTCAGCATCTGTGGCTATAAAGACTCCAGCCAGATCTATTGGTTCTCTAGTCATTAAGCTAAATCAGGTGTTTAAGAAATGATCAAGGTTGCGGCCACAGAAACATACACACGACAGATGATATTTTATCAATTTCTGTACACACACGGGCACATAAAGCCATCTCGCTTAAATATCCATTTAAAGAGCTTCGCCCTCATGCGGCGCCTGGAGTGTCATATCTTCGGAGTCTCTGGGTTCCATCAGGCCTCATTTAGCACACTGATCATCAGGCTCAGCATACACACACACACACATGCACACAAACAGAAGATCAGGCACAATGCTAACAGTCTGTGACATACAGTAACAACGCCATTTCCTCAAGCTAATGCTGCTTATTTCTTCTTGTGATGTTCACAGTTTTTTCTTAAAGGAACAGCTTTGCCAAAAAAATATCTAAATATGACATCATTTAAGCACTCTTATGTCTCTAGAATCCTGACTGACTTTCTTTCTTCCATTAAAACACAAAATGAGTCGTTAATAACAATGTCAATGCTGCTCTTTTCTGTATAATGAATGAAAATGATTATCAGTGGAAAAACGTTCTTCACACAAAGCTACTAAATGGCTTAAAATGATAGCTTACAATCTGTATGAACTACTTTTATGACACTTCATGGAACTTTTTCCACCCTTATGGAACTAGTCGGTCCCCATTCACTTCCACTGTATAGAAAAGAGCAGCATTTCAATTCTTTAGAACTTCTCCTTGTGTGTTCTAAGAAAGAAAAGTGAGTGATACTGAGGTAAAATATCCTTTTAACCATGTCTAAATAAACACAAACCATCACAACAATCAATCTCATTGTCCCTTGAAGTATTTTTAGGTGCGTTTTATCTAGATTTTGTATTCTGAAAACAAACTTGTGACCTTTTCTTGTCCTTCCTCTTCCTCTCGTCGGTGTCCATCAAACATGCTTTGATTGTGTGTCAAACAGTGAAGTCCCTCTTCAACAATCACACCTAACAATGCTCCCTGTAGCGTCTGTCTGTCTCTCTCATCTTTTCTCTCTTGCTCGGCGGCTCTCAGTAGGAATGCCTGATTGCATACTGTCTTTGGTGCTCTAAAACAGATGCTAAGAAATGCCAATGCTGAATACAGAGGATATGGGGCTAATCAACATCTACAAAAATAAAAGGTCAAGAGGAAAGAGAAAGAGCATGAAAGAATGAATGAAATAAAGAAAGAACAGAAGAAAGAAACAGAAAGGTCAAAGCCACCAATATCTGGCAGAGATCAGATCATGATGCAAGCAAAAAAGTACTGCAAAAATACTTTCAAACAGGCAACTTTTAAATCATTTGACTTACTAAACATTCATACCCAATTTTCTGTCATTGTCACTTGACTAATAGGCTATGTCTGGTCTGAAATCATCACTTGGCACTTAGCTAGGGTTAATAAATGCACACGCGTGCCACCACTGCCACACAAACAATAATAACTAGAGTGATTATCATTATTAATATATTTATTCAATTTATTAAGCTGTTTATTTTACAAATGCTGAAGCATCTGTCCCTTGCATCTGTGTGTCACATTCAGTATTACAACAACAATACTTCCTCGCAGTAGTCACAGAACACATTTATTTATGATTATTAGGAGCTATATGAGAAGACATACAGACAGACATAGACCGACAGACAGATAGAACGACAGAGACAGACACAGAATGACAGACAGTCAGAGAATGACAGACAAACAGGATGACAGACAGACAGACAGACAGACATAGAACGGCAACACAGATAGAATGACAGACAGACAGAACGACAGACAGACAGACAAAAAAAAAGGAATGCCAAAATATTGGTTGTAAACTTCAAATGCTAAAGAGATGTAAAAAAAAAAAATGTTAAAAGGACAAAAAAGATGAGAAACTAATTATGTTGTGTATTTAAGAAGGAAAAAAGGCATATTCATTACTTTCCCCTGCTTTATAAGTAGCAAAATCCAATATCTGAATATTAAAGTTAAATCTCTTTTCAGGTATAAGTTTGAAAACAACATACCAGGAACTGCAAAGTCATCTCAAGTCAACTATTGACAGGCTTAACGAAAAAGAACCTTGTTACCCTTGAACTCATTGAAAAGATGAAATTAGAAATGAAATCTTTCTTTGAAAAAAGATTTGCTAACCTTGGACATATTCGAACAAGTCAGAAAATGTTTCTGCAAGGTGCAGAGATTTTTATGAAACACCTATTTGTATCAGTGCTGATCCTGAATTTAGTCTCCGTTAGGATGTGTGAAACCTAAATCAGCACTTTGACTTTGAAAAGTTTTGAAGGTCTCATACAAACTAGCTTTTTTGTGACAGAGAGCCAGTTATCTGGAAGTGGCTGTAAAGCTAGAGAGTTTTTGATGGAAACTCTACTAAAAACAGAGTCTGACACCATCCGCAAACACAACAACTTTCATTGGTGTAGAGAAATCTGACAGAGCTTGTATACTCGCACACACACTTTCACACACACCCCCATATACACCTCCTCACTCCACTGGTGAGGGATTTTTCCATTTGCACCTCTCCTACCCCTATTGTGCTTCACAAATCAGAGCGACAGACAACAACTCTCCTCCGCCCACAGCCCCGCCACTCACGGTGATCCACCTTTCTCACTCTTTTCCTCTCTCTCTGGGGAACACCAGCATCATGCATAAACAAGACCTTCCCTTTATCCTCTCGCAGTAAGCCTAGAGGAGAAAACTCAATTTGTATACGTGTGTTCGGAGAAAAAGAAGAATCTCCCTGCTTTGTGATAATCCCTGCCCAACACGCAATGAGCTTTTCTGGATCTTTCTTCTTCTATCTCTGCTTCTTTCAGTTTGCAGGTTTGTGGGATTGAAGAGACACGCAAGGAATGGACCAAAGGACATACACTGGAATTATATAGGGGACATACTGCTGGGTCCATCATATATAAAACAGAAAACAATATCTAATATTGTCAATCATAGATTCTCTGATGTGGTTTAGGTGTCTAGATACTTTGTGGGATTGCACACTAAGCCTTGGTGCTCATATGAGAAATGCATGTTTGAATTCTGCTTGCAACGTGCTCTGATTTCATTATAAGATCACATTATCCTCTCATTCTCCAGTATACCCGTCTACAAAAGCCTAGAAAATGAAGAATGTGGGAAGAGAGAAGACTTTGCTTAAGCCTTGATGCACATACTAGAAATTAAAGTTCGAGTTAAACCTGCAACATGCTCCAATATTCTTGCTCACTTTTTATAATTGTCAACTCATTATAATATCCACTATACCTCTCTAAAAACGTATGGCCCAAACAATTAGGTGAGTGAGGAGAGAAAAAGATCATATGAGCCTTGGTGCATATGCAAGAATTGCAGGTTCAAATTCAACCTGCAACATGCTCAGATCTCATTCTCCCTCACTTTCCATTTAATTTTAATCTCTTTCTTCACTAGCAAAAGCTCCATAAAACGGAGAGAGTGGAGGAATACAGATGTTGAGACTTGGAGTGAATGGAAGTGCTCCAAGTTCAAGTTCAGCCTGCAACATGCGCCAATTCCATTTACTTTTTTCTACAATGTTAAACTCATTCGTGCAGTGCAAGAAATGCAAATTCAGCCTGCAACATGTTCCAATCACACACTCCCTTATTTTCCTTTGAATTTTCCTTTTATTCTCCACTATACCTGTCTGCAAAATCTTGGAAAAGCCTGGAAAATGAAGAGCACTGGAGGAGGAATACTTTGTTTGAGCCTTTCTTGCAGATACAAGAAATTAAAGTTCGAGTTAAATCTGCAACATGCTCCAATCCCAATCCTGCTCACTTTTTATAATTTTCAACTCACTATAATATCTACTATACTTGTCTAAAAACTCATATATAAAAAGATGTTTAATGGACCAAAAATTAAATAGAATGAGGAAAGAAAGTGGTCAAGTTCAAGTTCAGGCTGCAACATGTTCCAATCAGATACTCCCTCATTTTCCTTTGAAATTTCCTATTATTCTCCACTATACCGGTCTTCAAAGTCATGCAAGCCTTGGTGCACATACAAGAAATTAAAGTTCGAGTTAAACCTGCAACATGCTCCAATCCCGTTCTTGCACATATTTCATAGTTTTCCACTCATTATAATATCCACTATAGCTGTCTAAAACTTATCTAAAAACGTAGGTCCCAAAAACTGAGCGAGGAGAAAAAGAGCCTTGGTGCATATGTAAGAAATGCAAGTTCAAGTTCAGCCTGCAACACACTCTGATCACATTCTCCCTCATTTCCCCTTTGATTTTCCTCTCATTTTCCACTATACCTGAAAAAAACAAAAAAAAAACAGGCAAAAGCTCCTTAAAATGGAGAGAGCGGAAGAATACAGATGTTGAGCCTTGGTGTACATGGAAGTTCTCCAAGTTCAAGTTCAGCCTGCAACATGCTCCAATTCCATTGCTCACTTTTTTCTACAATGTTACACTCATTCTCAATTATACTTATCTAAAAATTACAAAAAAGCCCAAAAAATGAAAAAGGTGGTGGAGAGGGAAAAAGATCATATAAACTAGAATATACAAGAAATGCAAGTTCATCTTGCAATATGTTCCAATCACATATTCCTTCCTTCATTTTCCTCTTATTCTCCACTATACCTAAAAATTTGTGCAAAAGCCCCCCAAAATTGTGCAATGAGAGATCTCATTTCTGCTCACTATTCTTATAATAGAAAAAAAGCATTAAAAAACTGAAAACGTGTTTTTGAGCCTAAGTGCACCACTATTGCAAGATCAAGTTTAGCCGGCAACATGCTCCAGTTCCACTTTTTCCTATTATTTTCCACTTAGTCTCCACTATATCTATCTAAAACTAAAAAATAATGCAAACAATGTAGAAAGAAGAGAGGAGGTCATTTGAGCCTTGGTGCACATATGAGTGCTGCACATATGAGTTCAATTTCAGCCTACAACATGCTTTGATTCAATCCACTTCTTCCTTTACCTATAATTTTCTTTTATTGTCCACTATACGTCAAAAAAAAAAAAAAAAACCTGAAGAGTAGGTTGTGAAAGAGTCCATATGAGCTTTTGGGAACATCAGTGCTTCAAGTTCAAATTCAGCCTGCAACATGACCAATCCCAGTCCTCCTACTCTTCCTGTTATTCTCCACTACACCTGTCTGAAAAATATGCAAAAGCCCAGAGAGAAAGAAAGAGGAGAGCACTGAAGCAGTAATGAACTCTTCAGAAGGAAGTTGAGGATTAATTGATCTGTAGGAGTCGTGCTGGAGGAGAGAAAGCTGTAATTAAGCTACAGAGGTTCTGAATGCGGTTTTATAATGACTGCTACAAACACATTCGCTCAGAGACGTTCCACATGACATTGCGCTCGCACGTAATTGCAGTCTCACGCAACTCTGACAAAGCCGTTTTCCTCCAAGACTGGTGAAGTACTGGTTTATTACAGTGCATCAAGGAATTTTAGCAGTTTATGTCTTTGCTATCTCAATAGATCAAATCTTAATGAACTTGTGACCCTACTGTTTAAACATCTGTACCGTTGAGCCTTACACAGTGATTGGAAAGTGTCAAAAATGCTGTGTATGTGAAACATGCTTTATGCAAAATGTATTAAAAGGCAGTGAAAGGTGTTCTGAGAGGTCAATGTACTAACTGCAGGATCTGTTTATTTATGTATTATTTAATGACTTTTAACTGATTTTTACAACCATTCAGTCAGGTCAGACTATCTACCAGCCTTAATGCTTTAGACCTAAATGTCTGTGCGATTGCAAACTTAATTAAAATACGGAAAATTCCTGTGTCGACTTCAATACATATTGTCATTTTTCTAATTTATTTCCTAAGAAATCCATGAATGGCCTCCTTGCCCACGTAATGAAACAATGACTTTCAACTCTCTCCTGTCTCCCTCGACTTATTCCGTCTGTTAAATTATTTCATCCCTTCAATCTCCTCTCATCCTTTCAGGCGACAGACACCGTGCCTGTATTGTGAGGGCACAAATGAACAGTGGAAATCTCATCTCCAATTTGGTGGTGCGAAGTGCTCAACCAATCAAATATTCTCATTTGTTCACTTCCAAGGCATTTGAAGGAACACCATGAGAGTCTTAGAAGCCCATTTACTTCCTTATCTAATGTTAATCTTCACGTTCATCTTGCTCTTTTTTGAGCCCGACAGGCTCTCTGTGATTGGCGGTTCGCTATCAATTAAAATCGTACTTCAACAGCTGTGATGCAGAGAAAATTTTAGTACACTTTGCAAAGTTGACAGACACCAGGAATATTGAATAACTAAGTACTCCAAAAAATACTCACCGAGTGCTATTTACATACTTATAAATAGCAAAATAAAATAAAAAAATAAATCATATATACATATATACATACATAAATAAAAACAACTGTGATATATATATATATATATATATATATATATATATATATACAAAATGAAACAATGACTTTCAACTATATATATATATATATATATATATATATATATATATATCAATATCACAGTTGTTTTTATTTTATATATATTATATATAAATGAAATGTATATAAATACATAATTTTATGCTTTTAAAACGATTAACCGTGATTAATCGTGATTAACTGCATCAAAAATACAATTTGTGTTTACATAGTGTGTATATACTGTATACATTTAAGAAATATATGTAATATATATTAAATTTTATATAATATAATAAAATATATAATTACAAATTAGAATATATATATATATATATATATATATACACACACACACACACACACACACACACACCTGAAAATTTCTCAAATATATACAATTATGTGTTTGTGTATTTATATATACATATAAATATAAACAGCACACACATATATTATATGTAAACAAATTTATTTTGGATGCGATTAATTGATTTAACAGCACAAATTTAAGAAATGTAATAAAGTAATAAATGAATTAATACAATTGAATAAATAAATAAATTAATTTTATTTAGACAAATAATACAACTGCAAAATAATAAAATAAAAAATTCCTAAAATACATATTTTTTTTAACTATTATTTTAAAACCACTATAAAACTAGAGACGCAAAAGCTTATAGAAACAGAAAGGCGGAGATCATTTCATGTTTTTTATTTCCCTTTTTTTAAAGTTAAGTATATTTAATATATATTAATATTTTATATAATACAAATTTGAATATATATATACACATATACATATATATATATATATATATATATATATACATATATATATATATATATATATATATATATATATATATATATATATATATATACATACATACACACACACACTAAATAAAGTGCAAAATAATCAAATATTTAAAAAAATAAAAAAAATCATGATATTTTTAACTATTCCTTTAAGACCCCTATAAAACTAGAGACACAAAAGCTTATAGAAACAGAAAAGCGGAGAGTATTTTTTTTAAGTTTAGGCTTGAAAATGAAGGAGTATGAAACTTTTTGTCAAGAAAAAAAAAACCTGTCTGTACTTCTGAATGGTGTGAGAAGCATCTGCCTCTCACCTCTCTCCCTCTATGTGTCCTTCACTTCTCTTTTCTTAACACCTTGTGCTCCCTCTCGATCATTTCACAGAGTGTGTGTCTCACAGGGATTGCTTGAGGAAAAAAAAAGGAAAAGAAAAACAAGAAGGGACACACAACTGTCAAGCACCACTGATTGAAACTGCAAGGTCATTTTGAAGAGTGAGAGAAGAAGAGAGAGAAAGAGACGCTTGCTGGCATGTCTGTCTCACTCCAGCAGGGTGTGTGTGTGTGTGTGTGTGTGTGTGTGGGTAGCACAGAGACGCTGAGCAAAAAAAGAAGCTCTTACAGGTGAATGATACATAGCTAAGCGACTCTTCACCCTGATGACTTCAGGGCAACCTCTCCATCATCACCCTATTCACTCCTTCTATCCTATTCACACTGCACCTGCCTGCCCCTCCATTCAGCTTTCCCCCATCCCCTTGCTCACCTTGTAGCTCCCCGCTTTTGCTGTAGAGTTCCCGCCGCTGCTCCCGTAGGTACGCGCTCATGCTAATGGCATGGGAAGAAGACTCAAACCTGCAAAAAGAAGTTGTCAAAGGTCAATGTAGGAAAGCAGGTCAAGGGTTACTTTTTAAGTTAACCTGAAATCTAATGTGGATTGTAAACCCAAAGGAGAAAATGGTTCCCCATGAGGCACTTAACCCAGCTTATTTTTGTCATCCTTGTCTGCTGTAACCCTTCCCATTCCAATTCAACTCCTCAATCACCCTGCATAAGCAAACTTACTTAAATAACGACTGCTTAGGTCGCAAAGGCTTCTTCTTGGCGAAGAACGCTCCGAAGTCACCACCGGTGCTGGCGTAAGACAGCTGGACGGAAGGCTCTGCAGCGCTACGGGTGTTTTTGACGTCCAGGTAGTCCATTAGCAGCACCTGAGAGAGCATAAGAGCAGGTTTAGGCTGACACATGCAGCATTTCAGCGTTTATTCAGTCATACATTATAGCAAACATTCAAATTAATTTCACTTTTTGACACTTTAAGTAGCTGTTCCACTAAATGTGCTATGCAGCTAGTGATAAACAGTTTATTAGCGCACTTGAAGGCACTGCACTTTGTAAACACAAGCGAACGGACTTAGAATAGGGATGGAATGGTCAATTAATCCAAGGTTTTTTTAAACCTTTTGACGTCAAGGACACTTACAAAGGATGATTCACTTGCGAAAAGACTCCTTTCTAAACATAAAGGCAGCCGTATATTTTCATGCATATACAGAATCATTTATACTGTGAGAAACAACATGATATATACACAATTAGAAAATAATTGAATTATAATTCAAATAATTTAGTGCTAGGCAACAATTAATTGCATCTAAAATAAAAGTGAAAATTATATATACACATAATAAATACACACAGTACACACATATTTTATATCAATAAAAACTAGTGCTGTCAAACGATTAATCGCGATTAATCGCATCCAAAATAAAAGTTTATGTTTACATAATATATATTTGTGTACTGTGTATATTTATTATGTATACATAAATACAAACACATGCATGTATATATTAAGGAAAAATATTTTAGATTTATATATAAAATATATATATATATTTATTTATAATCTAAATTGTATACAGGTATAAATATATATACATATAAATATTTTGTTTCAATATATACATGTATGTGTGTGTATTTATATGTACATAATAAATATACAAAGTAAACACACACATAGTATGTAAACACAAACTTTTATTTTGGATGTGATTAATCGCGATTAATCGTTTGACAGCCCTAATAAAAGCCTTTATTTTGGATGCGATTAAACTTTGCCCAGCACTAAAATAATTATAAATAATTAAAAATAATTAAAATGTATTTAATTATTATTGAATTATTCATCATCTATCATCATTTAAATAATCAAATATTTAATACTCTGTATTAAATTGACAACATATTGTTTTCTCCCCACTTTTAAATTAATGATATAAACATACACTACTGTTCAAAAGATCTGTTTTTGAAAGCTGCATTTATTAATCAAAACAGAAAACTCACAATTAAAATAACTGATTTCTATTTTAATTATATAGAAATATTGAGTCAGTTGTCACGATTCTTCAAATTCTTCTTCTAATATACTGATTTGGTGTTCAAATAACATTTTTTATCATTTATTAATACTTGAAAACAGTTGTGCTTCTTAATATTTTTGTGGAAGCTGTGATTCATTTACAAAAGTTCCATTTCAATGAATTTTGTTATTATTCTTTGAAGAACTGCATCTATTTCTAACGATGTAAAAGTCTTTACTGTCACTTTGAATCAATTTAATGCATTCTTGAATAATTTCTTTAAAACAAATCATGCTGACACCAAACTTTTGAAGTGTAGTGTGAAAAAATACATTTTCATTTTAATTTCATTTCATTTTATGATTTATTTGTATGGAGATTTACAGATAAAAAATTGTTCAAAACATTGTTCATAATAATGTTCATTTCTTTAAAGAAAACTATGACGAAAAATTTGTTGATGAGCTTTTTTCACATTGATTAAAATGAGACGATGAGACGACAATAAGGTCAATAACTGTGACTAAATCAACATGTTTTTATCAAGTAAAACTATACAAAAATCTCTTTTTATTCTCTTTGAAAAAAAATATTATGTCAATGTCTCTGCTAGCGAGCTTTCATATGTGTGGTTGCCAGATATCAAGCTTCTCTGTTAAAAGGATACATTTTCTAGCCTGTATTTTGCTTAATTTTGCAATCTGGCAACCATGCACACTGCTTGCTTTTTATTATGGAAGCACCGACGATTATACGAAAACACAAATAAGTAAAAAAGTTTAGCGACCTCCATGTGAAACGTTCAGCTTAAATGAAAGTGCAAAAATTTTGTATGAGAATTTAAGACTAATTCAAATGACTAAGACTACATTAAAATTGGCTGACCACATGAACACTAGCTCATTAACTTAGAAAGTTCTAAAATACATTTTCTAAAATATGTAGCTAAGTTATGCACTATATACCCTTAGTCTAGAATGGCTTAACTGCATCCGTTTGAACAAAACTGCTTCTAGGTCTGTCTCAGGCCAATCTTTCCCGGCTGTCTGTGCAACTTCGAGCGGCTGCCATGTCCGCCAGCAAAATCCCATTAACTCTGATTAAAACTGCACATCCGAGTTCATGAATATCCCATTCAACATTATCCATAACCATTAAGGGAGGTTCAAACAGCTGCAAGAGGCCTGAAAGAGAAGTTCAAGTAAACTTTTCCACAAATTAGCAAGCCATTTTCCAATGGCTCCATAATTTAGTGAAGCAATTTGCTTGGTCTATTTCTAAATCCCAGCTGCAAAACAGTCCAAAGTGGAGATGGAATTAGGAAAGGACAGATGGAACTACATCTGACTGATAATAGCATAATTAAACAGAGATAAGAAGGGAACGGTCTATGAGAGGAGGGGGAAGCCTCATCAACAGCTATTCCTCAACCCACAGACAAGTCCAATCCGGCCAGCCCGTTACATTCCTGTCAGATTATTAATTACTAATGCCCATCTGATCCAGTGATGGAACGGGTCTCACATGTAGACCCCCAACTTAATTAAATGCCAGCGTTTGCCTGATGAAGGATTCTGGACCCACTTCAGTGACCTCGGAGAAGGGAACACCGAACTTTTAAGGCAATTAACCATGGAGGATGAATGGATGGTGGGAGAAAGAAAGAGAGATGATGACAACAGTAAACACAGGAAGGACGACAGATGGAGAGAGATGTACAAGAGAGATTAGGAAGTGATAAGTCAGCAAATTCATCTCAGCAAAACAAATAAGAAAATTCCTTCAGTACAATGCAGTACATTTTCAAGCCCCCTTCATATGGAGCTTACTTTATTTACTTAACACTTTATTATCCATTCAATGTGCCGTAGAATACAAATTTGTGTTTGGCACTGGCATTAAAATGACAAATGTATACAATTAACAGAAATGAAAAAAAAAGGTAAAAGGTAAAAGAAAGTAAGAAGATATAAAAAAAATAGTAAAAGCTTTAAACATCAAAGTCAAGAAGGGTTAAAATAAAATAAGATAAAATAAAATAAAATCTTTTTTGATTAATGGTATATCTATTGTTCAATAATTAGGTAAGATAACAAGGTGTCATTTGTTAACATTAGTAAATGTAGTAAATAACATCAACAAACAATGATCAATACATTTATTACACTATTTCTGTCATGACAACTCTCGGAAAGGTTTGACATGGTAATGGTTATGACAATGTTAATGTATTTGGTCTTGGCGGTATAGATCTGCTACACTGCTGCTGAATTGCTGCTGCTGTTGGTTATTGCTGTAGTTGTAGATTGTTGCTGCTGCTGTTGCAAGCAAGTACAGGAACTTGCTACTGCCAAAGCATATGGCGATTAGGCATGGGCCGGTATGAGATTCTGACTGTATAATAACCTTACATAAAAATATCACGGTTTCACGTGAGAAACACATAGAACATTTTGGAGCAGTAAACATGTCAGGTTAATAATTAAAATTAATAATTGAATTTTTTCTAATTAAATTAAGTGCAGTCACTTAAACCTAAACATGCAGCTCAGTAATCGAAAACAATCAAAACCTAATTTCTGTAAATAAATGAATAATTAAATAAATGCAGTTGTTAAACCTGCAGCTCAGCAAGGTCTTTGGAGACATGCTCACTTTCTACACATTCATCTTTTAGTCCAAGTTTTGACGCAGGAATGTTCACCTTTCCTGGATTAAGTTTGGAGCAATGATGTACGAGAATATGTGCACATACAGAGAGAGCGAGCACGCGCGTACACACACACGCTCTGTCTCTTCTCCATTTAACGCAGAAACGTAATACTTTATGGGCCGTTTACATCTCGCGTCATTTCAAATGTAGACGCGCGTTATGCGCATTTATAATGGAAACGAAGCGGTCGCGATTCATTTATTCTTTTGCCTAAACCTCCACTTCTCCTTAGAGAGCGCAAGTCATGGTTGCTTAGCAACGGCAGACGCCATGGAAGCAAAAGCTACAGAACTCGAAGGAGAAAGCAGCACGCACAGCGTTTTTCACACGTTTTTATGCGAGACATGAACACGAATTCCTCACTCTGTAAAGTAACATGAGGAAGGAAACTAGTTGACGTTAGCTAGTTAATTAGCCATGTTATCTGCCTCGGTAAGCAAGCCAAATAGTATTTATTTCAACACTGAAACAAACAGAGGGTGTCTCTGTCTAGATCGGGGCTGAAAGAGGGAAATGAAAATGACACAGATTTATATTTAATGCACGACCTGTAAGTATTTATTCAAAGATCGGCTCCAAAACGCCATCTACAAAGAACATCATTGTGTACGGAACACTGTTAATCATTTTTTTTACGTTACCGTAAAAAAAATATCCCTTATTGCAGACGACTCCTTTTTTCGACGGGAGAGAAATCTTCAGGGATTTCCCTTTTTCGGCCAGCCTACACACAGGTGACTCTCATTGACTGCTCGTACCAACTGGAGGGGAAGGGGTCGTGTGACTCGTTCACGCTATTTGCTGCACACAACTGGGGAATTCCTGCACTTTCACAAATGCGCATACCGCAGGAACGGTATGACAGGAAATTGTAGCGGTTTTAAAACCGTGACTTTTCTAAACCACGGTTTACCTTGAAACCAGTTATCGCCCCATGCCTAATGGCGATACGGTACTGTGAATATTTAAGACATACTGCTGCTGCACAAATAGCATATAAATTAACCGCGTAGCAAATCTATACAGGTGGAGCTGGGGAAGGAGGAGCGTTTCAGAGGAACTCTGAAAGTGCGCTACCGAATTCCCAAGTGAATTCTACCAGCCATTTAAATGTTAAGCTGCAAGCTCATTGGTTGCTTACGCAACATGAACCAATCAGCTTGTGCCAAGTTGTATACTCTGTGAATATCATTAGTTACATTAACAACCCCTCAGCCTGCTTTATCTAGAGTTTCATGGCAGAACTAGGTATTTATTCATCTTTGTTAATGTTAGTTAATAAAAATACAACCGTTCATTGTTAACTAACACAACTTGTAATTTTAATAATGTATTAGTAAATGCTGAAATTAAAATTGAGATTAAAAATGCTGTAGAAGTATTGTTCATTCTTAGCTCATGATAACTAATGTAATTAGCTAATGTTAACTAATAAACCTTATTATTTTTTTTTTTCTTATAATATACCCTATTTTTTACTTCACTTAATTAAATTTCATGTTTAATTCAATGCTGTACCTGTTTCTTAGTAATTATTTGTTAAATTTAATAGCAATTTCTGAGTGAAATCTGTTTCTGCACCTTTTATTTTTGTTTGTTTGTTTCAGTGGATGTTCAGAGTGGATGTTGTAAATATTGGTAATTTAATTGCTAATTAATTATCGGTTTTTCCTGTATTCTCAACATCACTGTCCAAATTGTTGGTAATATCCTTTACATTTTTATGCTGGAACAAAAGTAGCAGTTGTGTGGTTTTATCACGCTTTAGCATGAATTTATTCTGTATGGTTTGTGTATACTGTAAGAGCACAAAAATATTTGTTGCAAGACGTTTAACAGAAAAAAAACACACAGGAAGATGAAGGGAGGAAAACTTGAAGACAGGACTCATTATACCACCACCACAGCCAGCAAGGTCACTTTCAGTAAACCGCCTCATGCCTCATCAGAAGTGCCTTCGTCCCCATTATAATGCGGCTTATTAGAACAGCCTTCGTTTTTCATAACAACAGAGATGAAGCGTGGGCTGCAGCAGTGCTGTGTCCATTTTAAAACACCAAACAAGTAGGTGGAAACAACAGAGGCAGCTCAGCCAACAACACAAAGAACCCTCGAATGAGACTGGCAATAAAACATGCAGAACAAACTGCTGATCTCCAACAGGAACGTCTAAAAACACCACATCAAAGAGAGACAAAGAGCGGCCCACTTATGATTTATGCCGCCCATGGATGGACACAAACTAACAAAAGACCTGTTCTACATTACTGTCAAGCCTTACAGCCGGTGTCACAGCCATGTTGAGAGGACAACTAATTTAGACACCAATCTGGATTTCTGGTCAAGATGACTGAAAATACAGTAGTTTGGAAAATTCCTAGTAAATGAAAGATTGGGATTGACTTTTCTCAGAAAAACATCCTCCAAATGACCTTTTTCTGAGAAAAAAGGGAGGACAAAAAACAAAATCACCACTTGGAGTAACGTGATGGCCACACTCTGAACCCTTCCATTTCCGGACGTTCATTTCACAGGCCCTTTTCTTTATTGGAGCCTTAAAGACTAGGTTGTTTTAACAGAAGGGAAAAATCAATATTCATGGCCTCTTCCAAGAAAAGACCAGCTTGAAAATGGGCTTGGGAAACAAGAGCCTGTGAGAAACAGCAAATGGCTTTTCACACCAGATAATAAACACAAAGCGCACCGGCTGGATTTGTGATGTGCACGAATGCGTATCCCACAACAATTCTGCTTCCTTCCAACCGTTCAGCGACATCTTTAGATGCGCCTGGAAAACCAAGAGTTAATTTTCAGTGAACCTTCAAACCCAGCCCCTTGTCTTTGAGGACACATTCTCAATTTAATGAACAGCGAAAAGCAGCACTCATCCCCTCTATTAGCCGCAAATCAAGCTAATTAAAGAAGAAAAACAGTGCTGAAGGATGTGCAGGTGAGCACCTGCTCTCTGATGATAGACGTTTGCGGAGTGCTTTAAGAAATGGGGGAAATAAACAAAGCTTCCTGCCTCTCGTCAACCCCTCGAGATTACCAAGAAAACGCTGTTTCCTTTCGTTCCATGGTTTCCCAGAAAGAGTCTATCACTGAAATATGATTATTTCTAAGTGTTTTTTACAAATTGGGTGCATGCTTGACCTTTATAACTTTTAGAAACACTAAAACAACCCAAAAGCATCTTTTCTCTTTTTTACTCATTCTGTGTAATTAAAAAACATATGACCCGACTGACAATAAAACTATAATCATTATGGAGGAGGGGAATTATGAAGCTCGGATTCTGTCTCCATGGATACCTTACCATTATTATTAAGCAATACAAGCACACATGGGTGTTTGAGAAATAAACAGAGGCAAATGTATCTAATATAAGCAGCACATTTATTATGTGATGCTAAACATGATGCTATTGATCTCAGATACGTCCAGCCAAGGTAATATGTTAATATGACACCTCGGGTAGAAAGAGAAATCATAAAAGTTGATTAGTCAATCTCTTTATTATCTTATGCCTACATTCTGGCATTCCATTTCATCAGATTTTCACTTCCTACACACAAAATACATAAATATATGCCTATGAATAGAATATTAGTTGTGCCAGATATATTAAGTTCAAATATCATTTCACCATATTTTCACATAGTTCAAAAGTAAAATAAATAAATAATCTCTGTTAGGTGGCAGCTGATCTAAGCATATGTTAACAGGAAGCCAGGTGCTTATCCACCGCAATTACTCTGGAAATTAAAGTCATGGTCTCTAGGTACATGTGGTGAAGGAATCAGTATTACTATGTCACAAATGCAAAGTGAAAATGCAAAAAACATAGCTATGGAGTAATTATGACAACACATCTGCTATGATTGGTTCAGTTAAGGCTTCTCATGTACAGTGAAGTGTAAACCTCCCACACTCTCACCTGCAATGTCAAACACAACAATCTGCTGCAGTTTTAAATAAATAATGTCAATTTTAAAGGGGTATTAAGACTTGTGTGGCTTAATATAGCATAAATGACGTCTCTTACTGAATTATGTAATAGAAAACCCATAAAAATGCACATATTTTAAGCTATAGGGAGCGTCATTATTGCGATGACTTGAAATGGTTGCGCTCAGTGAGCTACTGTCGCCACCTGTTGCTATTTTTACCACAACACTGAAAATAAAATACCGATACAATGCCACATTGTGCAGCTTTTGGTTGCAATTTTTAGTCAAAGGGCGACTAGAGAAGCGATACAAGTCTTCAATGCTTTCCTAACGATAAAAAGAGGAGAAAAGAATGGGAAGATGCCTGTGGAAAAATACAATTTCCTAAAGACCATCATCTTTGTTCTCTCCACTTTAGCCCTGATGCCATTAAGGCTTTTATTAGTCCACAGATACTAAAAGAGTTTACTAATGGCAGAGACAAGAAACGCTAGATGTCATCAGGATGTAAACTGAAGGAGTTTCTCAGCGCGGTTTTCACTCGTTATCCGGGGCGTTTTAGAAAAAAAAAAAAAAACGATGATACAGCATTTGGTATAAGCCTACACTAATATCCATTGCCTGTAGGCTCTTTCAGTAGCTATGGTCATCGTATAAGTATTTTATTTTCAGAGTTGTGCTGTGGTAAAAGTGCAACCATTTGACGTCATCAAAATAATGGCACCCCATAATAATGGTGCCCCAGAGTTTCCAAAATGCAGTTTAAATCCAGCTTCAAAGGGCACTAAATGATCCCAGGTGATGAAGACGGGTCTTATCTAGCGAAAGATAGTTTATTTTCTAAACAAATTGACAACTTATATACTTTTTAACCACAAATGCTGGTCTTGTCTCGTCTCTACGAAGCACATGCATAGTCTGTGCACTCCAGGTCACAATGCTGTTTTACCTTTTTTTATAAAGGGCGTTTGATCTTCTTTGTATGTTCACTTTGTAAACACTGAGTTGGTACTTCTGCAGTGATGTAGGACGAATTCGAAGTTGGGGAAGAAAACAAGTTGTGAATTTTTCAAAATACCCTAACTGTATTGACCCGGATCACACAGACTGTCCACTCACATTGCAAAGAGCAGACAAGATGAGAATTTGAGGTTAAAAAGTATATAAATGGTCAATTTGTTTAGAAAATAAATGATTGTTTCACGAGATAAGACCCTTCTTCATCGGCTGGGATCGTTTAGAGCCCTTTGAAGCTGCATTTAAACTGCATTTTGGAAGTTCAAACTTGGGGGCACCATAGAAGTCCATTCTGAAATGTTTTCCTCAAAAAAACAATTTCTTTACGACTGAAGAAAGAAAGACATGAACATCTTGGGTGACAATGGGGTGAGTACATTATCTGTAAATTTGTGTTCTGAAAGTGAACTAATCCTTTAATACCTGGGGTTCCCTTTTAAAACAAAATACAAACAACTAAAAAACAAGAGAAGACAAAACAAATAAAAACAAAAATAACAACAAGACATAAAACACTTAGAATGAGTGTGAGCCTCTACGTTAAAAACAGATTTGTTCAAGTGTAAGACTTGGGAAAACAATCTCTTCCCTCCAGAGAGCCAATAACCTTTCTTTAAAAACACAAGCTGACCTCATCAGTGATACACTGTGAAGACAATGGATTCAAAAGCCTCACTGAGCATTTTCTACCCCTCATTCTCTATTGTAGCACTTCTGATATATACTAGTTCAATAGATATAACATATCGCACAGAGAGGTCAGTGCTTGGAGCGGCGTCTTGTTATGACCTGATCATTAGCATTCTTGTCAGCGATACTCGGTACGGTCCACTACGGGCGTTGCTATTAGAGAGACGCACATCACAAAAGAATGCATAATTACGGTTGTAATTAATGAACATAAGAGTGGCACTTTTCAAAACAACCAGCATGTTTCAACCATAAAGCCAGAGGAGGGGAGGGGGGGCTTTAAAACATGGAAATGAACTGTTATGATCATTAACCCTGTGGTGGAAATCTTTCAAATCCACAAGCGCTATGCTATGCAAGTCTCGGCCAGTTACAATAGATCATTTAGACTGGTACACAACGGCTCATTTAGAGGCCATGTGTCTGTCTATCTCGCCGACATGAAACAGAAGCACTTTGCCTCTCCCTCCGCTGCCAGACTAATCACTGTCAGGGCATGAAACGCCTCACTAACACTGTATAATCCAATTACTCTGAGGCTGTGTGGCTCCCACTAAATCTAAACAAGTTGTCAAAGTGGAAAGTTTGTAATTTCCTTTCTTTTTCCCCCTTTCACGCTCTTGTTCCCCCTCACCCTCTTACCCATCATTTCTAGGCTCAAGTCCGTGAGGCTTAGGAGGAGGGACAGTAATACAACACAAAGAGTGAGATTACAACAAGCTCCATCATTTTTATCTTCTTAAAGCGATACAAAGTCTCACGGTTGCACAAAAAGTATTCTCGTAGCTTCCGAAAATTAAAGTTGAAGCACAGTCACATGGACTTTTTTTTAACAATATCCTTACTACTATTTTAAGCCGTGAACATGGTAGTTTCATTGCTGTCTATGCAGGGTCAGAAAGCTCTTGGATTTCATCCAAATTCAATCATAAGTTGTGTTTTGAAGATGAAAAAAGGTCTTATGGGTTTGGAACAACATGGGATGAGTAATTAATAAACTTTCTCTTTAGGATCACATTATAAAAACCATATCTATAATTACTGCCAGTTTTCTCCATTCCTCTGTGGTATTTAAAGGCATCAAATGACACAGGACAAATTCTGGATTGGCCTGTCAGTGGCAAACATTTCAGTCAACGGCCACTCCAAAAAGTCAATAACTATTTACTCCACACACTCCTAAAAAAAACTCTGCATGGCCTTTTACGAACTAGGTTTACAAGCTCAACATGGATTCTAACACTCTCAGACTTTTGCTCTCCGGTCTTCAAAAATGGCCGAGCCACAGTTCAAAGAGTCAGGAACTGAAAGAAATAAAGATTATAACATGTCTCTCAGGTCCATCTGTCCATGGCCTTCATGTCTTCAGTGTAATGGAAAGGTCAATGTGATTCCTGTCTCCCACAGGAACAGAGAAAACTTGGGAACAGAAGTTCGGTATTAAGATAGATAGAAAGACAAGGGTGCACAGGGGTCTCATTTACACCTATGAGAGAACAAGAGGTTATCGTGAAGGTAACCTAAAAAAATGAATCCAAGAACATCAGGTGCATCAGTGCATGAGAACAGGACCATCATTCTCATTTGCGACTGAAGTTTACACAAGTCACACCTGATAACACAGTGCCACTGTATGAGGAAAAAAAAGAGCGACAGAAAATAACAGAAAAAATAGAGAAAACAAAATGCCAGAAAAGGGAAAAATGCTTCGTCACTCTCCCATTCTTCATGCCAAAGAGCAAACAGAAAGGAAGCAGCTTCAGACAAGATGAGACTTCTAAAAGATGGGATCAGGAAGAGAGAAAAAAACACAAATGATTAGGAAAACCTCATCTACCTTAATGAAGATTCTCATCAAGGGCTTACATTATCTCACACCGTGACCACAGGAGACACCGCAGCCCCTGGCAACTATCCCGCCTGAGCATGGAAGCACACTGAACACTTAATGCCAGCTATTTTAGCCAAGCCAGGATGACTCTGCTGTAAGAACACTTACACATCCTGCTGCCTTTCCTTGATTTTGACCACTCTGTTATTTAGTTGGAAGTGAAGTAAGGTTTGAATAAAGTTTTTGTTTTGCTGTATTTTGTCACATGGACTATTTTAACAATGTCTTTACAACCTTTCTGGGCCTACAACATGTCAGCTGTCTATGCAGGGTCAGAAAGCTTTTGGATTTTATCAAAAATACCTTTATTTGTATACTAAAAATGAACAAAGGTCTTATGGGTTTGGAACAACATGAGGGTGAGCAATTAATGACAGAATTTTCATTTTTGGGTGAACCATCCCTTAAAGCTTGTGGCTGTAAACCATTCTACCTGTTAAAAACCAAAACTATGAAGCTGTTTTCATGTAAAGTCATTAATCCCAGATCTCCACAGAACTACAAACTGAAATAAACAAATTAATCTGTTGCTAGCTAGGGTTGTGAGGTGCTCCTGCTAATGAATGCTGAAAAAAATAGGCAGTACACGCGCACACAGTCAAACCCCTCATCACACTGCAGTTAAATGCATATTTTGACTTTTGCAGTCACCTCTCGAGAAGATGCGTCTCGTTACTTAAGGTCTGAAAAGAGCTCAGCAGGGCCTTAGCAACAGTTGGCAGGGCAAAGCTTGTTCTTTCGCTACTGCTCTCTGCAGACTGCTTTGAAAGGAGGAGTAAAAAAAAAAAAGACAGGAGGAAAGTACAAGGTCACAGTCTGACTCTTCACCCTGTTTGATGGAGTGATGACAAACCCATTTACTCATTCCCCAGCCGCACTTCCACTCCCATCTCTCTTTCTCTACCGCCTGATTCCAGTCTCAACGACTGGGTTCTCTCTAGCATGCAGCTCAAAAACAATGCTATGAAAGAGCGCACATGGAATGAGATTCAGGGAGAGAGAGAGAATGTCAAGAGATGGCATTCTTTAAGGGAAGAATACAGTGAATACAGAGAATAATATGAACATGAATAGGTTATGAGGTCTCAATTTTACAACGTCTTTGAATCTGAATTTTCAATTAGTTTTGCCATCTGTACCTAAAGCGGTTTTAAAATCACTTGAGAAAATAATTCTAGATAGATGCGAATCAACACTGTACAACCATTCTCCATTTATGGTTACTATTAAGAGGAAAAACAGGATATGATGTGAGATTGTCACACTGATCTTGTGAATCATGAATCTGAATTGCCACTTGAATCAAAAAAGACTGGCATAACTACGAAAAGCAAAAAAAAAAAAAAAAAAAGCATAACAAAACAAATAAAAAACAAACAAAATACTAAGCAAAACAAAAGCAAAAACAAAGCAAAAAATAAAACAAAGCAACAAAACAAAGCAAAATCAAACAAAACAGAGCAAAACAAAAAGCTAAACTAAACAAACAAAAACAGAGCAAAACAAAGAAAAAATAAAGCAAAGCAAAACAAAGGCAAAAGCAAAACAAAATAAAAAGCAAAACAAAACAAAATTAAAAAAAGCAAAGTAAAAAAGCAAAACAAAGCAAAGCAAAACAGCAAAAAACAAAACAAAGGAAAGCACAAACAAAGCAAAAAACAAAGCAAAGCACAAACAAAGTAAAAAAACAAAACAAAGGCAAAGCAAAACACAAAAAGCAAAGCAAAACAAAATAAAAAAAACAACAAAGAGCAAAACAAAGCAAAAAACTAAAAGAAAAGCAAAACAAAACAAAACAAAACAAAAAAACTAAACAAAAAGCCAAACCAAACAAAAACAACTAAACAAAAAGCAAAGCAAAACAAACCAAAACCAACCAAAAGAATAACAAAACAAAAAAAACAGAGGAAAACAAGGCAAAAAACAAAAAGCAAAGCAAAACAAGACAAGACAAGACAAAAAAAAAAAAAAAACAGAGCTAAACAAAAAAATAAAAGCAAAAAAAAAAACAAAAAATCACATGAGATAAAAACCTGCAGCTGGATTTCCAGCAGGTGCTTTTCAAACACACAAATAGGCACTCAATATTGGGTCTCTTGAGAGATTCTCAAAGGTTACGTGAACAGCTGGCAATCTCACCTGCATCAAAACACACACATACACACTAAAAGTCAACATTTTTCAATTAACACACTCGAATTAAAACATGACACTTGGGAGGAGGTAATGTAGACTATTCACAGAACTTCAGTCACACATTCTTTCTCCACTTTTACCATCTTAACAGAAGAGACATAAGAAAGAGTGATTAACTGTAAACAGCCACTTGGTTTATTAGTAATTAGCTATAGTTACCTGTTAATAGCATGTTTCTGGTTTGAATAACAGCACTGGCCTGGGTTGATGCCAATGAGTTGCTATGAATGAAGAAGGTGCTTTGAATTGTTTCTAACAGAGTGGTGGCCAAGGCATTGCTAGGTGGTCTAGCAAAATACACTTTATAACCTATTGCATTTATTTCCATGCAGTCTTTTAGATTCCAAATATATCATCCAATTACCTGGATCTGCTTTACTGAATGACTCTGCAGAGACTGACCTGTAGGACGGTCTGGATCTTGGCATAGACATCAGCCTGCTCATAGAGTTTGATGCCTTCCTGAGCTCCATTGGGAGAGACGACAATCTGCTGTAGGTGACTGAGAACCACACTGTGAGCCTGGGCCACGGCATTCAACTTATCAAACAACAGCTCGAGCAGTTCCAACAACAACCTGAAGAGGGCGAGAGAGAGGGGAAAAACACTTCAAAATGGATATAAAATAATAAAACAGCAGGACTATCAATAGAATAAAACAATTTCTTGATTTCTAATCAGTTTTTAAATGCATAATGAAATGATAATGGTATCAATTGTATTAATTATTAGAAATAGGGTTCATTCAAATTTTGAGTTAAAATGTTAACTTTGACAGCCCTAAAATACACATTTAGCTAAGCTTTTTTGTTTGTCTATTTATTTGCAGAAGCCCCAGCACCCCCCTTGTGGCCCCTGGGGATCCCTGGGCCCCAATTTGAAAACTCCTAATCTAGCTTTCCAAGACAAAGCCACTAACTGCAGTCAGTCTGGCTGTCAGAAATCCCTCTACATCTCCAAAACTAAGCCAAAAGCGGTCTATTCTCTGTTACTAATGAACATGACAGCAGCAGGGTGCTGACAGAATCTCCCTGTTGAGCAGCGGCAGCTGTTCACCAACAACAATTAGCAGCATCTGTCAAACTCTCTGGGTCCACTAGGAGGACACACATCTGTCTGACTTTTGTGGAGTTTACTCATTCGTCCCTGTAAAACGAGGCAGAAGAAAACACTGGTAGGCAGAATGAAGAGGTTGGAGGTGACAGCATGATGTAGGGTATTAAGATTGCTGGGAGGTGGACGGCACAAAGATGATGGATGTCCATGTGATAGACGGTGCATGATAACACATGTTAAGCCTGATTTACAGAGGACAGGACGTGACCCTTGACTCAGACTCAACATGTAAACACATATTATACAGGATGACACTTTTTCATACAAACATTGCAGAAAGCCAACCCAAAGCACACATCCATTTGCACGCATATGAACCAAGCGGTCAAGGTTTGGTTGATTAGCACAGCTAGTTAGTCGATGCTGAATCTACACCATCTCTACAAAGCATAAAAAAAGAAGATAGATACTGTATATGAATGAACGAACGAACAAATGAAATAAATAAATATATAGGAAGAAAAACTAATTCAAGGGAGGAAAAAAGAGGAAGACTGAATGAATAAATTAAAATTAATGAAAAGAAAAAAAGGAGGAAAAAGAATGAATGAATGAATGAATGAATGAATGAGAAGATAAAAAAATAATAATGAATAAATTGGAAAATAAAGGGAGAAAAAAATAGGAAGAATGAATGAATGAATGAACGAATGAAAATGAATTAAAAGGAGAAAACAGAGGACAGATGAAGGAATGAATGAATGAATGAATGAATGAATGAAAAGAAACTAATTAAAGGGAGGAAAAAGGGGATGGGTGAATGAATGGATGGATGGATGGATGGATGGATGAGAAAATAAATAAAAGGGTAAATAAATAAATGGGAAGAAAAACTAATTAAAGGGAGAAAAAATGAAGAAGAATGAATGAATGAATGAATGAATGAATGAATGAATACATTAATAAAAATCAAATAAATAAATGGTAAGAAAAATATACTAAAGTGAGAAAAAGATAGACAGACAGACAGACAGATAGATAGAAAATTTGTTAATAAACAGGAAGAAAAATGTATTAAAGGGAGGAAAAAAGATAAATGAATTAATTAATTAATGCATGAAAACATTAATAATTAAAATAAAAAATAAAAATAAATAAATAGGAAGAAAAATATATTAAAGGGAGAAAAAGAAGAAGATAGATAGATTAATAGAAAATAAATGAGATAAAAATATGTATTAAAGAGAGGAAAAAGGATGAATGAATGAGCGAATGAATGAATGAAAGTAAATGATAAACAAATAAAATGATCAACAAAAACAAATAAACGGCAAAATGAATGAATGAATGCTCTTATGTGGTTAGAATCACACACACACACACACACAATATATATAATAGTTTCTTGATAATATGATCTGATTGGCTCAGACTTTGTCACTTCACACAAAGTCACTAAAATCTTTATCACATGACACCTAGGTAGGACAACATGTAAGACATACTTTTCACAGTAAAGTGTAATGCAGCAGCGACTTCAGTTTTCTGTTCAGGTTTCCATAGAAACGGATCCCTACCTCAACTTTCACGTTAGCACAGACATAGACACACAAGTAAACACTGAAATTGCTGTATGGTTAAAATGGGACCTTATTTTCACTCAGGTCATTTGAGCGTTTTCATGTACAATAAACACTGGCAAAGGTGGTTTACTTTACAGGAAACAGATTTATGAATCGCCATATTGATTCAGCAGTGCTTTGTGTGTTATTTATCAATGTAACTAACCACATTGTATGATACAAGACTACATTCAGATGAAACACACAAATATCCAAATAAAAAGTTTCCATCATAATCATCAATGCTTTCAAAGAAAAGCCCCCGTTTATTTCATTAAAACACACAATTTAAAAAAAAGTCAGCGGATATTCTCTCACACTAGAAGCTCATATACAAAAAAAAGAGCAGAGGGCAAACATTAAAACCCAGAGAATGGCTGTGGAAAAATAAGCAATTGAGAGTTCATTTTTGCCTTGGGTAAAGAGCGTTTCTTTAACAGCCTTCATTATCTGTCGTTTCTTTCCATGCTTTTGTTTTTCTCCGCTAGAGCCGATGCTTAAGCAGACACTGGCCGCGGCTCGCTTTTATGGATTACACCATTTCTGGAAATGAGGGAGGTATGAATGCCACATGACAGATGAGAGCATTGATCCAGCAAGCCATCATCGGGTAAAGTAAGAGAGCGAGAGAGAGTGCAATAAAGAAGGAAAACAATGGAAACCAATCACACTTCAGTACAAACGCCTGCCAGAGTGCTTCCCTTAAAAACAAAATCACTGCAAGAGGGAGAACTACATCTGAAGTGACTGTCATTGGCGGTTTTTATTTCCTACATCATTTAAGGACAACAAGAAATCAAAACTGACCTCATTTACTTCCAATTGATTCTCTCCCTCTGCATGTGCATAATATTAAAACACTTGTCTTAAAGAGGACATTGGATGCCCGTTTCCACAAGTTGGTATGATTCTTTAGGGTCTTTATGAAATGTCTGCAACATACTTTGGTTAAAATTCCTTAATGGTCGTGTAAAACAATACCCTTTTACCTTGTCAAAAACATCTCTGTTTACAGAGAGCCGTTTAGGTGCATGTCTCTTTAAATGATAATGAGCTCTGCTCACCCCGCCCCCTCTTTTGTTTTTTTTTTGTATATTTGGTGTCACATTACTATCAAAAACAAAACAAATCCACTGTGTCCTCAGTGGCTCTGAAGTCAAGAAAAATAAGACTTATGTTATTGTTGTCGCTACAGTGGCTTGAGCAGAGGGAAAATGGTGTTGTGGGTGGGGTCTAAGCTGTATAACGCCATACAATAAACTAATCATTAAACTAACAAACTGCTATAGTATGGCATATGATTATTCACTGTAGACTGCTCATTTAAATTAATCCTACTACCCCCATCTTTCTATTAGCTTTTACCTGGGCTGGTTGTCCTGTGCCAGGTTCTCTCCTCTCTGGTAGGCATGGTCTGCTATCTGAGTGGTGGATCTCTTGAGGATCTGCTTGAGCTCAGGCTCCAGACGCTCCATGATGGCTTTAATGGTTTCCGGGATCTTCTTGAGTTTGGCAAGTGCTTTGATCAGGATGCCCATGAACTCTGCACTGTTCTCCTCTGGGTCCACATCCAAGTCCTCTCTCATTTCCTGCAGCTCACGCACTGCACAAAAACACATAACTTCCATCAAGAACACTAAAGCAATATATATTTACAGCAGCATGAATGGACTGAATGATTTATGGAACAGCTACATAAATATACATGCAAAGATGACAGCAATTAGATGGTAGTAAAACTTCATGATATGACTAGCTAATTGTTAAATCATTAAACATTACATAACTATTAAAAGGTCACTAATGTACATTCCGATTTGAATATATGAATAAATATGAATATGTACTAACAATCTATTAAGATTTCTAATGTTAATGTAATTATATTCATATATAATAACGTTTTGCTTAGAGAGCTTTTACAGGTAAAAAGGTTACTAATTAATATAGGCAATTGTAGAAAATCTACAGAACCTACAGTGCTTGGAATTTAAATACATTGCAAGTTATTTATCACAATGTTTCAGTTATTATTATTTCATAATATGTCCCCCCCGCTCATCATGACATCAGCACAATCTTTAAATAACCCTGCATAACGCACCTCTCCATATTCACCTGCTCAATAGAGTGATCGTACAGTGAAGTGCTTATTTTTTTGCCTGCTAACACCCTCAAATCCAATGACTGTTTAAAATGGTCCTAATGTTTATGGCAAGTTAATGGGCTCAGGTTTTTCTTCTTTTTTCCCCCCAACTGTAGCTTGCTAAATAATTACTACAATTACCACCGACAAATGATGTGCAAAAGGCCATTAGACAAAATAGGCGACAAAAGGGAAGCGTCTTCCGCAGCAGGGGAAATGTTGTCTGATGGTGTCACCCTATCACACATAAAGCAGTACGACAGCAATAATTGCGAGCGGTTCATGTAATGTGAAGAAAACTGCAGCCGGCGCAAGAATTACTCTGTAGTCAGTGTGAATTAGAGACATTTCTACCTGCTTTAGCAAAATAAGAGCAATTAAAGGGTGAGTAATCATCTAAAGTGAGAGACTGACAGACCAATAGACAGAGAGACTGATAGACAGACAGACAGCAGACGGACAGACAGAGAGATGGACAGATAGACGGACAGATATGGACAGATGGATGAATTGTCCAGACAGACATACAGATGGACATACAGAAGGAGAGAGAAAAATAAACAGAAGTATAGACAGACAGATGGATAGACAGATGCAGTATGCAGACAGGCAGACAGACAGAAGGACAGAGAGATTAGACAGACACACAGATGGACTGACATAAGGTAAGCCAGATAAATGGACAGATGTATTGAAAGACAGAAGGGTGGTTGGACAGACAGACAAATAGACAAGCAGACAGAGAGACAGACAAAAGGATGGATAGATCGACAGACAGATAGACGGACATATAGATGTATGGACAGACGGACGGATGGATAGACAGAAGGGCAGACAGATAAATGGACAGATGTACAGACAGATGGACAGACAGGCAGACAGAGAGACATACACAGATTTATAGACAGAATGACAGAGAAAAATTGACAGATGTATAGACAGAAAGACAGAGACAAACACACACACACACACACACACAGATGGACAGATGGATAGACAAACAGATGAACAGACAGACAGGCAGAGAGAGAGACAGATAGGAGGACCGACAGATGGATAGACACAGACAGATAGATTTATGGACAGATGGGCAGACAGGCAGAGAGAGACAGATAGACACAGACAGAAGGACTGACAGATGGATAGACACAGACAGATAGATGCATGGACAGATGGACAGACAGACAGACAAATAAATGGACAGGCGGGCAGACAGATAGACAGAGAAACACACACACACACACACACACACACACACACACAGATGGACAGACAGATAGACAGACAGATCAACAAATGGATGGACAGGCAGACAGACAGACAAATAGATGGACAGATGTACAGACAGACAGATGGACAAATGGGTGGGCAGACAGACAGTCACACACACACACACACACACACACACACACACACACACACACAAAGAAAGATGGACAGACAGACAGACAGGCAGACAAATTGACGGACAAATGGAAAGGCAGAAAGACAGGCAGACAGATGGATAGACAGACAGACACACAGATATTTGGACAGACATACAGACAGACAGATGGACAAAAGGGCAGGCAGGCAGGCAGGCAGGCAGACAGACAGACAGACAGACAGACAGACAGACCCCCAAGATAGACAGGCGTACAGACAGACGGACAAATGGACAGACAGACGGACAGGGTTGTCGAAAGCTGTAGTGACAGTTGACAGAAACAGACAGCTGTGGGTGGGTTGGTGGGTCTGATAACAGTCTCGGAGTGCAGTGGAGTCAGCCCCACTCAGGAGAGCACGGATAACAAGGCCCGCACCCCCGCTGTGCTGACAGCGCTGCATGATTAATAATGTGAGAGAGTATCTCATCTGCACCGGTTAATATGCTTACTGAAACATGATGTACTGAGATCATGAAACCTGAAAGTGTGTGTTCTTATGTGTGTGTGTGTGTGTGTGTGTGTGCAGACACACGTCTTTTTTTTTTAGAGGTGTGCACAAGTGAAAGTGAGATTCACTGTGTAATTGTAAAAGTGAAAATTGGTATGTCATTGAGTATTAGTATGTATATTACAACGATCGTTTCAATGTACGTATAATAGGAGTGTGTGTTCATGCAAATGCTTTCAGTAACACATAGAACGCAACAGTTACAAGTCTTTTCTTGTCTGTGGCAGCCCCTAGTGCCATATTAATAGACACAGTGACACTGGTCAGATGTGTCCTAATGATTTAATTAGCACTTTGAACACACAATATGGAGCACCAGGAACTACAAAATCACCCCTCGCTTCATAACGACCCGGACACCCGCTGATCCCTTCAGTACAGCAGAGACAAATCTGTCTTTCAAATTATGAGGCACTAAATCAAGCTCTAATTCACTCGAGCTCTCACTCTCTCTCTGCAAAAGTACCATTTCTCTTTCGCTAGCTAATGGTCGCATTGTCTTGACATTTTTGAAAACATCAAAATTTCAAAAAAGATTTTGCCCAATAGAGAAAATAGCCAATTGTAACAAAAAATGTATCCAAAAATATAAAAAGAAACAGCAGCTTTTTTTTTGTATTTAAATTATATTTAAATTTATAAATAGAACAATTTATATATTTGTAAATATTTATTGTAGTTTTACTATAATTTAATTATTATTTTATTAATTTATTTAATAAAATTTTTATCACAACTTCATTTATAATAAATTAACTTATATTTCATGTCCTATAAATAATATAATATACTACTTCAGTTATTGTATAATTATTTTTATATTTAGTTTTTAGTATTTAGTATTTGTAGCATTTAAATTCTATTTAAAATGTATAAAAATAATTTATACGTTTATAAATATTTATTGTACTTTTATTAGAATTTTTTATTATATATATATATATATATATATATTTTGTTATGAACAAATATGAACAGAAATGGCAACTTTTATAAAAACTTTTACAATGATTTAGTATTTAAATTCTATTTAAATGTAGAAATACAATATTACAATATTTAAAAATATTTATTGTAATTTTATTATAAGGTAATTATTACTTTATTATTTTTATTTTAACAATTTACATTAAATTCACATATTTCATGACATAATTAAAATAATATACTACTTCAATTATTTTATTTTTTACTGTTGAATTATTCTTATATTTACATTTTTGGCCAAATATAAACTGAAAATATGAACAGAAACAGCAACTTATATAAAAATATTAAGCATTTAAATTATATTTAAATGTATAAATATAATAATTAATCCATTTATAAATATTTACCATTAAAAATGTTATGACCAAATATAATTATTTTTATATTTATAAATATTTAGTATATACTTTTTTGCTGAAAATACAGAATACAGAAAATATGAACAGAAACACAAAATGTAATTAATTATTTTCGAATAATTTTTATATTTATAAATATTTAGTATATTAAAATAAAGAAAAAAATCTTTTTTTTGGCCAGATATGAATTGAAAATATGAACAAAAACAACTTTTTAGCAAATATATAACAAATATTTAGCATTTAAATTATATTTACATTTATAAATATTATAAATTAATACATTTATACATATTTATTGCAAATCTTTTTATAAATTATTTATAATTATTTTATTATTATTACTGTAATTTAATATCATTTTATTATAACTTAATTTATATTCAATTCATGAATATGAACAGAAAATAGGAACAGAAACTGCAACTTATATAACAATTTTGCAAATATTTAGTATTTAAATTATATTTATAAATAAATAAATATTTATTATAATTTTCTTTTCATAACTTTTTTATATATAGACATTCACTCATTTCATACTTAAATAAGTAAGTAATTTTGATTCAGAATTTAGTTTCAGCCAAAAATGTTCATCCTTTTTTTACACATCAGGGCTGTTTTCATGTCTAGTCTATTGTTCTATTTGTAGTGATTCTTACTGCTGGTTGTTCCAGGGGTGCTGAACTGTGAGGTTTCTGTGAGCTTGCGTGGAGTAGACAAACCGACATCTAAAACAGACGTATCCTTTGAAGCAGACCTGGGGAAAAAAAAAGTTACTGTTACTACAGTCTTCACAATAGTAACCATTATTTTAGTGACAGTAGCTATTGTTTAAACATTCATAAAAAGAACAACCATGAATGTTTTATGAAAATAACAGAGAACGTTCCGCAAAACCATCCAGAACGCGAAGAATCAAACAAGGCAGGCTGCGAAACAGAGGAGCGAGAGGAAATGAATAAAAATCCTGCCAGAAAATTGCAGTCGCATCATGACCCTGACTAATAAATCACTTCTCCTCATGAAAGCGTCGCGCTATAATTACATGGCCGTAAACAGAGCAGCGGAAGAGCGACAAACACGCGCGCACAATTCCGAGATCAAAAACACTATTACAAACAACTCCACACTTCAGCCCTGCGGGGTCACCAACCTGCATTAGCTTAATGCGCTACACCGCTGCGCCTTGTCTAATCTACGAGAATTAGCATTGCAGAGGCAGCGGCGGCGGTTCGCGTGCCACGCTGACGGAGGGGGTCAGCAATCCCCCGGCGACAGTGCGCGCGTGGGCGGCCGTGTCGCCATCAAGAAAAGCAAAAACCTATTATCATTCCTCTTGTGCTCATCCGTGAGGGTGCGAATGACTTATCTCTGTTTGTGCTGAGCGCCGGCATCAGAGCCACAGCGGCAAGGCCTCGTACGCAGGGACAGGAAGAGAACAGCCGCAAATCTGCTAATTACACGACTCTGGTGAGTAGGGTGCAACAGGGCCAGAGAGGCTTTGTTTACCAACAAGCTAATGATTTAAGACCCTGGTGTACAAAGCCTTCAATAAAGAATTAATACTGTGATTTCCCTTCAAGATAGCGTAATCATCCCTGTTATTAATTATGTGAAACAGAACTACGCTAAGATCCAAAAAACAGACTGTGGTGAACACATTTTCAACGTGTCACCCCTTTGACTAATTAAAGTTTATTCAGAATGTCAAACTAGCTTGGGTTTACACCCGCTCTGGCCCATATTCAGGCTTGGATTCTTAATTAGTCTGATCAGTTATTCTGTCTGGCGTATTCCACACCCTTATTAATGATCAGACAGCAATGACTCATGGGATGTTTGCTTTAAGAAAGCACGTCTCTCTTTTTAAAAACTACACACAGGGTAATTAGACGAGCTGTGCTCTCTGCCACCAGCAACCTGCGAAGGTAAATGAATCTAAAGCTGAGAAACGACTTTGCCGCTCTGAAGGTAATTGCTTTCGGTTTACCACCACAACCTGAATCGAACGTTTTTTTTTTTACATTACTCATGTTTGTAATATTATTGAGTCTAAATACTAAGCCTGCATATCTTTGATTTGAATCAAGCTGTAAAAATCTAGTTTTTCCAAACTGCATGCGCTCAATCAAATAGTACTTTTATCTAAAGGATGTTATTGTAGCTCACCGGCCCTTGTCCTTGTCTTTTCCTCTGTGACCCACACGGCTCGTAGACTTGATGTAGAGATGTCGATGGAGCTCATCGATTAGCACCAGGTGGATGTTGAGCTTCTTGCTGTGGAGCTCCAGTCGCAAGTCACTGAGACCCTCCACCTGTAGCAGGGGTCCTTCAAGCGATTGCACAGATGAGACCTGCAAACACAACAACACTTCAGTTTCCATCTGCCTGTATCTGTCCGCAAAAACAGGCAAATCTGTCCGTTTAAAGTTTATTAAAATAATGAATAAAAATAAGAAAAGTATTTTAAATGAATTCAAATAAAATAAAAAAAGTTTAATTAAATTATACAATTAAATTAAATTAACAGATAAAATAATTACATTTAATTAAATAAAAAAATCTAATAACACAAAAAATTAAATAAACAAATTAAATTAAATTAAAAATAAAATAAAATAAAACAATTAAATACATCCAATACAATAAAATAAAATAAATCAAATTATAATATAAAATAAAAAATATACCAAATAAAATAATAAAATAATAAATAAAATTAAATGAAATAAAAGAAAAAAGAAAAGAAAAATGAAAATAATTAAAAAATAATTAGAATAAAATAACAAATAAAACAAAAGAAAATAAAAAAAGAAAAAGAAAGGAAAAATGAAAATAATTAAAAATAATTAGAATAAAATAAAATAACAAAAATAAAATAGCAAATAAATACAATTAAATAAAATAAATAAAATTATAACAAATAAAATAATAAAAATAAATTACATTCAAATTTTAAATAAAATAAAACAAATAAAATAAATTATAATACAAAATAAAATAAAAGAGAATAAAAATAAAACAATTAAAATAATATAATAAAATAACACAAATAAAAGAAAAAATACAAAACAAAAACAATTATACAATAAACAACTAAAAATAAATAAATGCATTATTAATAAATTAAACAAACTAAAAAAACAGAATAAAATAATACAATATAATGATCAAATAAAATAAATAAAATGAAATAAATATAATAATATAAAAAATATTAAAATAATTAAAATAAAATAATAAAATAGCATACAACAATAAAAATAAATTAAATAGTAAAATAAAAGAAAATAAAAATAATAGGGAATAAAATTAAAAAAGATAATATAAGATAAATAAAATAAAACAAATGATCAAATAAAATACATAAAATAGCAATGCAAAATAAAAAAAATACATTAAATAAAAACATTTAATAAAATAACAAATAAAAGAAACAACAATAAATAATAAAATAAAATAAAAAATAATACAAAATAAAATAATACAATACAATAAACAATAAAATAATAAAATAAAAATCAATTAAAAATTAAATGAAATAATTGCACTAGCAATTTTTATCCTTATGTCTCGTGGTAATTGTAGATGTTTGATGTCAGCCACCTTCAAAAGTTCATAATAAAGTTAATTAACAAACATAAAATAGAGTCTATTTTTGATGTTAATTTTCAATAAAATAATTTATTGCTTTCATTTAGAACATTACAATTCTTTCTAAATGTCTTGTTTAAAAAGCATGCTGTTTATTTGACTTCATTTGCTATTAACTTGATTTGCTATTTTGTTATCTTACGCTGTGACTTTGTACACTTATAAACATGGTGAAGCATCTGAATATTTATTAACGACACAGTATGTTGGTTACAAAAAATGTCTGTTCATCTACCGCTCCTTAGCATCTGCCATTTTGCATGTTCATTTGAAACTCAAATCCCAATGTAGCTTGTTCATTGCTGGTAGCTGAATAAGTGAAGTGTTCCAGGCATATCCATTGTGGTAAAACCTCCTAGATTAGCTGCGCTCCAGGATCACATAATAGCACATGTCCCACCCGCCCATCAAAAACCACAGCGATAAAGCACAATAACAACTCTCGTCCAATCAAGGTATTAAAAGAGGGAGAATGCAGTGTGGTGGACCGCAGTACCGCTGAATATTCACTCTGCTGAGTGCGTGTGGCTCTCCTGCAGAGAGCATAATGAAGTATGCGGCTGCTGGTTGAATGAGGCGTGAGACGGAGCTTATCAGTGAACACAAAGTGAGAAAATGATGCAAAAACCCAGAAATCTAAATAAATATACATATATATGCTTGCTCTTTCCTTTGCACACAATTTTGCTTAGAATTTTTCCTAATAAATCCCTGATAATGAATTAATATTATAAATTAAATATATAAATTAAATGGTATACATTTCACATCACTGAAAATGTTTTAGGATGTGGATACTGCTCTGTTTTGTGCATGTGTTTTTCATCTCCTCCTCTCTCTCCCGTACACACGTGCAAGGGGATTTTAAAGCAGAAAACGAAGAACAAATGCAACTTAACATGGAGAACGAGTCCAGGTAGTCCCCTCAGGCTTAGCTTTAATGCTGTCCTGGATCTGCACCGTATCAGCAGCTACTTGCCATGCTGCCGCATTTGCAAACTGAATCTGAAGCAGTTGTGTGGTTGATAAGTTCAATTTCCTCATTTCATTCACCTGACCTGGCTCACATGTCCCAGAGCCTTGATCTTCTATGCAACCTTTCCCTTCTTCCTTCTTCCTTCCGTCCTTCTTTTAATCTCCCACACTCTCTCTCTTGCTCTTTTTTATTGCATTAACTTGTATTCCTAGCCTTTACTTCTCTTTGCCTTTACTTCTCCTTTCCCTCAGCACTGAACTACCCTGCAGTGGCTACTGCTTGTTTATATTTAGTGAATAAATCAAAATGGCTCTGAATGAATGCGTTTTATTAGAGGGAAGCTAATGGCCTGTTGATAGTGCTCTGGAGGGCCATCGCTGTACACTTTCTGCATCGCTTTTGACAGACAGAGGAGGGGTCACGCAAGTCAAGGAGTTGTTCATGCAAATGAGGGTTGCATGAGCCACAGTGTATACCAGCAGGATCAGCTGAGCGTGTGTAAGTGTGCCTGTTGACATGTCTTATTTCCAAACCAGGTTTAGCTGAGATGACACTTCAATTTCCAACTGAGATAGATATTTTTATAGTTTTGAGAGGAGAGAGAGAAGAGGAGGAAGAGGCAACGAGATTGAATAGGACAGTGAAGGAGGCAAGAGAAAGAAGAAGAGTTAAGGACAGGTAGAAGACAAGGAAATGAAAGGGAAGAAGGAGGGAAAGGTGAACTGTTAAGAGGAAAGGACTGAGGAAGAGGTAAAGGAAATGAACATCAAGCAAGAGGGGCAGTTATGGACATGAAAGGAATAGAAAGAGGAAAGGAGATCAAAGAAAAATAAAAGGAAGTGTAAGGGTTAAGAGGATGAAGAAAAAAAAATGGTAAATGCAGAGGAAGGAGAGAAAGAAAGAGTAAACGAAATAATAAAAAAGAGAAGAAAAGAACACAAGAGAGGAAAGGAAAGGAAAGGAAAGGAAAGGAAAGGAAAGGAAAGGAAAGGAAAGGAAAGGAAAGGAAAGGAAAGGAAAGGGGAAGAGGAAGAAGAAGAGGGGTACAGGAAGAAAATAGTAAGGGAAAAGAGGAAACAAAATAGTAAGAGGAAAGAAAATAGTAAGGGAAAAGAGGAAACAAAAACGAGAAGAAAAAAGGCCTGGAAAGGGCAAAAATAGACATGAAAAAAACAGAAAAAAACAGAGCGGAAAAGGAAAAAAAGAGGAAGAGGAAGAATAGAAGAAACAGAAAACAGAGTGGGACAGGAAGACAGAAAGAGGAAAAAGGAAAGGAAAGGAAAGGAAAGGAAAGGAAAGGAAAGGAAAGGAAAGGAAAGGAAAGGAAAGGAAAGGAAAGGAAAGGAAAGGGTATGAGAAAGAAAAATGGAAAGGAAAGGAAAGGAAAGGAAAGGAAAGGAAAGGAAAGGAAAGGAAAGGAAAGGAAAGGAAAGGAAAGGAAAGGAAAGAGTAAGAGAAAGAAAAAAGGACAGGACAGGAAAGGAAAGGAAAGGAAAGAAAAGGAAAGGAAAGAAAAGGAAAGGAAAGAGTAAGAGAAAGAAAAAAGGACAGGACAGGAAAGGAAAGGACAGGAAAGGAAAGGAAAGGAAAGGAAAGGAAAGGAAAGGAAAGGAAAGGAAAGGAAAGGAAAGGAAAGGAAAGGAAAGAGAAAGAAGACAGGACAGGACAGGACAGGACAGGAAAGGAAAGGAAAGGAAAGGAAAGGAAAGGAAAGGAAAGGAAAGGAAAGGAAAGGAAAGGAAAGGAAAGGAAAGGAAAGGAAAAAAGGAAAGAGTACGAGAAAGAAAAATGGAAAGGAAAGGAAAAAAGGAAAGAGTACGAGAAAGAAAAATGGAAAGGAAAGGAAAAAAGAGAAAGGAAAGGAAAGGAAAGGAAAGGCAAAAAAGAGTAAGAGAAAGAAAAATGGAAAGGAAAGGAAAGGAAAGGAAAGGAAAGGAAAGGAAAGGAAAGGAAAGGAAAGGAAAGGAAAGGAAAGGAAAGGCAAAAAAGAGTAAGAGAAAGAAAAATGGAAAGGAAAGCAAAGGAAAGGAAAGAGTATGAGAAAGAAAAATGGAAAGGAAAGGAAAGGAAAGGAAAGGAAAGGAAAGGAAAGGAAAGGAAAGGAAAGGAAAGGAAAGGAAAGAGTAAGAGAAAGAAAAAAGGAAAGGAAAGGAAAGGAAGGAACGGCAAAAAAGAGTAAGAGAAAGAAAAAAGGAAAGGAAAGGAAAGGAAAGGAAAGGAAAGGAAAGGAAAGGAAAGGAAAGGAAAGGAAAGGAAAGGAAAGGAAAGGAAAGGAAAGGAAAGGAATTAAGCAAATAAAGAGAGGAAAATGCCAATTCAACAGATGTAAGGTAATGAATGACAGCTCATCTGAAAAGCACACACTAGGGAGGTTAACCAGACTGACAGGTACGAGAGTTACAAATGTGTATGTGTGCGTGTGTGTTCATGTAACTAACAGACAAAAGTGAGGGAGAGTGTTTTTAGACGAGAGTTGCAAATTGAAACAACGTGTACAGCGTAATCTCTGTTGGCAGTCCCAATACTGCTCGTCAGATTTAACACAGTCACACACAGGAGGAGAAGAACCTCTCGGAGGAGGAGAAGAACACCAGAGGGACCTGAGAAAGCAGGAGGAAGAAAGCTTGTCATCTTTGACCACAGCTGATTTCCCCTGTTGAGAGGGAGTTGTGGGTGTACCCAAAGAAACAGTGTGATCAAATACCTGATAAAAATGTCCTGGAAAAAAAAAATTCTTGAGATCTTAGTTTTTAGGCCCATGAGAAGGCCCAAGAATCACCTGACCAGAGTTGCATAACAGAATAAGTCACTTTTTAATAAAATTTCACCTAGTAACGCAAACACTCACCAGCATATCTGTGGCATGCAGGTAATGCTTGCTGGCCATGGATGCCTCCAACTTCTGAGGGACCTGTTTGATGTTCTCAATCTCATCCAGCAAGCTGAGAACATGCTTGTGCTCGACACCTTCAATCCACAGCTTCCTCAGCTCATCTCGCTTACAGTGAAGGAGCATCTTACAGGACAACAGGTTCTCCTTGACCTGAGCAGAGAGAAGCCCACACATATCAAGTCAGAAGAAGGTGAAAGTTCACACTTGATAGCACAAGCGTCAACTTTGCGGTTTTACTTTCACAGCTCTGCTTTGTTCTTTGCATAATTATTTTCAAGTGTGTCAGCAGCAGGGGAGAAGATGATAAACAAACATTTTGCCGTAGATTAAAACCAGAGCTTAGTGGCTAATTTACAAGGATATTATTTCAGACATCGAAGACAATTACTAGTGATTCCTAATGATTCTTTTATGATGGCTCACCATGTTTTGAGTGGGGGGGTGGAGTGGTAATTAGTACATTTTTAATGTTCTTAAAAGAGCTTACAAAACACAAACGTGAACAAATCCCAAAGCTGGATAAACAAACAGCAAAATTAATGAACACTTTTGTGTTTCATTGGCTGCATTGGGTTTACATCTTCTGTTTCCCCACTTACACTCAACTGAGACACAGAGGGGAACGTTTTTTGAGTCAGAGACTCAAACACATCTTTCAAGAGTGCAATAAACAAACTCGGTCACCTGTGTCTTTAAATAATAATGAGTAAAGACGGTGATTGGGGGTCCCTGGGCACCTCTCATCAAATACTTCAACAGCATGAAGACAGAAATGCTATTCTCTATGTTCTCTAAGGCAAGTTTGAGTGTGTGTGTGTGTGTGTGTGTGTGTGTGTGTGTGTGTATTTGTGGGAAGCCTAACACCTCCATCATTACAGAAGCCTGAGGGACAACCCATCAGACCGCACGGCTGAGAGCGACGTTTAAGCACAAAAACGGCAAAAAAAATAGCTGTTGATTTGTTTTTAATTTCCCTTTTTGCGTCAAACTGCTACCGCATGGTGTTTTTCCTCTAATTATCTCTCATAAATCATTCCCTGGGTATTGCAGCCGGTATTATATCAGGCTGCATGCAGCTTGTGTGTGTTTACGTATTGGTAGGTTATCACAGAACTATGTGGGCTACAAAGTAAAGCAGCAGTTGCATTTTATCTCCGCCAGCTGCTGACCAGAGAAAAAATAAATAAATAAATCCTATGCGGTGAGGAAGTTATTTCAATCAACCATGAACAAACAGATTGACAGCATGAAGATGTACTACTGTGCAACTGGCAGCTACGTGACTATGTTATTAAAATAAACCACTAAGTCATTGTGCATCTGCTTTAAATCAGGGTTTTTAACAACAGAACCTGAAACGTTGTTGTTTATTTTTTATTGAGATGTCAGCATCTAAGACTATATTCATGGCAATAATTGATTTACAATTAAAAAACGTTTTTTTTTTTTAAATCTAAAATATTTTCAGGCAAAATACTGAATTCGAAGGTTATCCTGGGGCCAGTAAAGAAGAAACAGTAACACTTTATAATAAGGTGACGTTTGTTAACGAACATTCTTTGTAATTCTTTGTTATTTTTAGTTAATAAAAATACAGTCGTTCATTGTTTGTTCATGTTAGCTCACAGTGCTTTAACTAATGCTAACAAACACAACTTGTGATTTTAAAAATCCATTAGTAAATGCTGAAATTAATAATAACTAAGATTAATAAATGCTGTGGAAGTATTGCTCATTCTTAGTTCATGTTAACTAATGAGTCATATTGTAAAGTGTTACAGAAGAAACAGATACATAATGTATTTGTATAAGAAATCAATCCTTTTATTCAGCAAGGATGCATTGAATTATTAAAAAAGCATCAGTAAAGACATTTATAATGTTACCAAGGAGTTCTATTTAAATTAAATTGTCTAGTCTAATTGTCTAACTCTTCATCAAGGTAAAAAAAAAGTCACAGTATCCACAAAATATTGAGCAGCACAACTGCTTTTAAATTTGTAACAATAAGAAAAGTTATATGATGCTATTTAATATTCTTATAGTAATATATTATAAAATGTTGTGCAGAAAACCTATTATTATTGTTTTGTATTAAATATTTAATTGTCTACTTTGCTCATGTCTCCTACAGTGTATGCCTAAAACACTTCTTTTTTTTTTTCCAAAAAGGCCCATATGATTTTCTTTATCGCTGTGAAAAGAAAATTGTAAAAGTTAAACTCTTTCTCTTTTTGTAAAAATTCAATTCAATTCAATTCAATTCAATTCAATTCAATTAAAAGACCCTTTTAGTTGGATTTCAGTCGGTGTGAAATATATTGAGGTTGTTAAAAATCATTAGTCTTTTTATATTTCTATTTTTATATAATAACATTTATTTTTAATTCTAATTTAATAATTTATTTTAGTTTCTATGTTAGTAATTTTGTACTATTATAACTTTAATATCTTAAACTAAATGTATTTAGTCACACAATAATTGTTTTCATGAACTTCTGTGTATTGGTAAGAGACAGGAATGTTATTTCCTGTATTATTTATTTATATTCACATTGAAGCCCAGCAAACCTGAATAATATCTAAAATAAAAAAAAATAATTAAAAAAGGCCTACCGCACAAACAAATGAGAAACCCGGCCATATTTACACTTATTTGCGAGTTGCTGAATGCAAACAAATGTGTTGCACACCTGTTTGATCTTGTTGCGAGAGCTGGTGATTCTTTCTGTGATGCTCTGGTAGGTTCGGATGGCTGTGGTGAGCTCAGTGTAGTGCTGAACGATCAACTCATCCAGATCATGGTCACATTTCTCATAGGCCTCCTCTAGACGGCCCTTCTCCGTCTCTCGGTCCTGCACATCCTCGCTGCTGGACAATGTCCTGAATGAAACATAAAGTAAACATATGCTACATCAAACTGTACCAAACAGTTACATTTTACAAAAACACACTATTGCTACAAATACTGATAATAATTTCACACACAGTGTAACATTATATTATCAAATCTTTGTCTGGATCATTAGGGTAAACAAATAAACAAATGTAAATAAATTAATAAATGAATTAATGATTGAATATATTAAATAAATAAATCATTCAGTCAATTAGTTAGTTAGTTTGAAATAAATAAATGTTTTTGAATAAATGAATGAATGAATAAATAAAGAAATAAATAGGAACTTAAAAAATAATAATAATGTGAATTATTGATTTACCCCAAATGAGTAAAGTCAATATTTATATTGTATATTAAAATTCTATAACTAAGACAACATAAATAATCATGCAATTCAATAAACAATTATGTTTGGAAGTAAGAACATGTTTTAAAGCCCATGACATTTTTTCTAGCATCTTTCTTTGGCTTTCTTGCTATTTCTGCCACTGGAAAATTGTGATTGACTGCAGTACACTTAAATCTTCCAGAGTCAAGGCTGCACCCAGTCTAAGCTCATCCTGTCGTCATTATGTTGCAAACTTTCAGACAGATGTAGTTGGGTTTCTAGCCATCACAACACAATTTCACAACAATCCATCATCACTCGCCCACCTACTCGAGGAGACCCGCTGGGGCCAGTGCCAATCCAAAAATGTCCCAGACCGCAGACTGCCAGACATCACAGCTCAGCTCTCAAAGTCTGTCCTGACTCATTTCCACTGCAGTGTGGCTTTAAATCAGAGTAAAGGAAGGCAGCTCAATCTCCCAAAAGAGCTCATTACATTCATTCAAGTCTCTGGAGCTCAGAAAGATATAGAAAGAACGTCTGAGAGCCAGTATTCAATAGGGAAAAGTCCCTTCAAACTTGCAGTGAAGCACAGATCATGTAGATATAGCCTCGGCCCATAGACTTGCTCTTTTTTGACCTCACTCGAATGCCCGTAGGACATCATAATGGAAACGGCTGATTGGTAAAAAGGAGATAAAAGAGCTGTGAAGCAGAGTGATGGATTTCTGACAGCTTATCAGCTCAGCTTTGCTCAATGGAAGAAAATAGGTTTAATCTATGTAAAGTCAAGGTTTCATGCTGTGCATGTAATATTTGAGCAAAGAGTTAACTACAGCTCAACCAGGCATTACCAAGTCATGAATATGTACTGTACTTATAATCATAAATAAGACTTTACCACACTTTATTGGGTTCTGTCTGCCATCTATCATCAACTGAGATGCTTTACACCATGAGATCTGTCATATCTTCCACAAGGCAATGGCATTATATAAATACACAACTTCCTGTCTTAATGACAGCATTTTCCATGCCTCTCCTCAAAAAATGTGCAGACAAGAAGTAATCTATGAATATATATATCTTACTTATGCATTTCCATCTGCATTTCCACTGCAATCTATTAGATTTTCTTGTGTTGTACTTTAATGTTTATACCCTTGCATGTTGTTTAAGTGTTGACAACCAAGACAAATAATCAGACTGTGTTTATGTTCAAACAGTGCTGTTTAAGTAAACAGTTCCCTCTGTTTTCAAACTCAGTTGTCAAAACATAAGCACTGTCCATTTAAACACGTTTTGAAGTATGTTTGCAAACCCAGTGCCATTCAAAAGACATCACAGCAAACTATAAACTTAAACTGATGCAACGTAAACCTTCTAAAGATGTAATTGTTATACATTCCATAAGTTTAATAACAAAATCTGAAAGAATAACAGGATGTATTGTTAGCAAACATGCTAAGCGGTTATCCATTCTGGTCCTTTTCCGTAGAAAATCCGGGTGCAAGGATTAACGCAGGCAAAGCCAAGGTGGCCGGCACAGACATTGTAAAAATATCGTGCTCACCTTATTACAGATATAAGCAAACCGGAGGGGTCTTTGCTTTTGGAGACAGCGCTCCTGTATCTGCCAGTGTCAGCTGCCATTTTTCCGCTGCTGCACCCAAACACCTCGTGACGGACTTCAGCCAATGGGAAGCCGCCGTCAGCGAAATCAGCTGATCATACAGGGATCGTAGGGAAATGTAGGAAATGTAGTTTTTTTTTTTTCTGAAAATGCCTGTAATGGTTTGCACATCTATAAAAGTAATTGAAAAAAATATATATATACACTTTCATTCACCTACACTTTTTTTATCTTCAAGAAAGAAGCTGGTATATATTTGCATTCTTCAAATAACTTTGGATATTCAGTTTTTCTATAGTGTAATAGTTATAAGATAATATAATATGCTTAATTTAGTTCATTCTTTAGCTAAATTTATTGTATTGTAATCCTCTTGGAATATTCTGCTAACGGTCTTTTTGCTTGTAGATGTGTTGTTCTTTGTTGCAGTAAAATATTAAAAACACTTGTATATTTTATTTTGCTGCTTATGATCACTTTTTTTTAACAACAAATAGTCTCGTTTCAGTTTTTTATTTATTCATTATATATATATATATATAAATCAATTTAAAGCATCCTTGCTAAATAAAAGTAATAATTTCTAATAATAATGGCTCCAAGCGTATGAATGGTATAGTGTATAATGTTACAAAAGCTTTTTCCCCCCAGATAAATAACTCAGCTGTTTTAAAATTTGATGATAATAATAATAATAATAATAATAATAATAATAATAAATGTTTATTGAGCAAATCAGCAAATCACCATATTAGATTTCTGATTTCTGTAGGATCATGTGACACTGAAGCCTGGAGTGATGATGCTGAAAATTTAGCTTTGACACAGGAATAATGCAGGCTTGGTGAGCAGAAAAAATCATAAAAAATCTTACAGTTTAAAACCTTTTGACTGGTAGTGTAACTAAATGTACACTTAATCTTCAACAAATCAGTTTTGTGAACTGGTTCAATCAAAAGATCCGACTCAAAAGAGTGTGAAAGATTCTTTTACAAATCAGACCTTCCGGGAGGGAGAAAGACATAGCGAAAGGTGTAGGTTGTTAATTGCTTTCTGTTTCTAGGATATATTGCTGTGGACCTGTTCCCCTCTATCTCCTGACGATCTCTGCTGTAACAAACCACAGAGGAAAGGGCATTGATTGTGTGGGAAAGGGTCGATCTGGCAGTCTCCTCTTTGACTGATGTGTCCGTGGACAGCAGAGATAACATAGTGGCCAATTTTGTGCCCCTTCAAAAAAGGGAAACAATCACGGAGACTCTGAGGTTATTTTTCTTTTAGCTCCTCTGAGCCTAGTCAGATCCAGAAGTTCTTATCAGCTTCCTCTGAGGCCCATCATTTCTGAGCAATCTACTGTCCTTTGCTGATGACACAGGACTGAGGTTATTTCTCATCACCTAGTGCAGGATAAAAGGTTGTCATGATGACACCTGAGGGCATGTAGACAAAGACAGCCACCCACTAAAGGACAGAAGACCCACATCTCTAAATGCCCACAGCTGCAATTTGACACAAGGACCTCAGGAACATCTCTTCTACTGTTGTAATGCTGTTCTAATACAGAATGTATGAATGGTTACAATACTTGTTTTTGACCACATTGAAAGTTTGGTGCTTTTATGCAAAACAAAGTGGTTGAATTTTTGTATAATAACATTTGAATTATAGGTATGTTTTATGTACACAAATGTAGATTTTTTTTTTTTTTGTGGCAATTAAAACTAATTTTAACAATTTATTCCAAACCTCAAAGCGCCTAAAAAAAGGAATGCCTTCTAAGTCTCTAAATTATTTATAGTATTTATTGATTAAACCCACTTTGAGTGTAATTTACGTTTTAATTTGCTTTTATATTTTGTTATTTTTATGTATATTGTCCTTTTGACTTATAATGTTTCATATTTTAAAGGATGTCTCTTCTGCTCATCAAGGCTGCATTTATTTGATCAAAAATACAGGAAAAAATGTAATATTGTGAACTATTATTGCACTTTAATATAATGTTTCTCTATTTTAATATCCTTTAAAATATAATTTATTCCTGTGTTTTCAGCATCATTAAGATCATCATGATCCTTCAGAAATTATTCTAATATGCTGATTTATTATCAGTGTTATATTCAGTGTTTTTTGAACCTGTGATACCTTTTTCGGGATTCTTTGATGAATAAAAATAATAAAAAGAACAGCATTTACTCAAAGTAGAAATCTTTTTAAACAATTTACGTCTTTATTTTAACTCTTGGTCAATTTAACACATCTTTTCTGAAGAAAAGTTAAGAAAGTTAATTTATTTCAAAAAGAAAAAAGATTGTAAATGGTGTAAAATACACAAAAAAGTGTCTTTTTTGTATAGTACAGAATATATATATATTTTTTTTCTTTACTAAAAAATTAAAATTAAAATACATAAAAATTTTATTAAATTAAATTAAATTACAAAAATATTAAATAGTGGAATATCAAAGTAGAAGGCGAATAAAATACATTATTTACAGATTAGAGCTGTTGAAAAATAGCAGCAAATTTGATCAAATTATTCTGCTTTGAAATAGATATTAATGTCGTATATTGTCTTTTTTTATTGTCTTTTTAATATAAATAAATATACTAATAAATAAATAAATACAATATATTTTTCTTTTATTTTTTTCTATGTTGTCCAATAGAGACACTAAGCACTTGCGTTAGCCAATGGGTATCGTGGTTCTTCGCCTGTGCCAGGTAGGAGGGGCTAAAGACGGAAGAGCTCTGTGTTTCTGAACGGGAGCGTGCGGCCCTTGTGCTCGCGCGTAACAACCAGTGCTGTCAACTCTTCAGAGTTCATAAGTACTCAACAAAGTACACCAGCGGGCTTGTTTGACCAGGAATGGGAGCCAACAACAGCACGCGTCGCGTGTCTTTTGAGTCGGATGAGAATGACAACGTAACGATAGTGAAGGGCATAAGGGTGAGTGACACACATGTCTGTCTGTTCTCCTCCACCTGTCAAAAGAACATCACGCACACTGACGCATGGCTTTAATTCACCTCTGCTGAGATTTGAATGCGTGCGCAGGATCGTGATGAAGGCCTCTAATAATCTTACCTAACTGGATAAACATTCTGTCCCTGAATGGATACTTACTGTACTTCAGCTGACCTGCAATACAATGTTATGCATTTCATAAGCATCCTACCTAAGAGGAATTATTTTAGCAGACACCTGTTACAGTTCAAGCATCACAATGTCAACAATGACAGCACTGTGTTCACGCCCCCCATAACTATCATATACAGTAGCTTAAACAGTCACCCTTCACACAGTTGTTTATGTTAGTTGATACTAGCACTATATTTATTTATCATTTGTTTTGAGTGTTTATTTTTCAACATACAACTTATTCACAGACTTTTTTATTTTGTATGCAGTAGGTGGTTTTCAGGGTTTATATAAGTTCAAAACTAACAACAGGGGTCAGCATTATCAGGCAAAAGACCCCTTGGTGAATATGAAGCAGGGACCCCTTTTTATTGTAACTGAGTGTTTAATTTCAAGCATAACCTATAATAACATGTATATACTACTATTGCATGCATACACCAAATGAATTAATATTTATTAGGGCTGTCAAACGATTAATCGTGATTAATCACATCCAAAATAAAAGTTTATGTATACATACTATTTGTGTGTTTACTTTGTATATTTATTATGTACATATAAATATGCACACATACATGTATATATTAAAACAAAATATTTATATGTATATATATTTATACCTATATACAATTTAGATTATAAATAAATATAAATATTTTAGATGTAAATCTAAAATATTTTTCCTTAATATATACATGAATGTGTTTGTATTTATATATACATAATAAATATACAGAGTGCACAAATATATAGTATGTAAACATAAACTTTTATTTTGGATGCGATTAATCGCGATTAATCGTTTGACAGCCCTAATATTTATCTGCAGAGTAATAACTTTGTTACATTTTTTATTTACTTACAGTAAATGCAGCATTGGTGAGCATAAAAATATAGCAAAACATAAAAAAATGTGCTTACACACACACACACACACACACTGTATAAGTAAAGGTTTGGGATCAGTAAGATTTGTATTGTTTTTAAAGAAGTTTATAATATTGTAATATACAGTAATACAGTAATTTTAATATTGTTTCAATGTAAATATAAATATTTCTTTTAAATATATAAGTAATGTAATATCCCATGTAAATTCAGTGATTTCTATGTGAATATATTTTAAAATGTAATTTATTCCTGTGATGCAAAGCAGAATTTTCAGTATCATTACTCCAGTGTTCATTGTCACATGGTCCTTCAGAAATCATACTGATATGCTGATTTATTATCAATATTTAACACAGTTGTGCTGCTTAATATTTTGTTGGAACATGTGATCCTTTTTTCAGGATTCTTTAATAAATAAAAAGTTGAAAAGAACAGCATTTATTTGAAATAAACTACCATTTAAAAGTTTGTGGTCAGTATTTTTTTTGTTTGTTTGTTTTAAATAAATTAATACTTTTTTTATTCACCAAGGATGTGCCAAATCGATAAAAAGTGATTGCAAAGATGTATATTGTTAGAAAAGATTTCTATTTTGAATAAGTGCTGTTCTTTTTTAACTTTTTATTCATCAAAGAATCTTCAAAGAATCACAGGTTCCAAAAAAATATATATTAAGCAAAACAAATGTTTCCAACATTGATAATAAAAGTTATAAATCAGCATATTCGAATGATTCTGATTTCTATATAATCATGTGACACTGAAGACTAGATTAATGGCTGATGAAAATTCAGCTTTGTATCACAGTAAATTTCACACAATATTACAGTTTTTTCCCCTGTATTTATGATCAAGTAAATGTTGTCAAGAAAATAGTTTGTAATTATTTTAGTAATTAATTGTGTGTGTGTGTGTGTGTTTGTATAATGGTGTACAAAAAAAAAAAAAAAAAAACATACAGGAAATAACATTCCTGTCAATATTCTCTCTCTCTCTCTCTCTCTCTCTCTCTCTCTCTATATATATATATATATATATATATATATATAATGTGTATATATGTATATATAATGTATATATATGTGTATATATGTGTATATATATATATGTGTATATATGTGTATATATGTATGTATATGTATATATAACAATATTATATCAATATATTTCACACTGACTAAAATCCAGCAACTAAAAGGGTCTTATTTTATTTTATTTTATGATCGGGTACGAGGCCTATATTTCTATGTTAAACTTGACATGCCATCTTTAAAAAAGCCCGCGATACCCAAATACCTTTACTTTTAAGATTCTTTTAAGTATCTGTCAAGCAAAATGTCCATTTCTGAATTACATTCTTCACCATTAATTTTACATGGTTTTAAACTAGAGAAGAAAAAGCAAGAGTATTGTTATGCTCACAAGACTGTCATTTGTTTTCTCCACTTCTGTTCTTCAGCTCTCGGAGAAGGTCATCGACCGCATGAGAGAACCCTCAGGCCCACCGCAGCCCCCCACCAGAACCCCTCCTGCTTCTCCTCCCGTGGTTGATCCTCTGCCAGCACTGGTGCCAATATCTCCTCCACCTGACCCTGTCACTTCCCTTTCACCTTCTTCCTTGCCAGAGCGAGTAAAACTCCCTGAGCAAGTGACCACTCCTCTACCTCCTCCACCACCAGCAGAGCCAGTCATTCTCCCCCCACCTCCTCCTGTAGTGACAGCACCAGCTGTATCAGCTTCTGCAGGTGAGTTCCTTGCTCCACCTGCTGCTACAGCTGAGCTTATAACAGCATCTCCACCTGTGGAAATAATTACCCCTCCTCCCTTATCCAAACCCAGCACTTCTCCTCCCCTTGCTGATTCTGTTGCATCCCCTCCTGCTTTTGAGCTTTTCACACCTCCTCCTCCCTCTGTAGAATCCATTCCTGCTCATCCTATCACTAAAACTGCTTCTGAACCCGTCTCTGCTCCACCTGTAGAAATAACCACCCCCTCCCCTCCAGCTGAACTTGTCGCTCCTGTCGCTTCTGCTGCTGAAGCTATCGCACACCCTCCTCCTCCGTCTGTAGAAAAACCTGTGGCTTCTCCACCACCACCTCCACCTCCCGCCGGTGAGTGGATTGTTCTGTAGCGTAATGCTGACACACATACATGCATTCAAAGTGAAGGAATTACACTTTGAGGTATTTCACACATATTGCACGGTGCACTTCAGTGCCTGTCATTCATGAGCGTTAATGGTACTCCTCGGGTAAATTGCATCTTGTAAGCACTCTGAATGTGTTGGTACACCGTTGTGAAGGGGTAATATTATACATCAAGTCATTCTGGGTAATTCTACGGAATTCTAACTTAAACACACCAGAGTATGTGGGTGGAGTGGAGCAACAGCAATTTTCCCTTAGTAAAGTGTTCTGGCCTATAATATAGCACCATAATAATGATTATTGTTATACAGAATCATAAAAGAAAAAATAATTAATACATTTTAATGTGGCAGAGACAGTGAGACATTTAGTTGAACTTTAACTATATATTATTGTAGGATAGTTCATGCAAAAATGAAAATTCTGTCAACTATTATTGACCTTTATCTTTATGTTGTTCCAAATTTACACTTCTTAGAAGACTTCTTCTTCTTCGATCTTCGAAGCACCAATACATTTATTTTTTTAGTGAAATCTGATAGATGAAAGGTCATTGTACCAGAATTTTGATGCTTTAAAAAAATTCACAAACGCATCATAAAGTAATCAGAAGACTTGGATTACAATGCATAATTTATGTAGATGATTTATCTGTCTTTATATACTTTTTGAAGTGTCAAAGTTTTGGAATGGACTTTGAATGGAGGGATGGAAATCTCTCAGTTTCATTAAAGGATTAGTTCTCTCCTAAATTCAAATTTCCTGATAATTTAATCACCCTAGTTTTAAGTGAAAACATTTCAGGTTCTTACTACATATAGTGGATTTAATGGGGATCAACAGGGTTGAATGTCCAAATTGCAGTTTCAGTGCAGCTTCAAAGGACTCTACTGATCCCAGCCGAGAAATAAGGGTCTCATATAAATTTATTTTATTTTAGAAAATAGACCCTTATTCTTCAGCTGGGATTGTGTAGAGCCCTTTTAAAGCTGCGATTTTTGACCTTCAACCCTGATCTCCATTGAAGTCCACTATACAGAGAAAATTCTTGGAATGTTTTCCTCAAAAACCTTTTTTTTTTTTTTTTTCCAAGTGAAGAAAGTAAGACCTGAACATGTTGGATTATATATAGGTGAGTAAATTATTAGGAAATTATCAGGAGATTAATTCTAGAGTGAGCTAATCCTTTAAAAAGCATCCATTTGTGTTTTAAAGATGAACGCCATGAGGTTAAGTAATTTATGATTTTTATTTTTAGGTGAATTGACCTATCGCTAAGCCCCGCCTCCCTTAGTTACTGTTGCTGCCTCGGACAAACAAACAGAGTTTCCCACTGTATTACAATGACAGCTGTCAGTGTGAAAACCTTGTCTGAAGATGTTTTTGGTAAATTTTGAACACAGAAGGACCACCTCACATCGAGGAGCATTCAAGTAGGACTTTAATATGCCGTGGGGAGATATATAAATGATTTTAAAATAAATATGGTGTGTAACATGAGTAATTTGAAATCAAGGGTTTACAGATCGCAATGCAAATGGAAGAAATCTCATGTTACGGTCATCACGATCGCAGATGACAACATCCAGGATCAACACTGTTCATTTACCGCAGTGTAAGATTACATTTGACTAGTTTAATATGGAGAGGCACTGAAATGTAGACCTTCGTTTATGTGTTTTTGACCTACACTGGACATGACGTGAGAATAGTTAGTTGAGGTGTGTACATTAGCAATGGGCGCACTAACTTTAATGTTAGCTAGTTTTAGCCAGAGATATTAACGATATTTACAGACATTACCTGCTTAAGCAGATGAAAAGGCCACTTAATGAGAGTATGACAACCAGAAAATATACGTTAAATAATCAGATAAATTCCAAATTCAATTGCCAATTCTTTCAGAATACCTGGAATCAGTGTCACAGATACCTCAGGCACGTCGTTTTATTATTTTTGAAGCATAAACACCATTAAAACGCTACAGTTCCATCTCGGTGCAGCTGATACTCAACTGCCATTGGCTCATCTGCGTTCTTTTGGGCAGGGCTTAGCGATAGGTCAATTATCCCTTTAATGCATATTTCTTTTTTTTCCCACAAAAAAACAAAACACAAGCCTGCTGACACCTTTTTGATTGAGATTTATTTGAAAAACTGCTGTATGGATTTTTAAAAATTAGATTAACAAATTGGCTAATATTTTATTTTCCTTCCTAAAAGTTCAGTCTTGATGTTAGTAAGTGGGCCTGGATCCCTCCATATTATGATTCATAGCTTGTGCCTGAGTGCTAATGAAACGATTAATTCTAACTTGTAATAGAGTTAATGAATCAATGCTGTAATTAGGAACTCCACTTAAGCCAGTTCAGCCTCCAAGGTACCTGGAACAGCATCTCCTCCCAGAAGTGTTCCGAGCCGATCACATTTGCAACCGCTTTGCTTCTCATTAAAAGTAAGACTTTGTTCATAGATCTTTCAATCGGAAGTTTAGTTGCAATTATGATCGATTATACCTGAGACAACTATTAAGAACCAATAATTCTCTGACATTGTCCTCAATTACGGGATGAGTCACATGACTTTTGGCTAAAATATGGTCCTTTTCCAAATGATGGCCTTGCAGTGCTCATGGTCCAATCTTTGAGGACATAATGGACGTTTAGTAAGAGTTTTCTGTGAGGTCTGTACACAAAAAATACAAATTGCTTGCAAATTGCACAAAAAATGTAAAAGAAAACTTAATTCAGAATATTAATAAATGTTATGTTGTAAATATAATACTAAAATGACAGTCACTTCTGAATTATAAAATTACAAACTGGACACTCTACTCTCTCAAATGAAGCCAACAACACTTAAAGCAGGATGTTTTTTTATTTTGGGCCAGTCATTATAGCATGCATTATAGTGATGCTTTTCCTGTTTTTTAGCTAGTGCATCAAAATGTTATTTTCATTTAAAACGTAAGCCCACAATGTGTATTTTTGTCAAACTGCAAATCTTAGCACTAGCTATGCTAAAAAATGGACTCTTAAACTAAAGTGCGGCTGGTCATTGCGTTTTTCTCCATGTCTTGACTTTTTCTGAGCTGTGAGCTTTTTCGCTTCCACCTCCACATAATTAAGCACATCTAATATGTATCGAAACAGTAGCTCTGAAAAACTGTCAGCTCAAATACGTGTGAAAATTTCTGTGTGTGCCCTCTCGGCCCTTAATAGTGGTGTTACCTGCAGAGATGTGCAGAGTCTGTGGGCTGGAGCTGACACTATGAACTGGCTCTACTTACAGAGAGGGAAAAAAGAGACGGCCGCCTGCATCGCACATAACCAGACAGCTCCCCGTTAATGAGACGCATATCTGCTTAATGAGCTCTACCGTGGAGGCTCACACATACTTTTTTCCTCTATCCATCTATCTATAACTCCCTACATCTCAATCTGTCTCATGGTATCTCTCTCCCACGTGTATGTTTTTTTCTTGCTCGCTCGTGGTTCCGTGGTATGATGATGACAGAAACTCTTTTGTGATTTTATATAAATATACATCATTCTATTACATAAATACTCCCATAATGCATATGTCGTACCCAGTAGTTCTCATCCCACCCCCTCTGAAACTAGAAAAACTTGCTTGGTAAAACTTTTCCCCTTTATACTTTTCATTCATTCATTTATTAAGGTGTTTATTTAAAAACTGCTGTAAAGAACATTTTCTTTTTCTTTTCTTTAAGCTTTCACTTGCTGAATTAAGCACTCTAAAAACACTAGGTTGAAAAAAAAAAAACAATTTGGATTTATTTTAACCCAAGGGCTGGGTGAATATAGGATGTTTACAGATGAGCTTAAATCCTCTAAACTTTTGTAAAATATGCAGGTTGTTATATTTGACCTGGGAGCTGGGTAACACAAAAACTACTCATACAAAAGGGTTGTTATGTCTGACCTGGGAGCTGGGTAACACAAATCTAGTTGTTGTCTGACCCGGGACAACTCAAACAATGGGTTGTTACATCTGAGCTGTTACGCCTGACCTGGGACAACCCAAACAATGGGTTGTTTCGTCTGACCCAGGTGCTGGGTGACACAAAAACTACCCAAACAATGAGTTGTTACGTCTGACCCGGGAGCTGGGTAACACAAAAATGACCAAAATAATGAGTTGTTACGTCTGACTCAGGACATCCCAAACAATGGGTTGTTACGTCTGACCCATGTGGTGGGTAACACAAACAATACCCAAAAATGGGTTGTTACGTTTGACCCAGGTGCTGGGAGACACAAAAACTACCCAAACAATGACTTGTTACGTCTGACACAGGTGCTGGGTGACACAAAAACTTCCCCAAACAATGGGTTGTTACGTCTGACCCAGGTGCTGGGTGACACAAAAACTACCCAAACAATGAGTTGTTACATCTGACCCAGGACATCCAAAACAATGCGTTGTTGCGACTGAACCGTGTGCTGGGTAACACAAACACTACCCAAACAATGGGTTGTTTCGTCTGACCAGGGACAACCCAAACAGTTGGTTGTTACCTCTGACCCAGGACAACCCAAACAATGGGTTGTTACATCTGACCTGGGACAACACAAAAAATTAGTTGTTAAATCTGACCCAGATGCTGGGTAACAGAAAAACTACCCAAACAATGAGTTGTTACGTCTGACTAGGGACAACCTAAATAGTTGGTTGTTACGTCTGACCCAGAAGGTTGGTAACACAAAAACTACTCTATCAATGGGTTATGACGCCTGACCCTTGAGCTAGGTAAAACAAAACTACCCAAACAATGGGTTGTTACGTCTGACCCAAGAGCTGGGTAACTCAAAAGCTCCCCAAACAATGGGTTGTTACATTTGACCCAGGAGCTGGGTAACACAAAACTACCCAAACAATGGGTTGTTACATCTGACCTGGGACAACACAAAAAAAATTGTTGTTAAATCTGACCCAGATGCTGGGTAACACAAAAACTACCCAAACAATGAGTTGTTACGTCTGACTAGGGACAACCTAAATAGTTGGTTGTTACATCTGACCGAGGAGCTTGGTAACACAAAAACTACTCAAACGGTGGGTTATTACACCTGACCCTGGAGCTAGGTAAAACAAAACTACCCAAACTACTTTTGACCCAAGAGCTGGGTAACTCAAAAACTCCCCAAACAATGGGTTGTTACATTTGACCCAGGAGCAGACATCACAAAAACTACCCAACACTAAAAAATAATCTAAAAAATGACACAAAACTCTTTAGAGTGTAATAATAATTACTTTTTACATTTAGTCATTTTACAGATGCTTTTATCCAAAGTGACTTACAAATGACGGCAATGGAAGCAATCAAAATCAGCAACTATAATAATAGTAATAGAAATAGTAGATGTTGCTGTTATTTTTATTATTATTAATTTTATTATTAATAATTGATTGGGGAAGAATGCAAAGAGAACAAAAATTACTTTATTTGCTGTGTCTTTTTGTATTTTGTGTTGCATGCAGCATTTGAATGATAGAAAATAGCATAGAGCAAAACAAAAGTTGAATGGATTTGAGTGATTTTGATATCAGTTATAGCATAGCTGACCCAATCCAGTTTGTCACAAGACAGATCACAATCTAATATACCTGATTTTGATAATTCTTAATTTAGACAGAATGTGCAGTTTCTGCATTTTGTAGGGCAGAGTAGTTGTCCCAAAAAAGGAAATTGTCATAATTTATTCACTCTTGTGAATGTTATTTAAATGTTTCCTCAGTGAAATGACCAGGTAGTGAACAGTTACAAAACAATGCTTATTCAAACTTGTAGCTAATAAATATGTCCATACCAAATCATTAAGCCTCAGGTAAACTTCTGATGACTCACACCTTAAATTTTGTGTCTTTGTCACAGCTCTTCTTGCCTTAAGAGGCTCAGCTCATCTTCCGAGGTCAAAGGCTGTGACCTTAATGAGGGACATTGATTATGTGCGCCCACGAGTGGCAGTATTAAGAGATGCTGTGGAAGATCGAGTTCATCGCTAAATCACGGCAGAGTCTCTGCGCGTGGTGATTAGATAGTGGTCAAGGTTGATCCTCCTACACGTTCTCAGCGTACCATGAATATTCATATGCAGGGCCCACACACCGTTTTCCATTACGCTCTAATTACCTGCACACAAATCCTTCTTTGTCTCCGCCATACATAAACACACTTTTCTTGCCGTTACATATTAAGCATCTCCTTGAAGATCATCACCAAGTTCAGAGAGCAAAGAAGAGGAACGCTCTCGCTGCGTGTGATGCGGCATAATGAAATGATCTTTTAGCCCCATTTGCATGTTGTTTCATGAAAACTTCCTTGAGATCCGTGAAGACGGAAGTATAGGCTGAGGACAAGAAAGATCACCTTGTTTGAAATTCCCAGGAGTCTCTTTATGTGTGTAGAAAGATATTTAAGTTGGATCGTGAGGAACGTGTAATGGTTTTGATTAGCCCCGCCTTCCCTTCCTCTTCTCAGGTCTGGAGATTAATGAAACGTCTTATGAGACACGCAATTTGTCTCTGTCTGTTATCTCTGTCCCGACTGCCCAGAAGCTACTTTTTAAAATATCTGCAGAGAATGAAGGAGGGTGTAAAAGAGAGAGAAATATCTAAAGATGATGAGTTTTTCATCTTTAAGCATTACTCTTCTCACTCAGGATTGACACGGGTACCCAGACGGTTAATGCCGTTCTGGAGTTCTCTGTGACCTCCTGTGAAAACCCCCTGAAGACGCGCAGATGGTTTTTTAACATACGAGCTGGTTATCCTTTGAATCCACAGAAATCCTTTCTTAGTCCTTTTTAAATATTAAAGCCCAGTTTAAATTAATGAATTATGAGAACCTAGAGCGTGAATGAATGTGTGACACTGAAGAAAAGTCGTTAGCCTGGAGAAGGGAAAAAAAAAGAAGTGTGTAAGGGCTACTTTTTTTTTTTTTTGGGAAGTGTAATTTTTTGGAGTCTCATTTTTGAGCAGGTATTTTTGCATGTTTTGCATTTATTTGGCTGTTTTCCTGAGCAATCTTAAAAAAATTACCATCCGAGAGAGAGAGATATATTAGTAAATGTAATTAGTAACATCAATACTAATTAATAAAAGTATTATCATTACTACACACTATATATATTTATTAAACAAATATATTCCATATTTGTTTAATAAATATATAGAGTGTGTAGTAATGATAATACTATTATTAATTAGTATTGATGTTATTAATTACATTTACTAATTATGTGAACACTCCACTGCATTACAGCTCCGAAAATATATATTATTTATGTTTATTATGATTTATATTTAATTATGTATTATATATTTCATATATTTAATTTATATTTAGAATTATAATTCTAAGCAAAAAACAATATAATTCTAATAATATAAAAATACATGCATCGTTGTATTGCATTTTTATTAACTAATTAATTAATTAATTTGACATGTAATTACTAAGTGACCTTTCAGTAAGTCTTTGGAATTTTTAGATGTGAACTTTTTTGTAATAATGATAATACTATTATTTTATTATTGACATCATTAATTATATTTACTAATTATTAATTATGTGCACAGTCCACTGCATTACAGCTCTGATAATATTTAATACTTATATTTAATATGATTGTGTGTGTGTGTGTGTGTGTGTGTGTGTGTGTGTATGTATGTATATATATATATATATATATATATATATATATATAATCATTTAGATTTCAGATTGTGATTCTTTCATATAATAATATAATTCTAATAATTATATAATAATATATAATAATAATAATAATAATAATATAATTCTAATATATATATATGGAATTTTTACATGTAAACTTTTTTTCACAAAAAAATGCAAATTGTTGTAATAATGTAATACTATTATTATTGTACTCATTAATTATATTGACTAATTGTTCATTTACGTACAGTCCACTGCATTACACCTCTAAGTATATATAATATTTCTATTGAATGTATTTATGTATATATTTTTATATTGAATATATTTATATATATATATTTATTTTGAATATATTTATATTTCTGTTTCTATTTAATATTATGATTCTAACAATATATAACAATATAAATAAATAAATGCATTATTATATTGCATTTATGTGTTTATTTAATTTAAATCACTAAGTGACCTTACAGTAAATCTTTGGTGGAATTTTTACATGTAAACCTTTTTTTTTTTTTTGCAAAAAAAGTAAAATAGTACAGGTATTGAATGAGACTAATATTGGTTGACATCTACTCATCGACATTGCACATTCTCTGTCTTCAACGTCATCCTGGTTATTTTCTGCATAAACAGTGTGCTGGACAAGTAAAGATGATTCTTTGTGTTGTGAAAGGAGTGCAGGCCAAGACTTTCATTGTGGAAGGCAAACTGTTACTTACAAAAATAAGATCTCCTTGTTTTAGATGTGTTAGCTGTAAAGGATGTCCGTTATCACACCATATCTTTAATTTGATGCTATCTGGTGGGTTTGAGCTTTAGACAGCACCTGTCTGCTTGTTTCCAGTACACTAGCCTACTGTTTGATAAATGCTGTGCCAGGGTTTGCAATTAATTTTGGTTTCCTCTTCGGCATTGTCACGGCAACAGGAGGATTTCTCATTAGTCTTGAAGGTTGGTGTAAGTGATAACTTTTAGTGTTTTTCCCCCAACAGGTTTCCTTTCTCGGCTTTACAGTCTCAAATTGTTTCTAAAACGAACATTGTTATGCAACTAAACCATATGGCACCCATAGTGACTGCTCCTTCCGGCGGCTGCTTATAAAACATAACTTTTATCTACTGGCAGCTACTTTGTCTTCCTTTCAAATGTTGAGTATACATACATATAAGAGTCGTTAATATTGTTTTCAATATTTTAAAACCCCTGTATGTGTGCCAATGTAGGGTATGTGAGATGAAAACCTGACTCTCACTTATAGTAAGTTGCAAAAATCAGTTTATTTGTGTTGTCTTTCATTTAAGTGAACTAATGACTTGTGGCCTGAATTTAATTTAAATGGACTTGCCTTGAGATTGGACTTGTATTTGTTTTGTTTAAATGTGTTTATTTATTTATTATGTTTTGTTTTAGTTTAGTTTTTTATTTTCTTTTTAGTCTGTTTTTTGTTTTAGTTGTTTTTTTAAGTTTAGTTTATTTTGTGTTTTATTTTTTGTGTTTTGTTGTTAGTTTAGTTTTAGTCAGTGTTGTTGCTTTTTGTTGTTTTGTGTTTTGTTTTGTTTTAATTTCTATTTTTTTGTTTTTGTTGTTTTTAGTCTTTGTTTTGTGTTGCTTTTGTTTTTAGTTTGGGGTTTTGTTTTGTTTTATTTCATGTTTTGTTTTCTTTTTAGTCTTTTTTTTGTTTTAGTTTCTTCTTTGTTTTGTGTTGCTTTTTGTTTTGTTTTCTTGTTATAGTTTTTTGTTTCTTTCAAGTTTAGATTTTTGTTTTGTTTCATTTTTATTTTGTTCAGTTTTTTTTTGTTTCATTTTTATTTTGTTCAGTTTTTTTTGTTTTGTCTTGTCTTGAGTTTTGTTTTTAGGTTTGTTTTAGTTTAGCTTTTGTTTTGTTTTTAGTCTTGGGTTTTGTGTTGCTTTTTGTTTTGAGTTTTGTTTAGTTTTGTGTGTTTTGTTTTAGATTTGTTTTTCATTTTCTTTTTAGACATAATTTTTTGTTTTAGTTTCTTTTTCGTTTTGTGTTGCTTTTTGTTTTAGTTTAGTTTTTTGTTTTCTTTTTAGTCTTTTGTTTTAGTTTCTTTTTTGTTGTGTGTTGCTTTTTTGTTTAGGTTCTGTTTTATTTATTTGTTATTAATATTTGTTATTAGGTTTTGTTTGAGTTTTTAGTTTTGGGTTTTGTTTTTCGTTTTCTTTTTTAGACATTGTTTTTGTTTTAGTTTCTTTTTTGTTTTGCTTTGTGTTTTCTTTTCTTTTGTTGTTTTGTTTTAGTTTAGTTTTTTATTTTGTTTTTAATCTTCGTTTTTGTTGCATAGTTTCTTTTGTTTTGTGTTGCTTTTTGTTTTGTGTTTTGTGATTTAATTTATATTTGTTTTTGTTTTTTTGTTTTTAGTCTTTGTTTTATGTTGCCTTTTGTTATTTTGTCGAAGTTTTTTTTGTTTTGAGTTTTGTTTTTAGGTTTGTTTTAGTTTAGCTTTTGTTTTGTTTTTAATGTTGTTGTTTTTTTTTTGCTTTTTATTTTGTTTTGTTTGAATTTAGTTGTTTTGTTGTGATAGTTGTTGCTTTTTGTTTTGTTTTATTTTGTTGAGTTTGTTTAGTTTTGGGTTTTGTTTTGTTTTAGATTTGTCTTTCATGTTCTTTTTTAGACATTGTTTTTTTTGTTTTACTTTCTTTTTTTTATTTTGCATTGTTGTGTTTTCTTTTATTTTGTTGAGTTTTAGTTTTGTTCTAGTTTAGTTTTTTGTTTTGTTTTTAATTTTAGTTTTTTGTTGTATAGTTTCTTTTGTTTTGTGTTGGTTTTGTTTTGTTTTTACTCTGGATTAGAGACTATTGAGCATCACTGCTTAGCAAGAAGAATTTTTTTTTTATGGAATAAAATCGTGATGACAAATCATGACAAATCGTGATTACAATAATTAAAGTGCTTGTCTATTTACTGTAGGGAGAGATTTGTGCTGTTTACATAAAGAAGTTTGCTGAAAAGTAACATTTTTTTAATTAATTTATTTATTATTTGCTAAATGATCCAGCCAAGTTAGTGGATAAAGAAAAAAATATTTGTTTTAGAAGTACATAATGTTAAAGATAAAATTATCTTTTGATTTAAGCAAAACCTCTTATACTTCCTTTTAGGCTTTGCCATGAAAGACTCAACTTGGATTTGTGACAATATATGACTTGGCAATATCTGTGAGGAATGACTGCTTTTGTACTTTTATTTATTTATTTATTTATTTATTTATTTATCATTTGTATTTTTTTAGACTAAATGGTTGTTTTTTAAGACTATAATCCTGTACCTCCATCTGCAACACTTGGGCGTCCTGTCATGCAGTAGCTCCAGGCTTCTGCAGTGCTGCGGTACTGCTGCTTTTTTGTGTGTTTTTTTTCGACTGGCGGCTATGAGTTTGTCCGTTTTATATCTCCACTGTGCTTTCACGGACAATTAGCCATCCAGATAAAAAACAGGACACACACTGACAAGTTTGACTATGGCGGTGTTGATATCAACACTTAAGTTGTGAAAGTGTATTTTTGAAGTGTGTGTTTGAAAGTGTTTTTTTTTTTTAAGTCATTTTCAGTGCATAGGCGTATAGGACCCCTGTCCTCTATATTTCGGTTTCTCTCACTTTGCCTCATAACGCAGAGATGTCCTGAGGGCTCAGAATACCATCCTACCTCACTGTACTCTCTTACAAACTTCTGTACAAACAAGTACAAACTTGCCTCAAAGAAACTTCAAGTGTACAATAAAACATTAAACTTTGCTACCCACAGGACATTGTTTTTCTAAGACCGCCTATGAAATGTAACACTCAGAATAAGCATCTGGTGTATAGGAAGTAGCTCAGCATCTAATGTGCATGTTTTATCTTTTGTTTAGTGGATGAGACTGAACTGAGAAAAAAAATCGCTGAAGAGCTGCAAAAAGGCCTGGAGGAAGAGAGGAGAAAGGCACGAGAGGAACTCAACCAATGGTGACTATCCATTAACACATTTACACTGTAACAGTTTTAGTATATAGCTCTACCAAATTATTTTACAAAAAAAAAATTAAATAAAAAAATAAATATAAAATAAAATATAAACAAACAAACAAACAAAAAAAATAAAATCTGTATTTTTAACACTGTAAATCTAAAAAAAAAAGAAATTAAATAAAATATAATAAAATATAAAAATATAAATAAAGTATATAATTTCTATATGCTGTTTGTTTTAGCACTGGGGATATGTGCTTCTGACATATAAATTCTGAAGTAATGTTATATAATAATGTTTCATAATGTTATAACTTGACTTGTTGAAAAGAGTTGAATTTGATGAAGATTGAGTGCTTCTGAAAAAGCAAGAAGAGAAAGAAACATGAAATGTGATGTGAATTACTTAATTATCCACATTATCAGCATGAAATAATAAATAATTAAATAATAATTAGCATATACATTACAAGCAAAATAAGCTAAATAAATTCCAGCTAAATAAAACTTAAAAAATAAACGGAAATGGAAAAAACATTTTGGTCTTTAATGGCTTAAATTTAATTTTTTCATTAGTTTTTATTTTATTTTATTATTTTATTTTATTGTCTTCCACGTTTAAATGAATGTTCAAATCAAACCTGTGCCATGGGTTTGGTCAAGTTTATGAGCTGAGGTACAAACTCTTGTTTAATTCAGTACAAGACAGAGAAGCTGTGTGCCTTAATGAGAATTTTGTCTCATCAACAGTCAAACTGGGACACAGGCCTGTCTGCTTTGTCTTGATCCATTTTCCTCCTTTCCTGAGCACATCACGCTCACTTTTTTTCTTCTTTTTTTCTTTTTTTGTGAAAAAGCAATTAATCATGCATGAAAGTGAGGGAGCAGGAGTCAGGGTGGAGTTAATTTCTTCATATGCGATGATCTATTAGCTTCCACCGGTGAGGGCTTAGTCTTTCCATTTTTGTCCTGTTCTATGTCTGCAAGTAGGTGGCTGCACCGTGACATTCATTTGGCCTTTAATATCTCTGCATCATGTACAGTCCAAACCTTTTAGTTGAACCAGCACACTTTACTCATATAAAGTGCAAGTTCCTTAAGTACTCACTCTATTTTATTCATCTAAAGCTTGTGATGGATGTGCCAGCGTCCTTGTCAAACCTGGTACCTCTTATACTGTTATTCTCAACAAGGCCAACACTCTGACCTGCAGAAATTGCTATTGACAGGAAGTTTATTTTCTGTCGGCTATAAAAGTAAATTTAAGGGCAGGGTGTGTTGTTTTACAGCATTGTTGTGAAGGCAACTGAGGCAAAGTGCTCCATCCCATCGCCCCGGCAACGCCATTAAGGGAAAGTAGGGGCTTTATTGACCATGATGTCATGCTTGGAAAGACAGAATCAATATTGTCCTTAATGTTGTCTTCCATTTAGCTTTCTCCAACTCCCATTTCTTCTTTCATTCCTTTTCTGTCTTCCCAAGAATGTGTTGTGTTTTAAAAGTGATGATCTTATGAGATCGCAGGATTGAATTGAATGAAATTAGCCTCTGGCTTTGGGTTTGAAGACCTTAGTGGCAATCTCCAACCTCACCTTCAGGTGGACCATTGTTTGTATGCCGCCTTCATTTTTTTTGTTTCTCTTTCCCAATCAGATGAACAGTTTGTTAACTAATCTGCTGTTTTTTTGTTTTGTTTGTTTTTTATGATTTGTTTTGTTTTGTTTTTATTTATTTACATTTTTGTTTGTTTATATTTTTATTTCATTGTTTTTGTTTGATTTTATGTTTTTTTTAATTGAAATTTATTAGAATTTTCTTAATTTCTTTTGGTTTTAATTCAATAAATTATTGAATTTTTGGTGAAATTCATGGTTTTCAGTACTTTTCTTTTTTTTTTTTTTATATTGAATTATTATGACACGTGGGCTGTATTTCCACATTTACAGTGAGAGCTCAGTCGGCGTATGATACTGAAATGCCATTTAGAGGAATAGAATTCCTAAGATGAATCCACTGGTAGATTTGTCAGTCCCTGCCAACTTAATTTAGCAGTGACCTTTAATCTAGCTGGCTTCAAGGCTGTGGGTGGTTCATTGAAGACACATATAAGGTTTGATTATATGTTAAGTACACATTCCTTTTCACTCCTTTTACATTGTCCTTGTGCATTTAGTTCTTTATACCGCTTTCACAGGGCTCTATGCTTCTTTTATTTATTTTATTAGTTTCAAAATTTACGAGCACAGTCAAAAAATTCAGGAGCACCTTTTGAATCAATCAAAAATTCTGATCAAAAATGAGCCTTCCCATTATGAGGTGATATCGGGCTCCGTGATTTATAGGGGCAGTTTTGTAATTTTATTAAAAAATGTCATATTTTCTGTCATTTCAAAAAAGTATATTTATAAGCTATTTCAAATTTCTACAAATTGTTAAACAATAGACTAAGAATACAAAGAATAAGTTACCGTACCAATCATATTAAGAATTTGTACTATAGAGGTGGCAGAGAAGAACTCAAAAGTGACTTGTAGGTGTATTTTCAGATGTTTAACTAGGCTCAGAGGTGGTGCAAGTGCAATTAAATTCATAATTTCATATTGAGATTAATGTTTTAAATATAAAATCTTGAATATAGAAATGATTTAAATAACTGATATTATACTTTAACCCTTTAACTGTCACTCCCTTTTTTTAACATAGATGTCAAAATGCACTGGCTTACATTTTTATAATTCATGAATGAAAACATTTTGTAATATGATTTTGATGTACATTTTCAATGGTAATGCAATGTCTGATTTTAAAATGGATTTCAAAGGATGAATTTTGAGATTTTAAGTTTTCTACTGACAGCGAAGAAAGTCTAAATGTCAGAACTCCTGTTATCATGTAGATTTTTTTTTTTGAGCTGCAGTCTTGTCATAAATTAATCTATTACTTTTCCTACATAATTTGTAACACGAAACATTGGTCAAATATCTAATTAGGTGTCTAAGACCTTTCCAACAAAACATAGTTTGTCATAATTAGATTAGGATCTATTTGTAATATGGTGAAGTAAACTTGACAGTTAAAGGGTTAAAAATGAAACAAACTGCCAGTAGGTGGCAGCAAGCCACTGATTTTGTCACTGAATCGTTCATTCATTTGAATCGTCAAGCAGCTGATTCATTCAGGAACGAAGCAAGTTGCTGTCTTTATGAATGGGCAGTTGAATCATTGACTCACTAGATTTGTTTATAATCATACGTTCATTCATAAACGAAACACCACTGTGTTTGCTTGGAGACGCACATTGATGAAATAGAGCAAAATCAGGCAATAGTGTAATAGTTAAACAATGTAAGTCACTTAATACCAACTTCTTGTTTATTAAATCAATAACTGTTGTATTAAATCAATATCACATTGGCAAACTCCCTTAATAATCATTCGAAGCTGTCACTCTCCTTAGTTCATCGCAATCCAACAAAGTTCCGTTATAATCAATGAATCTCTTATTTACACCCTGTCTACACTTTCTTTGTTATAATAAGAGGATTCACAATGGCAAGTGTGGCTGAAATGGTCACACTGTAGAGTAAAAGCGTGACTTTAAATAGTGCTGGCCATTCAAGATGGTGCTATTTCTGAGGAACTTTACACACATGCTTACATACCTCTGTGTATCTATCTACTAAAACTTATCATATTATGTATATGTATTTCTGAAATAGCTGGAGAGAGCAGATTCACCAGACAGTATGTGTTGTTATTTTGTTATAAGTGTGCTGCATGATGCAAAATGTATTTGGCTTTGTGGAGCCATTTGTTTTTGTTTGAGAGTGTGAATATATTTTATTAACATAGAAGGTTAAGGATCAGAAAACTACTGTTTTCAAAATTGTTTAGTGGGCGGGCTGCCTGAACGACTCCTGAAGATGGAGCGCAGTGGAGTGAAAAAGAACGCAGGGGTCTCGAGTAGTGTTTTTTAAAAGTTAAACTATTTCTATTTTCTAAGTTTTAAATGTCTTAAAAAAATTCAATGCTCCGGGTGCAGGATGCTTATAAAAACAGTGTGTGTCGTGACTCAACAGCCAAATGTCTGTCTGTGAGTGTGTATAGCTTTAGCAGCCGTGCTTTATAGTGGATGAATGCAGAGATTATTCTTCTCCAAGAGGGTTTTTTTCTGTATCCGCCTTTCTAAACTGAAAATGAATAAATCTAGATAAAATCTAGATGACTTCACTATGAAGTATTCATTCAAAATTGCATGTTTATGTGTGTGTGTGGATAAACTGCAGAATTTGGTCTGCGTGTGAGTGTTTCTTCTGCAGAGGCCTGTGTGTATGAGCTCCGTTGCGGGCCTTTCTAATGAGAGATTTGCGGCAGGCACTGGAGCAGAACCGTTCTGCAGATCAAAAGCACAGACTGGGCTTGGCTGACCTGCACAATGCTGCATCAGCAGAAAGACCTCCGCTCTCATCCACACAGAGACTCGCAGAGGATCACACACAGTCCTCAGGGACACAGACAGAGAGAAGGGGCATCTTAGGGCATAAACCCATTCTTACCACTCCTGACCCCACCTCGAACAACAGCCTCTGCTCATTTTTTCTGGCTTTATTTATTTTAGTTAATTAGTTAGTTACTTAGCCATTTATCTATTTTAAGCCATTCATTTAAGCATTTAAATATTTTATTTATTGAATTATTTAACATTTTATTATAGACACATGTGACCCAGTCTTTGTAAGATCTGTAGCATTAGCCAAACATGCATTGTATGGGTCAAAATTATTGATTTTTCTTTTATGCCAAAAAACATTAGGATATTAAGTAAAGTGTTCATGTTCTGTGAAGATGTTTTGTACATTTTCTACCATAATTATATCAAACCTTTTTTTTTTTTTATTCGTAATATGCATTTCTAAGATTCTAAGTGCTAAGTCGATTTTCTCAATATTTAGAGTTTTTTGCACCCTCAGATTCCAGATATTCAAATAGTTGTATTTTGGCCAAATATTGTCCTATCCTAACAAACCTTACATCAATGGAAAGCTTGAAGTTCAATTCAAATGATGTATAAATCTTAAAAAAAATTAAACCTTACCTATCCTATCTTATTTTATTGATTTATTTATTCATTTTGCCATTTCTATCATGACAACTCTTGCAAGATTTTAGTATGGTCTTGGCGGAATAGATCTGCTACGCTGCTGAATTGTTGTACAGGAACTTGCTACTGCCAATACACTTACCGATATGGTGCTGTGAATATTTAAGACTAATACACTGTTGCACAAATTGCATGTATCTATACAGCAGCATATATTGTAGCAGATCTATACAGGTGAGGCTGGGGAGGTGGAGGGTTTCAGAAGAACCAGGCATTTACATGTAAAACATGTAAAGCTTATTGGCTGCGTATGCAATATGAATTAGCTTGTGAACATCATTAGAGTTATTTTTTGTTAAAGACCCATCAGCCTGCGCCATCTAGACATATATGTATTGAATTATTTAGACATTTATTAATTTAGACATTTATGTTTTAATTGTTTGCTATTAATATATTTAGCTATTAATTTATTTATTTAGGTATTTGTTTAGTTTTGTATGTATTTAACTATTTGCTTATTTAACAACAGTATTTATTTATTTAGTTATATAGCTAATTATTTAGTTGGTTAACCAGGTAATGGAACGTATTCATTCATTCACTGAAATTAGTCTGTTGAATATGTACTTTATTTATTTATATATATATATATATATATATATATATATATATATAGCAGTTAAAAGCATAACTAAGTTACTGAATCACAAAGTGATTCATTGGTTTCTATTTTTATATATAATGAAACTGAAGAAAGGCTGAAATTGTCAAACCACATAAAGTACACAAAAGAACCATAAATGCATCCTAAAAGAAGTTTGTCTCAACTCCAGTGAGCTGTTAAAGGCATAGTTCACCCAAAAATGAACATTCTGTCATTAGTTGCTAACCCTCACGTTACAACCTGAAATTTGGTGCATATAGACCATTTTCATGGTGCTTTTTAGTTCTTGTGCAGCTTGATAACCCTCATTCCCTCACATTACATTGAAAAGACTAGCCAGGATATCCTTCGAAAATTGGCTTTTCGTGTTTCACAGAAGAAAGAAAGTCTTAGCATGAATATGGGCGCCTGATGATAGAATTTTCTTTTTTGGCGGAGCTATCGCTTTAATACATGCATATTAATATATGCATTAGTGCATGCATGAGAATACAGACCCACATGTTAAATTCACTCATTGTCACAATCCAGCCTGCAGCTTTTGCACACTATCATTTCACAGCTGAAATATTGTACAGGCGTATGTTCCCTCTCCCCAGAGGCATGTCGGCTGCTTGCGTGTTTGTTTTTATTTCATCCATGTCACTGTGTGACTTAATCACCCTTTGCTTTATTCATACCTCACCAACTTCAGAACAAGTAGGAGCTTTTCTTATCTATTGAAAGTGATCTAACAAAAATTGTAATTGAAAAAAAAAAGCTTCCTGCCCTGGAATCCATCAGAATCGGTTGCCGAAGCTCCACTACTAGCCAAGACAAATTATGTAATTAAAGCTACAGGCGTGCAGCTTTGCGTTTATTCATTATTTGACAATTACAGCATCAGTCTCTTAGTCGTTTCCTAAGGGAACACCCCCCACCCCCCTAAAGTGAGAACCATAAAAAAAACAGCCACACGACCAGCAGTCAGGGAGGGGGCGCAGGAGGCTCATGAAATATTCAAACGCTGCATTCTTGCACATTATTTTGCCTCATTAATAATGCATGGCTCCTTTAAATGCTATCGCAGAGGGAAACATTCTATAACTTTTGTACAGGCGTGTCAGAATCCGTTTTGTCTGGAATAAGCGCTGAATTAAATTGCAGGGGAGAGCCAACAGATGGTGGGACAGCCGAGAGGGAAGTGAGATCAGCTCATGCAGGTGTACAGAGGTGTGCAGCTTTAAAAAATGTTAAATTATACCGGTCCCTTACGCACGAAGGCCAGTCTCTCTACAGCTGTTATTATTCAGACCTGTTCTAAGCCGAGACTCGAGAGTTTTTGGCAAAGATCTTGTGTAACATTAAATAGCCATAGGAATAGCCAGATAGATGAGGTACTGTCCAGCTGACATTATCAAAGCATAGTTTATTTATAGCGATGGAGAGAGTGAGATAGCTTCCTGAAATATTGCTTGAATTATTTAGAAACTTTTTGGCTTGCTGTTATTTGATTTTAAGGTCATAGTCTCTACTGAATGGTCCATTTCATTGGAAGCTGAGAGTTTGAAAATGGTTTCTTCAAGTTGAACCAATCAAAGGGTGGTACAGCTCTCTTTGTCAGTGTTATTCTCTTCTTGTCATAAAATCATCTGGGTATTGCTGGAATTAGTATGGTCTTATGTGCTTTAGATGTCCTCACCTACCTGCATTAAAGGAATAGTCACCCAGAAATGAAAATGTGCTTACCCTTGGGTCATCCAAGATGTAGATGAGTTTGTTTCTTTGTAGGAAATTTTGAGAAATTTAACACTGGTCACCAATGGATGCTCTGAAGTGAATGGGTGCCGTCAGAATGAGAGTCCAAACAGCTGATAAAAACATTACAATATTTCACAGCACGACTGCTGTCCAACATTTAATGTCTAGAAACAAAAATCTGCTTGTTTGTAAGAAATGAAGCTCTTTTAACTTCCACTACTTACTAAAACCATTACTTGTGGCCAAAATATGATTCCATAATCTATAATAACTTTAATAGCTTCACTTTCTCTCACATCAAAATTCACCAGCATACTGGTTTGTAACCATTTTGGACTGTTTCCACTTTGTAAGAAGTGTTTGATTTGTGTATATTTCTCTCTTGTTTGAGACAAGATGACTTTTTCACCAGAGAAAGTAATGTTATAGATAAAGGACTTGTATTTTAGCTGGAAGCAATGATTTTAAGGTAAAACACCTTAATAATGGATTTGTTTATTACAAACATACAGCTTTATGCTTCACAATGCATTAATAGATAAACTGGAGTCCTATGTGGATTACTTTTGGATTATTGTAATGTTTTTATCGGCTGTTTGAACTTTAATTCTGACGGTACCCATTCACTTTTGAGCATCCATTGGTGAGCAAGTGATGTAATGCTAAATTTCTCCAAATCTGTTCTGATGAAGAAACAAAGTCATCTATATCTTGGATGGCCTGAGGGTGAGTACATTTCCAGCAAATTGTCGTCTTTTTGAAAGAACTATTTTTTAAATCAATTAGGAGGGAAATTGCAGCGTGGTGTTGTGTGGTGCACATTGATATTGTAATTGCAGCATGTTCGTTGTTTTTTTGAACATAATTGGATTTGAGTGTCCCGTGTTTTTGCCCTGCAAGCGACACTATTTTGCTCACTTGATGCTTTTGGCCTATTTTTAGGTTTGGAAGATGGCGTAAACACACACAATACCGGAGAGGGAAGTAATGATGGATGTGTTGTGCTGATATGTGTCCAGTTCAGTAAACTGAAACTGGACATGGCTAGAGTCGCTCACACTTTTCTCAGGAGAGCAAAATGCTCAATGATGTGTGTATTCACAAACACAGGAACACAACAGGACGACACCAAATATTCATTTTTCTTTCTGTCTTGTTTGGTTGGAAGTAAAATTATGCGTGTTAACTAAGACATATTAATCATAAATCAGTTTGCTGTTGCTCTCTGGCATATTCAATGAAGACAGTAGTCTTTGGTATCAAGATGAAAAGTAAATAAATATTGTTTTATTATTATTATTAGTATTATTAGTATTATTATTATTATTATCATAATATTGGCTGCATTCATCAAACTTCAGGTATATTCATTCATCAGTAATTTAGGTAAAACTAATCCCTAATTATCTATCTCGCAGCCTTATATTTTATTTTATTATGAGAATAAAATAAATGCAGGCAAAGTATTAAATTCATCATCATTATTCATTCATCAAATGAATCAATAATTCAGGAAAAAGAGAAATATAAATGTATCATTATCAAACAAATCCCTAAATATCTATTCTTCTAAAACAATGGCAAACCTTTTTATTTTATTTTATTTTATTTTATTTTATTTATTTTTTCATTATTTATTCATCAAAGTTATCAGTAATTCAGGTAATAGCACACCGGTAAAATGGAAATAAATAATAAATAAAAAATATGAGAAATATGAGAAATATTTTTAATCATTATCAAGCTAATCCCTAATTTATATATCCTGCAATCTAACCCAATTGCAAATATAATGGCAACCCTGTTTTATTTTATTGTGAGAAAACGGCAAAATATTAATTTCATCATTATCCATTTATCAAACAAATCAATAATTTAGGAAAAAAGGCTGAATGTAAAAAAAAAAAAAATTCATGAGAAATGTAAGATTATCATTATCAAACTAATCCCTAATTATCTATTCTGCTAATCCAATTGCAAATATTACGTCAACCTTATTTTTCTTTTCTTTTGTTTTGTTTTTAATTATTTTATTTTATTTTATTCCAAGAAAACAGCCAAATGGCTTAATGTAATCCAAATATGTAATGTAATTGCAAATATAGTGGCAACTTTATTTTATTTTATTTTAGTTTATTTTAATGCAAGAAAACATGAAATATTAAATTATATTTAAAAAAAAAACTGGAAGGGAAAAAACACAACCCAAACAGCATGAATAAAATATATAATATTTTGTCTTATCTTATGAGATTGACCATAAGGTTAAGCACCTTCACAACCATTTGTTTGAAAAAATAAAATAATAATGTTAATATTAATAGAGTGTTTTGTTCACTGTTGAGAAAAGGTGTTGAGTTCTCATTTTCTTCCCTCTGTATTTTTGTTTGTTTGTATTTCTCAAACTTTTAATAGAACTTTGAGCACATCTTTGGAAATCCCACACGATTGTTTGTGTTTGTTTCAACAGCGTTATAATTATACCCTCCCTTATTGCCCTTTTCGCCGCCTTTGGTTTCTTTCTTTTTTTTTTTTTAGATAACTGCTGTTTGATTGAAAACACAGAATACAGATTACAGTTTGTATCTTGCCTGAGTTTACTTTACAAATCAAACCTCCTGCTTGATGGTGCAGCTGAGGTTGCTAGGCAACTGTGAGAACCGGGTGACAGCTCATAAAGTCTCTCAACATTCCAGCTCAAAATTCCAAATAGCTCCGCAGGATTATCTCAAAAAACATCAAAGAATTATTACCGCCACACACCTATTAAAACAACTTCAAGTGAGGCAACATATTCAAAATCTCATTTGAGATATGAGCGCTTTTTCCCTCTTTGAGGCTGGTATTTTTTTTTGTTGTTATTATTATTATTATTATTATTGTTTTATTTTTTTTTACCAAACTATGATTCAAAACGTTTGAAGTATTCAAGTATTAATTTCGATTTTTAAATCTTTTTTTGCCTTAAAAATCTTGAGAAATGAGTCATACCAATGTGCTATTGAACTTGCTCATTTATTTAAAAAGTTCAATATTAATATGAATATTAACTAATTAAAGTGTAACAATGACATGTAGCCTTCAAATTTTTCTTAATTAAATTATTGGCATAGTCTTCAGTGCATGATTATTAGACATAATGCGTTAATAGTGATTCAGTGCTCTCTGAGTTTGACTGTGATGCGGGCCTGTAATTAAAATTAGCTGTATGGTTTTTATTTTTTTCAGAGCTAATGTTCATTTTTGATTGTGGAAGGCTTATTAAAGCTCTTAAAATGATCCAGCCAAGAACATTAAGTGCTTTTTCTTTTTTAGTTGTCAGTGTTGTTGTATAATTTATTGTTAGCAACAAAATAGACAGTGGCAGGTCGATTAGGCTGCATTTACACTACAAGCTTAATGATCCTATATTTTTATTTATTTTTTTGTTTTTTGGTTGGTGGTTTTGTCCAGCCAGTTAGGATCTGTGTTTGAATTAATACACAATTTTCGACATTTTGACCAGCCATCTGTTTAGTTTCTGGAAGATTAGTTACACTACTACTACTACTACTACTACTACTACAAAAATAACAAATAAAATAAAAATAAACATTGTTTGTTGGTTATTTCCAGCCAGTTAAGATATAAGATCTGTATTTGAATTAATACATAATTTTGGACATTTGTTTGTCCAGCCATCTGTTTGGTTTCTGAAAGATTAGTTGCACAACTTGAAATAAAATATAAAATAAAATAAAATAAGAAAAATACAATAAAATAAAAGAAAAATGATTACAATAAAATGAAATAAAAGTACAATAAAATAAATAAGAATTAATAATATATATATATATATATATATATATATATATATATATATATATATATATATTAGTGGTGTCAAAATTAGCGCGTTAACGCAGGTGATTAATTTTTTCATTTTAACGCGTTCAAAATATTTAACGCATGGGCGGGGCCACCCCACTCACAACTGCGCAGAGCGTCTTTACGAACACATCAAACAGGAGACTTTTCAGATGCGCGCTCCAACTTTACTTCAGCACCAGACGCGAGTCAAGCGACCGCGGTACCGGTGACGAGGAGCTTAAGTAAAACGTTAGTGAACTGCGGTCAGATGAGATGCTGTCAGGCCATATGTCGGTAAAAACGAATTTAATTGTCCTGTCAGCCTATATACTCTGCTTGTAGCGCGCGCTCTTGAAGTTCACGCGCAAATGTGCCGACGCGCGCTGTATTAGGCTATATTAAACATAAATGAAACTGCGAGCATGGAAAGGCGTAGTTATATCGACAGGTAAAACATGAATTCACCAAAAAAAAAAAAACGATTAAAGCTGCCTTAAAACTGTGCGTGTAAGAATTTATTATTTATAGGTCAAAGCAGTGTCAGATCAAGTTCAGCAGCGACAACTTTTATAGTAACAGCAGCCAAAATATCCTTATAACCAGTTGCTGTGATGTCTGTTAATTAAGGAACAAAATTAAAAAGAGGAAATAAATAACTAAGTTTTATCTTTATATAATTTAGAATTTGATATAATTTAGGCTATATTTTCTTGCTGAAGGGCACAGGCAGCTACTAGCCCTATATGACATTTATTATAATGGGTTTGTGTGAAGATTGTTTCAAGTTCACTTAAATTATTATTATTAGTTATTTTTTTTTTAAAAAAGTCTAATAAATGTTAAAGTGATAGCTCTTAATGATATTGTAATGTTGAATGATTATATTTATATATATATATATATATATATATATATATCATTCAATGGTTAAGTATTAGGGGGGAAAAATCAATCAGTGATACTTGCCTTCAGTCCTAAAACAAGATGGCATTTAACAAATATTAAAAATATATGTTCTTTATGTTGTTTCTACATTAATTTGAAGCATTAAAGTGAAATTATTGCAATATAAAAGTATAATTAAAAACTTTAATGTCAGGTAGAATTAATCACGATTAATCACGATTAATTTCAGGTAAAATATGTGATTAATTAGTTAATTTTTTTTTAATCGATTGACACCACTAATATATATATATATATATATATATATATATATATATATATATTATTTATTTATTTATATTTGGTGTTTTTTTTTTCCAGCCAGTTAGAATATAATTATTTGTGTTTGAAATAATACACAATTTTGGACATTTTGACCAGCCATCTATTTGGTTTCTGGAAGATTACTTGCACAACTTTAAAATGAAATAAAATAAAAAAAATAAAAAAATAAATAAAATAAAAAATAAAATAAAATAAAATAAAATAAAATAAAATAAAATAAAATAAAATAAAATATAAAATAAAATAAAATAAAATAAAATAAAATAAAATAAAATAAAATAAAATAAAATAAAAAATAAAATAAAATATAAAATAAAATAAATATCAAATACAATATCAAATAAAATAAATAGCATATAAAATATCAAATAAAATAAAATATCAAACTAAATTAAATATCAAATAAAATAAAATAACAAATAAAATAAAAACTGTTTTATGTATTTAATTTTTAGTTGTTGGTTTTGTCCAGCCTGTGTTGTCCAAATAAAATGATCTGTATTAGAATTAATACACAATTTTGGACATTTTGATCAGCCGTCTATTTGGTTGTCTTACTTGAAATAAAAAATAAATAAAATAAAATAATATAAAAAATACAATAAAAATAATAAAACTAGATAAATAAAACTAACTAACTAACTGTGTTTTATATGTTTTTAATTTTAAATAGAAGCCGATTGAATAGCAGTAATGTTGACCAAAGATCCGATTTTTTTCTGTATTCTGTGCTGCTTTCCATTTAGGGTTGAAAAAGAAAAGTCCCAGGCTCATATTCAGGCCCAGGCAGAAGCTCAAGCCCAAGTAAAGGACGAGGTGAGCAGGATCCTTGCATTAGAGAAAGAGCAGAGCATCCAGAAAGCCGTACTGAGAGAAAGAGTCACCGCCGAGGATGAAAGACTGCAAGCTCAGATATATGTGAGTAAACTCCTAAATACAGAACTGCATGACTCTGTCTGTGTTTTAAACAGCTAAGCACTTAGGCTTTATTCACACTACACATAAATCCGATTTCCAGATCTTTAGGACTATACCATAAGTGATGAAATCTGATCTCTTTGTTCAGACAGTGATGTCAATATCTGGTCCATCAACATTGGTTGCTATATTGATGACTTTAAGTGCCAAGAGACATAAGGGAGTAACTGTCACTCTGGAAAGAGAGAGCGGAAAGCTCTCTAAATAAGGGTTGCCAGGTTTTCACAACAAAACCCACCTAAATGTTACTCAAAACTAGCCTAATCACGATTTGGAGGGGTCCCCTGGTAAAAATCGTGTTTCAGGGAGGTAAAATACACGTTTTTTGGCAGGGTTCCTCTGGTAAAATTCTCTTTTCAGGGGCTAAATATCACATTATTGGGGTCGCTTAAACTGCGGATATGGCAACACTGCACTGAATGATTAAAAATCATATATATATATATATATATATATATATATGTGTGTGTGTGTGTGTGTGTGTGTGTGTGTGTGTGTGTGTGTGTATGTATGTGTGTGTGTATATATATATATATATATATATATATATATAAAATATAATATTATATATATATTTTTTATATATATATATATATATATATATACACATACATACATATATATATATATATATATATATACATATATATTTGGTGTTTAGTCTACAAAAGGCTTAACGGATCTGAGTCGACTATGCCAAAAAAGTCTCATTTTTGCTGCCTATCTGAACATAGCTTTATACTGTAGTAATTTCCTTTCAGGATAGACCCCCGCTCTTTAAAAAATGTTGTCTCACAGGAAGTCCTTTAATGTAAATTTAGCTTGGCACTGATTCCCATCCTGGCACTGAGAGCGATATGTTTTTTGTTTTGTTTTTTTGTAGCATGTTTGCTTTATTTAACACTGCATTGAAAACATAGCAGCCTGTAAAAAGTCATTATTCCCAGAGTAAGCCAACGGGTATGAACATCACAATACAGTATGGATGACAAGATTAACACATTTCCAACAAATTTCAATCCATTTCAATATAATTTTCTGGTACTTCTGTTATATTGAGACAGCAACTCATTTTTAAACTTTTTTTTATTCATTTATTGAAATTAGGAGTGGCAGTGTATTCAAATGACAAATTTAAATAACTATAAATACTAAATTCATTAAATTCCATATTTCCCAAATTCCAATAAGTAAATATTTTTCAGTTTTTATGAATTTTAATACCATTACATTTAAAGGACTTTTAAAGTTTTTTTTTATTTTTTTTTTATTTAATAATTATTAAATACACACACATACACAACCAGTCAAGTTTGGACACCTCTCATTTAATGTTTTTTAAAGAAGTCTCTTATGCTCATCAAGGCTGCATTTATTTAATCAGAAATACAGAAAAAACAGTAATATTGCAAAATGTTATTACAATATAAAATAATGTTTTTTATTTTAATATACTTTACAGTATAATTTATTCCTGTGATGCAAAGCTGAATTTTCATCAGCTGTTACTCCAGTCTTAAGTGTCACGTGATCCTTCAGAAATCATTCTGATATGCTCATTTTTTTATTAGAATTATCAATGTTGGAAACAGTTGTGCTGCCAAATATTTTTTTTTTGCAACCTGTTTCTTTTTTCAGCATTCTTTGACGAATAACAAGTTTAAAAGAACATAATTTATTCAAAACATAAATCTTTTCTAACAATGTAAATTTATGCCATCACTTTTTATTAATTTAACACATCCTTGGTGAATAAAAGTACTGCTTACTTTCAAAAAAATAAAGAATTAAAATGTACTGACCCCAAACTTTTGAACCGTAGTGTATATTGTTAGAAAACCTTTCTATTTTAAATAAATGCTGTTCTTTTTTAACATTTTATTGATCAAAAAATCCTGAAAAACGTATTACAGGTTCCAAAAAAATATTAAGCAGCGCAACTGTTTCCAGCACTGATAATAAATCAGCATATTAGAATGATTTTTAAAGGATCATGTGACACTGAAGACTGGAGTAATGATTCTGGAAATGAAACTTTAATTACAGATATAAATTAAATTTAAATGTATATTAATGTAAATTGATTTACATAGTATTAATATTTCACAGTTTCTTTTACATTTTTTTTTCTTCTGTATTTTTGATCAAATGAAAACAGCCTTGATGAGCATAAGAAATTATTAAATGAGAGGCTGGTAGTGTACATGTATATATTAAGGAAAATATGTTAGATTTTTATATATATATATATATATATATATATATATATAAATTATAAATGGGTATAAATATAAATGTACATACAAATATTGTTTCAAATATATACATATATGTGTGTGTATTTATATATACATGATAAATACACATAGTACACACACATATAAACACATATTTATTTTCTTGCTCACTCACAAATAAATAAAAAAAAAAGTGTTGTTTTTTTTTCAGGAATTTATAACCTAACTACAAAAATGTATATTGACTATAAAAATTCCTGTGAGTTTTTAAAGATCTTAATTTCTGTACGTTTAAACACATTTTAGCTTACATTTTAATTTTTAGCTGTCTTATTTTAAATCATAACCCAGAAAATAGTTTACCCAAAAATTCATAGTTTACTTATGGAAGCATACTATCATGAGTTTGAATGCCATCTTTTCTGCTTGAACCGGGCAGCTGTAATGAGAGGTTCTAACATGATCAGCGTGAAATGCCAGTGTCTGATTGGCTTGTTGTAAGGACTAATAAGAGATTGTGAGAACTGATTGGTGTGAATGAGATGCTCATGCTTAACCAATCAAGATATCAACAAGCTCTCACACACACACACAAAAAAATGACTAAAGACAACAGATTGTTGCACATGCACATAGAAAAGTGCATGAATGCCTTTATTGATAAACTTTACGTCTTCTTTCCATTCTGTGCTAATCTAAAAGGAATACCGGTGTGTACACATACCAGTGTAAGGTAATTTTATTTGCAGGCGGCTAAATTGCCCTTGTAAACACATTGTAAGACGAGGGGCCCCTCCATTGGTTTTGACAGGGCACAGATTATTTGAGCATGAAGTAAAAAAAGAGGTTCCCTGGAGAACTGGAGCTGTTTACAAACGTATGGTATTGATTACATAGCTCATTTCACACAGTCATCTCTGTAATAGAAAAATGAATCATTTTTGGGATGAGGGTGAGATGTGCTGTAATTCACGGCTGGAAGGAAGGTGTGTGTGTGTGAGTGAGAGAGTGAATTGGGAAAGCATCATTGGGAACGATGGGTAAATCTAAACAATGTAAGGAGGAGGGGGCGGCTTGGGGCGCTATGTGTGCAGGAACGTTTTTTTTTCATGAGTTGTTGGTGGTGCTCTCATTTCAGCATTTGCTCTTTTAAAGATTTTAAACAGACCAGCGTTAGCTGAAACAAACAAATATGGATCCCAGCAGCCCAAAGAAACAATCCATTCTAATTCAATCCCTGCCCATTGCAATACAGTATAATACACACAAAATCGCCAGCAGTTGTGACTCTCAGGCCAATAATGAAGCATGCTCGAGTAACAAATTGCTGGTTTATGAGTGTTACTCAATATTATGGGTTTTTTAAGAGTCAGAGTCAGATATGGAAGCTCTTTCTGCTGTGTCCTTCAGCTCATTGTGGTTACTTTTGTAGGTTGTTTTGTTTCATATACTTTAATTAGATATCCAGATGTAGAACTGTAAATTCTGTTTAGTTTCTTAGTTATGTCTGTAAAAATATCAGCATATTTTGCAATTTTTGTTACTATATTTTCCAGTATTTTTTTACCAATATGCATTTATGTATCTATTATATGCATTAGCTATTTCATTTAATTTACCTTGATTAAATTTTTACATTTATATTAGATTTATCATCATCTAAGGTATTCTTTAAAAAAGTGCTGCAAAACGATTAGTCGTGATTAATCGATACAAAATTTGTTTGTTTGCATACTATATGTACTGTGTATATTTATTATGTATATATAATTTATAAATATACACACATACTTTTATATATTTAAGCAAAAATGATAGATTTATATGTAAAATATTTAGTTTATATATAATATTAATTATATACGAGTGTTTACATACAAATAGATACAAAACAGATATTCTGTTAAATATGTACTCTACATATGTGTTTGTGTTTATATATACATAATAAATATACATGGTATACACACATATAGTGTGCAAACATAAACTTTTATTTTGAATCCATTAATTGCGGCGAATGTTTGCAGCTTAACTTTAAAAATAGTCCATATTTAATAACATTAAACGTAACGTTGAGCAAATCTCAAAATCATACTTATTTTTCATACTGTACATTTATAATGATGCTTAAAATTATTTTATTTCTGTTATTTTGTTTATTCAGAATCCGAATCAGAAAAAGAGCTTTAATGAAAACAACAACACAGAGACAATCAAAATAGGATGAGAATAAAAAATACACATATGTACATATAAATAGACAAAAATATATATAGAGAAATAAATAAGTGGTATGTACAGTTGTGTTAAATGATAGAATGGAAAGAGATGCAGGGATGTATTGCACATATTTCTTGACGGGTGGGCAGGGGAGCACCAATGATCCTCTGAATGAATGTTATTTTGCACAAAATACTATATAATTTAGTTTTATAATAGTTTAAATATTGTATATCTGGTTTATAATATGATGTTAACATTTTAGTTAATTTTTTTTTTCCCCTAATTTTTGGTGTGTTCCGCCCAGTGGCATATTCAGTGGAGGGGCCATGGGGGTACTTGCCCCCCTGAAAACTGATTGCCCCCCCCCCAGTGTGCCCCCACCCTTCTACTTGTCTGTCACTCAAAAATTTAAATAATATCTTTCTGTATTGGAATAACGATTCCGCGAACTGGGACTAATAGCAAGCTGCATTCCAATGAAAAAAAAAAAAGCACATCGAAGTTGTTCTGTTTTTTTAGAACATTTTTTTTTTTTTTTTTTAATTAGCGAGTTTCAGCACTAGATTTTGGTATCATCTTTCAGTGCTAGGACAGACCAGATTCAATGTTAGCTCCTAGACAAAGGTGATGCATTTACTTTTACATTTATTCATTTAGCCTACGCTTTTATCCAAAGCGACTTGCAATTGAGGAATACAACAAGCGATACATTATAAAGAGGCAAAAAAACACAGTGCTGTGCTCGTAATAGCATTCTTAATAGCCGTGCCCCCCCCCCCCCCCCAAAAATAGTTCAGTTTTGTATGAAATGGCAAAGTTATTATTTCATTTAGTTATTTTATTAAGTTAATTTAAAATAACGTTTAGAGCATTTTTTTCGTTGAATGTTCGTTAAAATGTAAGAATTGGTCATAGCCTATGTTTGATTAATTTAGCGTTCTCAAATCATCACTACTTGCCTGAAATAAAATCTATAGATGAAAAAAGCTTAAGCATACCACAATGTTAGTTTAACCTATAAAATTGCGCGCTGTTAGATGCATATCTAATCGTTTGTGCGGAGAGTGAGAGCTAAAGCGTGCTTTACAGGACATGGCGCCAGCATGATCACTTTCATTGGAAACATTTTTACATCATCATTTTTGCTCATAAAAGTAAGATCCATCATTCAGAACTGTAGAGGGTCTATTTATATTTGTGTGATAATAGCCTACAAAATCAGCACTTGTGTCATATTGCTCTTGCTGCCCATGTGATATCCTGTGATATGTGATAGCCTATATATAAATATGAGGGGAAAAAAACGCATACAGGGGCATTTTTTTTGCACCAATATCTCAAATTTTAACTGCATTTATAGAGTTGTTGCCCTGCATCATATGTGTCAACATTCAGGTCTAGGTCTGTGGTGTAATTTCCTATGGTGTGACACACATAAAAGAACCACATAGTTTGTTTTTATCTCAAAATATCTTAAAAAAAAAAAATTAATAAAATAAAAAATCAGTTGAGTATTGCAATAGGGGAGATATGCATGTCACTCATCTTCAAATGGTATAACTTTCAGCAGTTTTGAATGGATGATAGCAAAGTTTGTCTTGTTGTCAAAGTTTGTTTTGAAATTGTCCAAAGAGTCATAGGGAAAATATGATTCTAATTATTATAATTTCATATTAAACGAGTAACACACGAAAAATATTTTCTTAATATTTGCTATAGACTTACAAATAAGGACAATGGAAGCAAACAAATTCAGCAACACAGCAATAAGTGCTATGACAAGTCTCAGTTAGCTTAATGCAGTATATGTAGCAAGGTTTTTTTTTTTATTAAAAAAAGTGACTTTTTTTTTATTTATTTATCTTTAAATAAATAAAAAGAAAACCGAATAGAAAAAGAATATAGCAAGCCTTTTTTTTTGCATATTATTATTGTATAATAAATAAAAAAATAAAACAGATAGAAAAGAAAGAAGATATAAAAAGAATAGAGAAACTTTTTTAAGAATATAAATAGAATAGAGAGTGCTAGAGTCAGAGGGTCAGAAAAACATTAAATACATTTTTTCAAAGATCAGACTTTTACTTTTGCCTTGTTAACTACACATATAAACGCACAACATAATATTGGCCCCTCTGTATTTATTGTGGCCCCTCTTTTGCCCCCCAGTTGAAAAAATCCTAGAATCGCCCCCGGTTCTGCCGCTTGCTAAGACTACCAAAATATTAAACTAATATTATAATAAATTAAATATTAAAAGATTAATAACAGATTAACAAGACATCTGTCAGAATAGGTATTTCTTAGCCAGAATACGCTGAATTGTGGAAGTTCAGTCAGACGTTTGGCTATGCAAAGCTTCAGGATCTGTAAAATTATAAAATGTTCCACGTTAACATTTCAAGTCAGTAGATGTCTGAATGTATCCAGGGTGCTTTAATGGCGTTATAATAGTTTATTTAGTCTTGTGTGTTTTGCACTTTTCAGTGCTTGGCAAGCATTCAGGAAATAGACATGTAGGTGTAAATAAATAATATGGATCAATGAGGAGAGCTAGAGATGTCTTGATGTGTTTTTTCTTTTGAGTATGAAATGAACACACACATGCACACAAACACACTCTCACACACATACAGAAAAAATTAGTTGGACAGGTTCTTGTCTTTTCCTCTTAACGGAAAATTTTCACTCACGGACATCATCACATACATTTCATCCCTCTCAATTTTGAGTTCTTCTTTGAGCGGAGCTTCTTTAATAGAATTTGAAGGGTTATCGCCAGATTCATGCCGCTTTTTCTCATGTAATCATCCGTTCTGACAGTGCTATCATAAAACTCCTTTCTTTTTATTTCTTTTTTCTCCTTGAAATGATTTTTTCCCCCTCGCAAAAGGCTGTAAGACTAACCTGCCACACTTTCATTGTAATCTCTCGGTTTTCAACTGCAAATGGGACTTTCTAGGGACCTTCACACTTGTTGTTTTTCCCCTCCAACAATTTTTTGATATCAAGCAGTGGCTAGATGTCTTTTTGCTTAGCAGCATGTGTAGGTCAATCATTTTTGCATGTAAATGACCTCATTGCTGAATTAAAAAATTGATTTACACATCACCAACGTGAGTATATGTTTAATAAACATGACACACGCGCAAGATATAGTGGGTTGATCAATACATTATTCTTTTATCACAAAGTAATGTTCAGCCTGTTAGTAATTGGAAATTGAAATGAGTTTAAATTGCCTCCAAAACATCAATAAGTGTTTGAAAGTCCTTGCTGGGTTAGTACATGGTTCTGCTGCTCTCAGCACACTTTGAATAGATGGACCTTTCAAAGATGATTTGTTAAGTCCTTTGTCCTAGCTCCTTCCTCTGAGCGCGTTTCTGCCTGACTGCGAAGCGTTCAATCATTAAACATCAATCAGGCTTTTGAAATGCGTTCTTACTGCGAGTAAGAGCTGCAGTGCCACACTTCAGGGTTTCTGCAGTTTGCTTTACAAATGCATTAGCCAGGCGGTGTACACACTCACTCATGGGACATTTACACGGGCCACTGGGTTCTTACGGTATTAGTCGTGTTCTCTCTTGGGTTTGAGCAAGCTAAGCAGAGGCAGGTCATATGGACAACCGGATCTCCTCGACTTTGTCTTTAGAACTCTGTTGGGCTCTAAACGTCTTGATGGTTTGCTTTTGGGTCTTAAAAGTGGAGAAATAAGGTCCATTAGTTGACTACTTTAGTTAACATGAACTAAAAATGAGCAATACTTCTACAGCGTTTATTAATTTTAGTTAATGTTAATTTAATAATAAATCAAAAGTTGTGTTTGTTGACATTAGTTAATGTACTGTGAATTAACTTGACTGTGTTTTCAATAGCTAACATTCACAAAGATTAAAAAATACTGTAATGAATGTATTGTTCATTGTTTTCGTGCTATTTAATACATGAACATTAACTAATGGAACCTTATTGTAAAGTGTTACCAACATATTTATGTATGGCTGTCTTTATTATGCATGTTTGTATGTATGTCTTTATTAGCTATTTGCATTGAAATTACAGTATTTTGATGATATTTTTATATAATTAAATAATTTTGGGGTCATTTAAGATTTTTTGTAATGTTTTTGAAAGATTATGCTTTTGTAAGATTATTTTCACCAAGGCTAATTTAATTTTATTAATAGGAATCATTTATTAATCATTTCTTTTAGGAATCTGGAATAGAAAGCTTAAATTTTTTTTTTGTGGTAAAATTATGAAATTGTGTTTGTCACTTTTAATCAAATGAATATGTCCTTGCTGAATAAAAGTATTATTTTATTAATATAATAATTAAAATCTTAGTGTTCTCAAATTTTTGTACAGAGGTGTATATTTTATTTATTTACTTATACATTTTATTATTATTTAATTATTGCAAAAACTGCTATGCAGGGACTTCAGTGAATATTTTTCAGGATTCTTTGATAAATAGAAATCAACAGAATTCACTTTTTATCAAATATAAATATAATTGCTCTTTGATGAAAGTATTAATTTATTATTACTTATTAAATTATTTATGATCTTACTGGCAGTTTTTAGGTTTTTTAACTTTTTGTAAAAACCAAACCAAACAAGAAGAGTAACACTACAGTTTATGGACCAATTCTCACCATTAACTAGTGTCTTATTAGCATGCATGTGACTAGCATATTGGCTGTTTATTAGTATTTATAAAGTACATATTAATGCCTTATTCTGCATGACCATATTTTATATCCCTTAATTATCCCTTAGCAAATTAGGATGTTATTAAGGCAAAAGTACATATAAAAATTACATGCAGAGATTTTAAATGAATGAAGTATTAGCCAATTAATTTAAATTGACAATTTAAAGAAAATTCAAAATTACCAACTAGAATTACCTGCTATAAGGCTGTTTTTGAAATATAAGTTTTAATCTTCTTACCCTCGTATTCGTAATTTACTAAAGTGTGGGATTTCAAAACAAATCTAATGATGCAGCCTATTGGTAACTTAATGGTGCATGCAATCATCACAATGCTGTGTAATTTTGTCGCCAACAGAATCGCCGCAGTTATATTGTGATTATTTAATACAAGGTTCTAAAAATCAATTTTGGCAACCAATTGAAAACCACATTTCCAGGTTTTGCTTCTTAGAGCCGACTGGAGCCTGATGCCTGAGAAACACAGCTTGTATTTCAAAGGTTGTGAACTATTAAGCTGACCAGTGCTGCTCTATGAGCGTTTTATTTTTCCTCTCCTCGTTCAAGGAGATATCGATCCCACTCTCATCAGAATTCACACCATGCTCTGGTCTTCAGACACTGTTTGTCACGTACAATAGCAGTGCTGAGTGCTAGCGCCGGCTGCATTCTCCGGGAACAGTCTTCGCACGCCCAAATTAGCCTCTCCAATTATCTCGCCCGAGCCAAGAGCTCTGAGGTCGCTGTTCCGATGGCTGTCCTTCTTCTCGAACACAGCGCTGACTCTACCTGAAACCATAAATCATTTTCCTCCAAGCCCACCAGCTTAGTAGCAAATCTCTGTTTTCTTCAGCTGTAAGACCCTGAGTTTTGCTAGCTTTTGAAAGTGCTTGCAGTGTACACTTATGTGGTAAGCCATCTTGTTTTGCGCTTCTGGATTTTGGTTCGTCAGCTTGTTTGGTGGACACAAGAATGGACGTTATTCGACGCTTATAATAGCTTGTATTTCTTTAGACTTTCAGGTAGAGTGTCATTTTCCCCTATAGACCTGTTGAGTATATCGAACTTGCTCGTTGCAATGACATTTTGCGATTTCTGCACTGTGATGAGAAGTTCTCGTGTATCTCTTCGACCATACATGCTGTCAGCGATTCTAGACATTAATAAACTCGTCAAGTCTGGTAGTGTTTGGGTTTCACTGACTCTGGCCCTCCAGCGATCTTTCAGGACAGCCAATCAATCACAACGCATATCATTTCATTCAGACACCGGCAAACCCTGGGGCGAACATTTCAATCAAACGCAGAGTCATCAATCTCCAACCCAGTGACCGATGCAACTTATTCGATGGCTGGCGACGTGATTTGTTGAGACAAAAGAACAGACAGTCTTGCAAAAGCTCCCGAAATGCACACCTAAGAATGCATAAAATGTCTGACACTTTCTCACCCTGCAAATCACCAGGGATTGTTGTCTTTGCAGTCGCCCGAAAGTGTTTCGCAATTATGTTTGTGCAAAGCTCTTGCGTCTCAAACATCGTGCCAACATATTCATCACTTATTTAACACTTAACTAACACTTGCGCCACAGTAAAAAATAATTATCATCCTTTAAAAGAAATAAACAAGGTTTGTTCTTGTGGTAATTGTTTCGTGAGCAGTCATTTTGAACTTAAAGGGATAGTTCACCCAAAAATTAAAATTCTGTCATTAATTACTCACCCTCATGTCTTTCTAAACCCGTAAGTCTTTCATTCATCTTCTGAACTCAAATGAAGATATTTTTGATGAAATTCGAGAGCTTTCTGACTCTGCATAGACAGCAACACAACTGACACGTTCAAGGACATCGATGAAATAGTCCATGTTACATCAGTGGTTCAACCTTTATATAACAACTCAGATTTCATCAAAAATATCTTAATTTGTGTTCTGAAGATAAACAAAGGTCTTACAGTTTTAGAACGACATGAGAGTGAGTAATTAATGTCAGAATTGTCATTTTTGGGTGCACTATTCCTTTAATGGTATGAATACTTTTGAACGGTTTCATTTATAAATAGTCATGATTAATTTATTCCTTTTATTGATTATTCTGATTTATTTTTTGACTACTGAATTGACCTGACTTTTTAAAATAAAACCGTATTATTTTAATATCAGTTGATAGTTTAAACTTTTAGCTTTTTTTCCCCCTCTGATCTCAAATCGACTTTTCTGCTTCTGCAATCAGCTCTACCTATTAGACTCTGCAGATGTTTTTATTTGATGGTTGGATGGTCTGCAGACGCCACTTTAGTTAAGCTTGTATTTCAAATGTACAAATGTCTCCCTCCCCAACCTCTCTCTCTTTCTCTCTTCTTTCCGGCGGCCTTCAAATAGCGCCAGCCATAGCAAGCGTCCCCTTTGCAAATCTGCGTGCTTCAAACGCTGTTACATTTTAGATACAGCTGACTGGCCCTGACTGATAATACCCCACAATTTAATTTCCCAGGTATTAAAGAGGACTTGCTGGTTTTTGAATTGGATGTACTAGTAGGTGGTATTTGAGGGAAAAAAAAGACTTTACCTTGCTCAAGAGGTCTGAGAAATTAGTTTTCTTCATCTTTAGTCTTAAGTGGGCAAAAAACAGGATGTTGTGTGTGTGTGTGTGTGTGTGTGTGTGTGTGTGTGTGTGATTTGATCTGGAGTATAAACAGAGATATGTTAGTATTCATGCAGGTTTGGGTTTCTTATGGAGTTGTGCTGATAAGTTTACATACCCCTTGTGGAATTTGTAAGATTTTCAGCTTGTTTAATAGATAACAGGATGTTTGCATATACTCCACAAGACAAAATAACTTGATTTACACTATCCTGTTCAAGTTTACATAACCTTGGTTCTTTATCTTGTTTTGCATTCTCAAGCATCAGTGACTGTGTGCAGCCTTTTTTGATGTTGTTAGAGTCTCCCAGTTGTCCTGAGTTGATCTCAACATCATATAATCACTGTGAGGATGGATGAAAATGTGAAAATATGCAGCAAAACCAAAAAAAATGAAGAACATGTAGAATTTTTTCTTCATGGTATCAGTGATATCAACAGTGGGCAGATTCACTGCTCTGGACAAACTACAGACTCATAAATGTCTACAAAGTCTCAGATTCTTTTTATTTTTATTTATTTATTTTATTTTTTTATTTACATTTAGAATGTTATGTATTTATTTATATATTTATATATTATTTATTTGCGTATTTTTATGAATTGATTGATTTTTAATAATTAATTGATTTATTTTGTTCTGTAAAATAATAAACAATTACATGATTAATTATATAATTTGTTTATTTAAATAAACCATTGATTTAATAATATGTACAATTATTTATATTTTTTTAATTATTTAAATTAGTTGCATTAACCTGCTTTATTGATTTAATTAATTTATTTTAATGATGCCAAATAAATAATTGCATCCAAATAAAGTTTTGGTTTACACAATATGTGTGTGTACTGTGTATATTTATTATGTATATATAAATACACACACATACAGTATATATTTGAAAATATTTATATGTATTTACATGTATATATTTAAATTCATGTAATTTATATTGGATATATAAACATAAATATATACACGCATGTGCGTGTATTTCTATTTTTATTTTGAATGCTATTAATTCCGATGAATCATTCAAAAGCACCAATTTATCTATTTCATTATTTAAAAGAACAAACATTTAGATTCTTCATAATTATATATTGTTTTGTAAATAAATTAAATGGTTTATTCACTTTGTTTATTTCACTCTATTACTTGGAAAAAGCTCTCTGATTATGCAGCATGTATTGTCATTTGTAACATGTTTCCCCCAACACTGTTATATCAAATAGCTTTGTAATGGCAGTGCATGCCAACTAGGATCAGTGTGCCAACAATAGATGCAATTCGTGACTTTGCAAAATGATGTTGTGCCAATGCACTGAGGTAGACTTGCATATTTTTTTGGATTTATGGTAATCTAAGACTAACCGTGTATGTTGCACATGTGAATATGTGGGTGTTTGGATGGCTGGTTACAGTTTCAGTAAATTAGGTGTGTAACGTACAATCCCGCTTCGTGTGTGCATTTCGGTGTCTGTTTTCCCTCAGCTTGGGCTCCCTGCTGATTCCCCCTTGTTCACTGAGTTCTGTAGCCTTTGCTGCCCACATGCAGTGCCAGTGTTCTGAAACTGGCCCTAATTGGCTGGGTCTCCGGTTGGCACCGGTGCCCAGCGCTCACCCCGGCAGCTAATTGGCTCAGCCGGCCGCCCGTTTCCACGAGCTACGGCCAGGGTTGGATTGATGGATGGCAGCAGGTGTCAGGAAAGCTGCTTTCTGACAGAGCAGCTTGTGAAGTCAATTTACAGCCCAAAAGGCAACAGGAGGGTTTCTGCATGTAGCCGTGCCTCTAGAGAGAAGGTATTTGAAAACACTGCTATTTTTAGACCTCATTTTAAATCTTGAAACTGACTTTCCCCAGTTATATAAAATGAGGTAAAAAAAAAAACACCTTTCTCTGCAAAGGTGGCAGAGCTCCAGAAAGACTAAAATAAGTGGAATATAACTGTTATGATCTGGGTTTTCCTTATCCACCGCCATAATCCTTATCACACTTAATTACGAGTGTAGATTTGCAATTAAAGTTTGCCGGAAGCATTGTGAAAAGTACATTGAACAAAGGTGTATTTTGACTTGGTACTGAGGTGAAGGACACTGAGAGAAAATTGGAGAAATTTTCATTGGCATAAAAATGAAGGTTGAAGTGTCTGTAGTGGTTAGTATTTTTAGTATCCGTTAGTTTTCTTATTCTTTCTTCCTCCCGCTCTGAAAGTCAATGGCAGCCCATAGAATCTTTTGCAGGAAAGTTATAAAGTTTGGCACACAGATAGAGGACAGTCTCAATATTAACCATAGCACATATGGAGTCTCTATTTCAGACTCTCTTGCGCTACCAGTAGGCCAAATTTTCGCTAATATTTCTGCTAATAACATAAGATCTTGCAACAGTTTCCCCCAACCTCCTCAGGATTCCTCAGGATGGCTCATTCAAATTTAAATTTCTATGGGTCTGTCATAAATCTTAACAGTTGCCAGCATTGTCTGAAGATGATCTGAGCCAATTTTAGTGAAAATCAGACAAACCGTCTAGGACAAAAAAGCAAAACATCAATTTTTTCGACTTTGTCCTACATGGTTTGTCTGATTTTCACTCAAATTGGCTTAGATCCTCTTCAGACAATGCTGGCAAAAGGTTATCAAAAGATTTCAGCCAGACCAAACAGTTCTTGTAAAGCATGTTAAAGAATTTGACAAACTTTGCACAATAATTTACACAAGGCTATATCTTTGCAACGCTTTAGTGGATTTTGACCAAACTTGGTATGTGTTATACCAATCATGACCTAAGGATGCATAAGTATTTTCGGAACAGCATCATTTACTGGCCAATAGATATTTAAAAAATGAATTTTTTGTTTATAATTTCTAAACAGTTTGACTAAAATCCTATTCCTATATCAGCCATTCTGAGTGTGGAGTGGACTATTTCAAATTTTGTAGTAAAATGCTGTATTTTACACATACTTAGTGTATTGTTATGAATCTTATGGATCTGCTGGCAGGAAAGTTATGAAATTTGGCAGACAGATAGAGGACTGTCTCATCATTAACCACAGCAAATTGAGTCTTTAACTGAAACTTTCTAGCACCACCTATGGGCCAAATTTGCATAAAATTTCTGCTACCGTAGGGTTTAAAAGTTTTTAACTTTTTTTCTTTGATTCCTTAGCTCATACCAAGTCAAATGCATAGCACAATCTAAATTAATATTCGTCAATTTTTGGCAATTTAGATATTGTGGCTATATCGCCACAATTCTGACCAAACTTAGTATGTGTTATAACAAGCCTGACCTGACGGCACATGAGTAGTTTCAGCACAGCGCCACCTACTGCTCAAAAGATTGGTCTCGTTAGGTTTGGCGCAGCATACTAAATAGAACGATACCTAATTTTTCTATGGCTTTTTAGGCGTCAGCCATTTTGAGTTTTGTAGTTAAATGCTGTTCACAAATGTCTTTAACAGGGTTCTTCACCCTTGCTCCTGGATAGCTACCATACTGCAGAGTTTGGGCTGGGTTCTTTGAGTAATTAAAGACAGTATTTCTGAAAAATTTCGTATTTGTCAGTTTTGGAATCCTGCACATAAATATTTTTTATCTAATGAATGCAGAACTTTATTTTTGATCATTTAAATAGTTTTTCTTCTTGTCCTCTGCTCCGCAGTCTTTTTTTTTCTCACATAATTAAATAGTTTACCTCAAATCGATGTTTCAAGTCTATTTATTTATTCATTTATTTGGTAAGTAGACATTTAATAAGCAGGATAATGTACAGTCAGACGGTCATTATGGCAAAATAAACCCTTTCAGGGTGATTTAGGACCCCTTCTCCCCCATTGGGGTTCATTCTCCGATAACGATCGACCGACTGTACATTATCCCTTCCTAAATTTACATAGTAAACATGATTGAACATGTGTCTTTGGGTGAAAAGGGCTGTACTCGGATGCGAATGGACCAATTCATGAGGTTTGTCCAGATGGACAAATGCCATAATTAGATTTCCACTAATGCCCATATTGACATTGGCTTTATTCACCCTTGATTCATTCTTTGTGGACTTGCTGCTACCAGCTGCCTCAGTTTCATTTTGTTTCCATGTCATCTGCATTAGCAAAATAGTAAAAAAAAACATGTTTTTGCAAATGAAGACAACACTTTCCACAGTGAATTGAGGCACGCTGATAATTGCTGAGAGTGTGGTGAGAGCACAGCCCTGCTGTTTATCTGCCTTTAATTGGGAAGATGCCCAAATGTGAGCACAGAGAGAGCGGTCACGTGGGAGTTACTGTCCTGCCACTGGTCACAGATCTGCGGTAGAATCTTTTAGCACAATCCAAATTCTCACTCCCGTATTTTGTGTGTGTGCGCGAAATTGTATCTCTCAGAATAACCTGAATGAATTCTGAAATATTTTTGTTTGTACAAGTTCTGAGTGCTTTTGTGTGTTGCTGTATGGTTGCTAGATAGTTTTAAGTGGGTGCCAGGGGTTTTTAACGTAATTCTATGACGTAGGTCTTAAATATAGTCTGCCATTTAATTTTTGATTTTGAATATTAATTCATATTTGTACACATTTTTGTTTAAAAGTTACAATATACGTTCAACAAAATTATGTGTTTTAGTTAACCTCAACCACATTTAAACCAGCAGTTAAAGGTTTCATCGTTTTGTTTTGTTTTCCTTTTGTTTCATTTTTGGTTTAGGGTTTGTGTTTTGTTTTTGATTTGTCTTGTTTGTTTTGCACTTTGGTTTGTGTTTTGTTTAGCATTTTTTGTTTTGTTGTGCACCAGGGGGTTAAATTTGTTGTTTTGTTTTGCACTTTGGTTTGTTTTTTTTTTTTTTTTGTTTTTTGTTTTGTTTTTTTGTTTTGGACCAAGGGGTTTAGTGTTTTTGTTTTGTGTGGTTTGATTTGGTTTGGTTTTGTTTTGCAATTTAGTTTGTGTTTTGTTTAGCATTTTTTTTTGTTTGTTTTGTTTTGCACCGAGGGATTTAGTTTTGTCGTTTTGTTTGTTGTTTTTGTTTTGAGGTTTGGTTTATGTTTGTTTAGCATGTTTAGCATGTTTTGTTTTGTTTTGCGGTTTGGTTTTGGACCAAGAGGTTTATTTTGTCGTTTTGTTTGTTGTTTTAGTTTTGAGGTTTGGTCTGGTTTGTTTTTTGGTTTAGTTTGTGTTTTGTTTAGTTTACTTTTTTGTTCTTTTTTGCACCAAGGGGTTTAGTGTGTCATTTTGTTTGTTTGTTGTTTTTGTTTTGAGGTTTGGTGGTTTGTTTGTTTAGATTTTTTTTTTTTTTTTGCGTTTTGCATTTTGCACCAAGGGTTTTTTAATTTTTTATTTATTTATTTTTGTTTGTTTGTTTGTTTTGAGGTTTGGTTTGTTTGTTTAACATTTTATTGTTTTGCACCAATGGGTTTAGTTTGTCATTTTGTTTACTTTTTTGCAGATTGGTTTGGTTTGTGTGTGTGTTTGTTTACTTTTTTGTTCTGTTTTGTTAGATTGAAAATCCCTACTCTTTGCCTTCAGTGTAAGTGAAGGTATTTTAAAAAACACTAGTAATAAAAAAAAAAAAATTACGAAGGTGGTGTATTATTTAAGGACAAACATTTGACCACACGTCTCTTTGATCATCGGAACGTATAAGTAAAAAAACACACAAACATATATTGTAGACAGAAATGGTCAAACAAAGCTTACCTTGAGCTGCCATAGAAATAAAGTTGACTGGGAGATACGAAGGGCAGCCTTCTTTTACCCAGAAGGCACCAGCGGACATGAATATGTAAACAGGTCCATCTCGTTACAGTACCTGCCTGACTAAGGTCATACACACAGAAGTCATGCGGTCACCATCAGCATGAAATCCAAAGTCAAATGCATGTCTGAAGGGCAGCCACACATTTCTCTTTCTTTTTCTCTCAATTATGTATCTCGGGTTTACCTTGACCCTCTCTCTCGGTCTTTGTGTCTCTCCCTTTCTCTCTTCCCTGTTTTTTGTTCCCTCATTCCCTTGAGGGAGAACTTTATTCCAAAGGCAATTGTTCTGCCTTTTGGGTCCATTCGTGTGTCCTCTAGTTGGATATTAGAGAGAGGAACACTCTTTTGTTTTGTCCTGGAACTCCGCTCTATTGTCTACCTCTGCTCCTCTCTGTCTGCAGGGGTGTCTCTCCTCTCTTTATTCGGCTGTTCTCTCTCGGTGGTAATAGATGGCTTAGCCCTCCTTAGAGACCGCTCTCCATGAACGTGACTGATGATTTGATTTCCCCATGGTTTTCCCCATATGGCCTCAGCAGAGATAACACAAGCTGAAAAGTGCTTTAGCCATCAGTTAATACCTCGGGCTGCTGATCAGTCAATTAATCAAACTGTGTGATCAGGTTGGTCCGAGCTTGACCCGTACAATGACAGCTGGCTTGGCACAGACCAGTGGCATGGGCTCTAAACCTCAATGACACGTACAGCCATTTAGCATATGGAAAAATTAGGCTGTGTCCACGCTGCAAGTGTATGTGCCAAATGCTGTGCTCATGTTCATTTTTGTGAGTTTGGTCTGAAAAGCATTTAAAAATTTGTTCATAAAATGTATTAATATATTACATTTTTAATTTGATTACAAATTAATAAGAGTATTTTTGCAAAAAAATAAATAAAATAAATAATAATATTAATTAATTGATTTAAATAATAAGAATGAATAAGAGTATTCTTATAACAAAATATTAATAATTTAAACTGTATTTACTGTTTAAATAATTACTAACATAAACATAATTTATACACAGAGGTCTAACACCTTGCCATCACATTACCGACAGTTTTCACTGTCCTTCATTTTTACAGCAAGGGTAAATCAAGTGTGCAATTATGCAGAATGTCACACTTGATTCGTATTATTCATGTAAAAAATGAATTCTGACCTAGCTGAAGACATTATTAAAGACATTATTAAAATAACATAACATATGGAAACATATTTATTATAAAATGTATGTCTTTGTATGAAAGTGGGCTTGGATGTGGGCGTTATTCAGCTGTGGTGTTAACATTTTAACAGATTATTTTATTTGATTTTATTTTATTTTTTGTTTTGTTTTATTTTGTAGTAAAACGAATCTTCAAGAAACCAAATAGATGGCTGCTTTCAAATGGAGCCAGAAGTTTAGTTTAGATTAGTTTAGTCACTTTAGTTTTCATTTTATTATTTTATTTCATTTCATTTCATTTTTTTGTTTTATTTTGTAGTAAGCTAATCTTCTAGAAACCAAAAAGATGGCTGCTTTCGAATGAAGACAGAATTTCATTTTGTTTCATTTTTTCCATTTCATTTTATTTACATTTTTTATATTATCATTTAAAGTGGGCATAGTTGATTATATTTGGTGATCTGATGACCTTAGGAAAAGGACTTGCGTTGAACAAGAAACAGATATAAATGGTCAGTATTCAAATTACAATACACAATATTTAAATGACAATATTCCCTGACCAGACACTAATTTTGATATATGTGTCTGTGAGCATACAGGGTGACTTTGTCAGTTCATATGGATCGGATGGAGATACTTCTTGACAGGTGGACAGAAAAGCGTGTACATGCTTGTGCGTTTTAGGGCACTGGATCGATCGTAGTGTCAGAGTACCAAGACATTCGTAGAGTGGGGGTCTGGATGTAGGGCACCAAGTCTGATTGGGAAATCTTTGTATCTGGTCCCTTTAATAGTAAAGGACAGGCCTTCTGGTTCACCGCTAATTTGATCTTTGCTCACAGAAAATGAGGCCCGGACTCGGCCAGGACAGTTCATTTTTTTCCCCTTGTGTCTCAGTGGAGGACATGTCCAGTCCTACACAGGGGGCCGTCAACTTTTTCTGCCTACGCAAGAATGACCTCTGACCTATGTGCAGCATCCCTCTCAATTACCCACTGACCCTTCCTGTCATAGCAGCACAGACTACTGGGTAATACACCGGCTTTCCAGACACCTTTTAGCAGGAGGGTGAATAATCGTCCTGTAGAGAAAAATGGTTTGCTTGAAACTGTGTGGAACGACTACCTTATTTGCATGTTTTCATGCATAAATCAACCTTGTTAAAGGTACGTTGACATACGTTGAGCTCCCCAATTCAGATAGACGGGGTATTAATCATCAAATTTGTGACCCTGGACCACAAAACCAGTCATAAGGGCTTTCCATTGATGTATGGTTTGTTAGGATAGGACAATATTTGGCTGAGATGCAACTGTTTGAAAATCTAGAATCTAAGGGTGCAAAAAATCTAAATATTAAGAAAATCGTCTTCAAAGATGTCCAAATAAAGTTCTTAGCAATTCATATTACTAATCAGAAATTAAGTTTAGCAATATTTATGGTAGTAAATGTACAAATATCTTCATGGAACATGATCTTTACTTGATATCTTAATGATTTTTGGCATATAATAAAAATCTATTATTTTGACACATGCAATGTATTTTTGGCTGTTGCTACAAATATACCTATGCTACTTAAGACTGGTTTTGTGGTCCATGGTCACATTTTTGTATTCTTAAACAGAATCTTGCTTTTTTTTTTCTCCTTCCAACGTGCACTTTTATGTTCTTTCATTATCACTTTTGTTCCCGTTCTTCTCAGTGCCAATTAGATCTAAACAGGCTGGCTGTGGCCCGACATTTGACCTTCGACCTGTGCCTGCTGGACGGGGTGAACTCCTAAGTTTGTTCTGGCAACTGAGTTCCTGGTGATGGATGCCGGGGCCTGAGTATCTCCGACCTTGTTCGGTTTGCCCGTCGAAGGTCATTGTGAAAGAGACGCCGTTTTTAACAAAGAACTTTGATTTGTTGTCATATGCGTGGGTCTCTGCGGGCAATGCTTGCGAGCGTTTTTTCCGCTTCATTAAGACCATGTTCACCTCAGGTCGAGATGAGGGAAGGCATGAACCTTCCCGACCCAACTTGAGCTGCCGAAACTTCACTGTACTTTGCGTAGGAGAGCAGATGACAAAGCAGTCGACATGAGGAGCAGGAACGAGGCATTTTTAAAATATCTCCCTGACGCAGCACATGCTTTTACCTGTTATGTCTGTACATTCTGCGCTAGCTCAAACTCTGCAGTACTCGGCTAATTAAAAACATTGCTCTTCTTAATTATTCACCTGCAGCTAATTGATATTCAGCAAGACACTCTTCCTTCTAAACGACCCGTTTAATTTGACCATGGGGTCTGCTGCGATGATGCCGAAGTCAACCTGCCGTGCGAGAGCGGAGATTGTGTGGGAAGAGGCGAGCTTGCAATTAAAACAAAAAGTTTTTGACATATTATATCTGTCAAAGTTTTTTTTTGTAGAGAGAGCTGGAGGAAATGCAGCCCATCTGTTGCTTTGGGCTGTGCTGAATTCTCACTTAGCAGATCCAGAATGATAAATGTCACTGGGCATCTGTTTTTATTGCTCATTTTACAAAAGATGCCTTTGTTGATAGTGCTGGTTGTGTTTTTAAAAGAATAACTTAGATTATAGTCAACTGTGGCAAAATGTGTGTCTGCCTCATCTTTCTATGTGTATACACAAATGGGAAATGCATTTACAGTTATTGTATTTTTGTTGATGCACGTATAGCATTGTGCGTAAGCTTTAGATTGAAAATAACCAGAGTCACACCATCAAAGTTTTTGTTATAATGGGTGTGAGTGGGTGAGAACACAGCACAAATGTTGTCTCAGGGATAGCAGTGTTTTTAATGGGTCATATAATGAGAAATCAAATTTTCATTGACCTTTTGAAATAACATAGTCCATTGTATTCTAAAAGCATGTAACTTTCAGAACTCAAAACTTTTTTCACTGGGGGAAAAAGAGCTGCAAAAACATCTCGTTCTGAACTACTGACACAAGTCAGATGAGCAAATAGAGCACAACTTCCCACATTCATACATCAACATTGTCGATTCGTAATTCAAAACTTGGCACACACAGTCACAGTGAAGTAATAAGGTTTGATATGGAGTATCAGATGCTTCTATTTCTAAAAAAAATAAAAAATAAATTGTAGGAAATAATAATTTTATTTTAATAATTTTTTTTTTGCTGTGGGTGTAGCACCCACAACTCAGCATTTACTTTCTGAAGAATAATTTTGAAAACTAGGCTCATAATGAACGGTCACCAACGGTAGTGAAGACATTTTTCTTTAATTACTTAAAATTATATATAATTTTATTAATGTTATATATAATATTTTTTTTCTCAAATGACTAAAATGAAAAGAAATTGGGATGCCTGAAGTGTTTTTTTCTTATTCACAAAGGAATGTATCAACAAATCAGAAAGAAATTTCTTTATGTACAAATATTGTTTGGTTTATATATATGTGTATATGTGTTCAATTTTTTCTCAATTCACCTGCCATTACCAGGTGTGGCAAAAATAAATAATAAAATAACTTGCAATTCTTTCATATATATATATATATATATATATATATATAATATTTTTATAATGTTTGTGTTAATAAAATAAGTACATAAATTATAAATAAATACAATTTAATAAAATCGAATTAAATACATTTTGCTTTCAGAAAGAGAACGAAATTTGAACGAAGTTTATATATTTTAAATATATACGAAATTTGATCGAAGTTTATATATTTTAAATATTTTATCTATTTCAGTTTTATACACACACACACACACACACACACACACACACACACACACACACACACACACACACACACACACACACAAACACACAATATAATAAATAAATAAAATAATTTTTTCTTTCAGAAAGATATTCATTTGGTTTATATATTTTAAATATTAATTGATCTTTTTAATTTATATTTATATAGATTTTGTTTTTTCAGGTGTGACAAAAACAACAAAACAAACAAACCAAAAAAAAAAGACAAGTGTCTGAAGTTTATTTTTAGCCGTCATTTCAGTTGAGCAGATTGAGCAGCACATTTTTATGCAGATTGGTTTGAGAATTAGTCACAATGTGATGCATTGTTCACAAACAGACTGGACATAACTATGTCACTAACTATATTGGGCCTGACGAAAAAAATACAACAGTTATCATTCTCTTCAAGCTCACTTCGCTTCTCATGGGTAGTCACTAGTTTGTTAAAACAGCGAGATTGCAGTTTGCTGTGAGTCTGTCTCTGCCATCTCTCTTTCTCTTCATCCGGACACATGTCATGAGAGGTGTGACATGTTGTATGATAAATCACCCTCATTGTCCTCCCTCCCATCCTCCCCATCTCTTGTTCTCAGTGTTTGTAGTTTCACTTTCATTTCTCAGCCTCCCATCCCACTCCCTGTTCTTCATTAGCCGGATAATAGCGAGCGATTGGTCATGTGACTCGGGGGGCCTTTGTTAGCAGTGTAATGTGATTATATGACCTGCAGGAGACTGAATGAGTGTGATGTGATGGAAATAATCCTGACAGCCTGTGTGAGTGAGCGACGGAGGGCTGCCATATGCCCTCTATGATGCGTTGAATGAGAGGGAAAATCCCCACGCGCACATCGGTGGCAGCGCCTCCCTGTTCTTTAATTGCTCATTGGATACGCTTTCACTGTGTTTACCTACTGGTCTGTGAATGCAGCTGCTCTGTGTGTGTGTGTGCTGAAGGTCAATGGCGGTAGCTGCATCTCTTTCCATAGAAAATTTGGAGCCGTAATGTCTCCTTGACTGATTACCCACAATGCTTCTCGCCCACGCAAGGGCCTCGATTGGCTTGCAGACTTGAATGTGTCTGTGTGTATGTGCGAGTGCTGGAAGTGAACAGTGCAGAGGTCAGATTTATTCTGCCAGAGGGTTGGACTGCTTCTGTCGAGGGTTGTGGGTGTTTTTGGAGAACAGTTCTGTCCGTCTTCACTGCTGCAGGTGTGGGACTTGATTAAACTGCAGTTGTGTTGCTATTAAACTGTGTTAAACACACCCACACACGTGTCATGGGCCGCTCTAATTCCACCTGAAATGTAAAATCAAAACTTACCGTTTACTTTCTTAAAAGTGTTGTTTGTCTCATTGTGAACGATGTGCAAATAAAAAAGAAAAACTGATGATATCGCATAGGCTTCATAAACTACATAGCAGTTAGGTAATGCTAACCAACAGCCAGATAGCTGTTTTGGGTTTATTTTTGCAACACATTCAGGCTCCATGCTGTTATCTAATGGCCAGCATCCATTCAAATCTCAATGGATAACTGGTAATTTTGATGTGTGTGTGCGTGTACGAGGCGGTGTTGTTTAAGTTGTATGGAAATACTACAGTTATTTCAGTTCTTTTTTAGTTTTTGATGATTTTGTGTTTGTTTTAGAATTTTTATTTAAGTTTGTTATTTTAGTACATCAAGTTTCTATGGAAGCCCATTTCAGCCACTGAATAAAAAATAAAAAAGGTGATTTGTGAGTTTTTATCTCACAATTCTTAATTTTTCTCAGAAATGCATGATATAAATTCACAGTAGTGAGTTATGAAGTCAGAATTGCAAGATATAAACTCACAATTGGGAGAAATAAAAACAAATAAAAGAAAATAAAAACGGCTAGTTCTAAAGTCAGAATAGCAGGATATAAACCTGCTAAGATAAAAACTGATTGCAATTCTGGCTTTTCTTGTTTGTATTTTGCAATTATGACTTTTTTTCCTCCCAATTCTGAGTTTGTATCGTGCAATTCTGACATTCTTGCAATTCTCAGAATTGCGTGATAGAAACTCAAAATGGCAAGTTATAAAGTCAGAATAGTGGGATATAAACCTGCTAAGATAAAAAGTCATTTTTTACTTTTTTCTCGCAATTCTGACCTTTTTCTCAAAAAGAAAGTTTGTATCTTGCAATTCTGACTTTTTTCTCACAATTCCGAGGTTGTATCTCATAATTCTCAGATTTTTTTTCTTAGAATTGCTTAATAGAAACTTAAAATTGTGTGTTATAAAGTCAGAATAGCGGGATGTAAATTCATAATCGCAAGAAATTGTCAGAATTGCGATATAAAAACTCACAGTTCTGACTTTTTTCTCGCAATTCTGAGTTTGTATCTCACAATTCTGACTTTCTTCTAGCAATTCTGACTTTTTTCTCACAATTCCGAGGTTGTATCTCATAATTCTCAGATTTTTTTTCTTAGAATTGCTTAATAGAAACTTAAAATTGTGTGTTATAAAGTCAGAATAGCGGGATGTAAATTCATAATCGCAAGAAATTGTCAGAATTGCGATATAAAAACTCACAGTTCTGACTTTTTTCTCGCAATTCTGAGTTTGTATCTCACAATTCTGACTTTCTTCTAGCAATTCTGACTTTTTTCTCAAGACTGCATGATAGAAATTCAAAATTGCAAGTTATAAAGTCAATAAACCCGCTAAGGTAAACCCCCCAACCCCCCCCCCCCCCCAACAAATGTATCTCAATTTTGACTCTTTTTTTTTTTTTGCAAATGTTAGATCGTATCTCGCAGATCTGACATTAGCCTCGCAATTCTGCTAGAAAAAGATTAAAACTTGCAATTCAGACTTTTTTCTCACAGTTCTGAGTTCAGAATTTCTTGATAGAAACTCAAAATTGCAAGTTATAAAGTCTTTCTTCTAGCAATTCTGACTTTTTTTCTCAGGACAGCATGATAGAAACTAAGTTATAAAGCCAGAATAGCGAGATATAAACCCGATAAGGTAAAAACACTTTTTTTTCCCCCCACAAATGCATTGTATTTCACAATTTTGACATTTGTATCTCGCAAATCGAAACTTATCCTTGCAATTCTAGAAACCAAAAATGGTAAGTTATAAAGTCAGAATAGTGAGATATAAACCTGCAAAGATAAAACTTTGCAGTTCTTTCTCCAATTCAGAGTTTTTTTCTCAGGACTGCATGATAGAAACTCAAAATTGTTGTGGGATATAAATGCATAATTGCAAGAAATTACCATTATTTTTTTATTCAGTGGCGGAAATGGGCTTCCATGTGTTACAGTAATTTATTTTCTTCAACCTTTGTTTCCAGTAATATTAGTTTTTTTTTACAAAATCCTTGTAAGGGGATGAACTTTCTATTTGTTTAAATTTGTGGTTATTTTAGACGAGCAAGGCATTCAAATCCTGTAGACTAGACTCCTGTAGACATTAACAAACCAAAATATCATAGATGTAAACATCTAGAAAAACACCTACAAACACACAAAAAACAAATCGGAATACCTTAGCAATCACCTAAAAATGTCCTCGCAAAGGCCTAAACGGATAGCAAACACCAATCTTCTATAAAAAAGTGTAGTTTTAATCATGCCATGTGGTTACTAATGTTACTTTTCCCATAACAAAATGAATGAGGATTTAGTGTGTACGTGTGTGAGAAGATGAAGAAGTTTCATTTTCTCTGGGATTATTGACTCTTCCTAGTGACCTAGAAATCGTGGCAGGCTTACCTACGAGTTTATATATGCGAGTCAGTGAGAAGTTCATCAGCGGCACAGGCCTCCATGAGCACTGGAGTTAAGCTCTGATGGAGATCGCTCTGCTCTGATTAGATTTAGATTAGTTCAGATTTTCAGGGTTTAGATTTTAGATGAGATTTGTTGTGAAGAGCTCTTTCTCACCTTGCGACGGTGTTTGATAACACGGAGCAGATCATGCGGTCTCTGTGTCCCTGCACTACAGCAAACACCCCACTGCTTCACACTGCAGTTTGTGTCCATGTGTGTATGTGTATGTGTGTGTGGGAGCTTCAGCCTTTGAATACCGAATGTAATTATAGGAACTTCATCGTTAAATTGCTGTTCTCTCTTTCTCTCTTTCTCTATGTGCTTTTCTTTCCGCTTCCTCACTCCAGCAGATGGAGAGAAAGGTAAGACATAAAAGGTTTGATTTATACATCCCATATCTGTCTCAACCTGTGTCCTGCTCCAGTACTGCATGCCTAAAAAGACTATCTCTGTCTCTTTTTGGGTGATTTACTGCTGGGATTTTTTTTTCTAATCATCGTTTTTTCTTTCATTTGATGTCATTTTTTGCCATTGTGTTTGTAAACCAGCTAAGAAAGTGTTTTTCTTTGTTAAGGCACTTTTGCTTGTGAAATTAATTAATCATAGCTGAATGCAAATTGTTTTGTCTATAAGTGAGAACTTTTGCATGATGCTGCATCCACGCTGTTAGCATAAGTTCAAGAGGACCAGCTATACATTTTATTTATGGCTCAAAAGGCCATAAATAAAAACATTAAAATCAGTAAACATGGTTGTCAGTATTTCTTCTCTCTGAGTGTGTTTTAAATCAGTGAGGGTCATTTCCAGTAGCTGAAGGTCAGCAGTGACGGAGGGGGAGAGGCATGTGCGATAGGACAGAGAATCACGGATAAGACCATAAAGATTCTCTATTCTTCGACTGCTGATGTTATCGCTTTGTCTCTTACATCCACACATGCACTAAGCCTTTAACACACAGAGATGGTTTTAGTGAGCATTCCCACATGAACCCTGTCATGAACCGATGCCCTTGGAAAAATCAAAGGTCTGTGTCATCTTTCACTATACCAGCAACCTGAGGCCATAATGACTTGGTGCTTTTCTTCATGGTAGAGAATATATCTACTGTGCTGGTATGTGTAAGGATTTAGATTAGTTATGATTGGGTCTGAAGATATATACACAAGCTATGTTAATAACTACCTCTAAAATTGAAATGGTCATGATTTATTGGGTCTTATGTTGTTGCAAACCTGTATTTCTTTCTTTCATGGAGCACTAAAGGAGAAAAATTAATAGAATCTTTTTCCACACAATAAAGATAAATGGTGACTAGGGGCTATCAAGCTAAAAATGATATAAAGCACCATGAAAGTGATCCATATGTGCTATATTCCAGGTATTTCTTTGTGAGAAACAGCAATTATAATCATATTTATCTGCTAATCTCAACATAGTTCCAGCTAATTGTTAGTATAGTTGATGTTTTATATTTAAATATATTTAAAATATATTTATTTTAGACTAAGTATAGTTCAAATCTATTAAAAGTTTTACTGAAATATCGCTTGAGACTTCCTGATACAAAAGCTATAATTAAACTTTATTTGGTGTAGTTCTTCTGCACAATGCACATTTCTTAATATTAAGCCTAAAATAGGTTTTAATGTCACTATTAATGAGGTTTGTATGATATTTGAATAATATTGGTCTCTAAATGCTAGATATTTAATGTGCAGCTATACGTGCAATAGTTCCACTTTAGCACAAATATACTTCATTATATCTTTAGTTGTACTTCTGCAGAATTAAAGTGCATGAAGTACAAAATTAGTTGTTCCAATTTAGCAGACTTATATTAAATTATTAAATATGTAAATGCATTTGTACAAAATAAATGTATTTTAAACTTTAGTATATTTATTTATTTTTTACTATGGAACTTTCTATTTTTACTAGCATTGTGTGATTGTAATGTGTTTACGTTTTCTGTTTTATTCTATTTTATTATTTTATTTTAGTATTTATTATTTTTGGCATGAAATAGCAGACTATTTTGTTTTTTAAGGCTAATTTGATAGCTAGTTCTTTATGTATCCTAAATACACAAAATGTAACATTTTCACACTTTTTAAAATATTTTACTGCTTTGAAATGACACAATAAACATGATATCCGATATGATATGGTATGATAAAGCAAATAATTGAAATATTTATTTATTATTCTGTTAATATTTAGTATGTATTGAGTTGATAGCAGATAAAAAAAAAATTTGTTAATTTTTTGGTGCACATTTTTCCCTATATATATTTATATATATAATCCTTATATAATATAATATATATATATATATATATATATATATATATATATATATATATATAATAATTATTTATTTTATGGCACAAAAGTCTGTAAATAAAAATATAACATCATATCAGTAAACATGCCTATCAGTATATGTCCTTAAAAAAAAAAGTGCTGGAAATGACACCAATTTTTTTTATGATGGATTTGTATATTTTACAGTAAAAAATCTGTAACAAGAATAAAACAAGAAACCATGCACGTTGAGTAATAAAGATGCATTGTGATTAACATTTATTACATTTATGCCTATTTTTCATATAAAGCTATCAAAGGACTTCAGAATCTTCAAATATGTGAACCAGGACCACAAAACCAGTCATACATTTTTTTAAATTGGGATTTATTTCATCATCTGAAAGCTGAATAGATACATTTTCTATTGATGTATGGTTTATTAGGATAGGACAATATTTTGGAGATACAGCTATTTGAAAATCTGGAAACTGAGGGTGCAAAAAATTTACATTATGAGAAAATCGCCTTTAAAGTTGTCCAAATTAAGTTCTTAGCAATACGTTGTTTTGTATTACTATTCAGAAATTAAGTTTTGATATATTTAGGGTAGAAAATTAACAAATATCTTCATAGAACGTGATTTTTGGCATAAAAGAGAAATCTGTAGTTTTGACCCATACAATGCTACAAATATACCTGTGCTACTTATGACTGGTTTTGTCATCCAGGGTCAAATATGTCAACTATTAAATTATTTTAAGGTGCTTTTTGTTATTTTTGGAGGTTTGGACCATTTACTTTCAATTTATGGAAATGAACAGCGTGAACGTCCTACTAAATATCTCTTCTTGCAGTCTACTGATGCTAGAAATGCTGTGAGATGTTTTTCTTTCCTCTATAGTATGCTGAATTTGTACTGAGTCCAGTTGTATTTTTGTGTGTGCCATCCACAGGCTAGACAGTTGGAGGAGAGAGAAAAAGAGCTCCGGAAGCAGGATGCCTTCTACAGAGAGCAAGTGGCCAAGCTGAAGGAAAGGGTATGACCTGTACTTTTGCAGTTACATTATCCACAATTCCTGAATATATAGCGATGAACACTAAAGGGCTACATTATCACTAACATGATATGATAACCGTAATGCTTGACAGTAACTCACTAATGTGCGGTGCAGAATGTGAGATGAGCTGTCCTAAACTATAGAGGGAGAATGTGAGTCAGCCTGTCCTGCGTTATATAGAGGCAGAGGTGAGACAGGCTGTCTTGCTCTACTATACCATGGCGAGGCAGGCTGTCTTGATCTGTAATGTGCGGCTGAGGCCCCTCGGCAACCTTGCTCGCTCATTTGTTGTGTCCTCAAACTGACACCCTCCTGCAGCTCATGGTCAGATCCTCCTCTGAGCCTCTGGGATGGGAGGCGTCCACCTCTCCTCACCTCAGACTCTTCGTCCTCAAACATACGCATGCTAAGCTCCCAGAAGGGGGTGTGAAAGCGTGCAAAAATGGTCGATCTCTGGTGGTGACCCATTTTTAAGTGTAGGTTATGTGTCCATAGGTGTCCAACAGTTTAGCCCTTTGTTACCATATCTCTTGGTGCTCAGCTCATTTGATCTGCAATTCACCTAGTTTAGTATCAGCAAAACACTACTGTGTAAATGGGTTTTTCTACAATTATAGGCTTTTTAGGCATGTAGACTTACCTTTTTGGGTAAACTATTCCTTTAAAATTACCCTGTGGATGCTATCTGACAGCAAGGCAGCTACCACGTTCAAGCCCCAGAAAGGTAGTAAGAACATAGTTAAAATAGTCCATGTCACAGTAGTGGTTCAATTGTAATGTTATGAAGCTACAGAAATATTTTTTCTCTGCCGAAGCACTTTTTTTTTTTTTTTGCAATTAAGCACACTTTTTTGGGTGTTGGGTGATTAGCATCTTTGAGTTATTCTCAAAAGTATCTAAAATTGTTTTGTGTTTGTTTGGTATTCCATAAAATGTAAGTTTTTATTTGTGTACAACTGTTCAAAACTGTGCAAGCTAACCATGTGCTGACTAGCATCTTTGAGCTAGGTTCAAAAACTTCTAAAATTGTCACTACCGAAACAGTCACGACTAAACATTTGGTGAGGTTTTGGCTGTGACATCATTGTTTTTTAGGGTGTTATTCTATAATGTTTTTTTTTTATCTGCACAGTTGTTAAGAACTGTGCTAGCTAACCATGTGCTGATTAGCATCTTTGAGCTGGGCTCAAACGTATCTCAAATTGTCACTACCAAAACAGTCACAACTGAAACATTTGGTAAAGTTTCAGGTTGTGAAACTGTTGCTTTTTTTGTGGGTTTTATTCTATGAAATGTAGTTTTTTTTTTTTTTATGTGTACAACTATAACTGTGCTAACTAACCATGTGCTGACTAGCATCTTTGAGCTAGGTTCAAAAGCATCTAAAACTGTCACTACCGAAACAGTCACGACTAAAACATTTGGTGCAGTTTTGGTTGTGACATCATTGTTGTTTTTGGGTGTTATTCCATAGTATTTTTTTTTTATGTTCACAATTGTTCAGGACTGTGCTAGCTAACCATGTGCTGATTAGCGTCTTTGAGCTAGTTTCAGAAGTATCTACAATTGTCACTACCGAAACAGTCACTACCAAAATATTTGCTGAAGTTTTGGCTGTGTTTTTAGTGTTATTTGAGGTTTTATTATGTGTACAACTGTTAAGAACTGTGTTTTAGTTAACCATGTGCTGACTAGCATATTTGAGCTGAGCTCAAAAGTATGTAAAAAAATTCACTACCGAAAGAGTCATGACTGAAACATTTGGGAAAGTTTTGGTTGTGACGTTGTTGTTTTTTTTTATTTAGTTTTATGTGTGTGTACAACTATTAGAGCTGTGCTAACTAACCATGTACTGACTAGCATCTTTGAGCTAGGTTCAAAAGCATCTAAAATTGTCACTACCGAAACAGTCACGACCTAAACATTTGGTCAAGTTTAGTCTGTGACATCGTTTTATTTTGGGTTTTATTCCATAAGATGTAGTTTTTTTTTAATGTGTACAACTATTCAGAACTATGCTAACAAACCATGTGCTGACTAACATCTTGAAGCTAGGTTCAAAAGCATCTAAAATTGTCACTACGGAAACATTTGGTGAATTTTCGGTTGTGGCATCATTGTTTTTTTAGGGTGTTATTCTATACTTTTTTTTTATAATGTGTACAATCGTTCAGAACTGTGCTAGCTAACTATGTGCTGATTAGCATCTTTGAGCTGGGTTCAAAAGTATCTAAAATAGTAACTACCAAAACAGTCACAGCCGAAACATGGCATCATTTTTTCGGTGGTGATAAAAGGGAACACATAATCCTTTATTTGAGGGAAATAAACAACATTTTAGTACAGTTATGCAAATTTTTTGTATTTTAGTATGTTTTAGTAGTGCTTTATTATGTGAGTTAAAATTCTGTAATGTGGTTGCTATCAAAATATTACTGTCATTACCAAAAATGTGAAATCACGACCGAAAAAAAAAAAGTATATCGAATTATCAACTAAGATGTTATGGTTGTGTTTGATGCAATGCATATTCAAACTAATGAATCCTTAACTTTGAAATCAATATGATCAACTTTGTGCTATTTACAAAAAAATATTTTATTAAAAATACAACAAATGTCATAAATTACACTTTAAATATTGCTAAAACTTTTTAAATAAAATAGCCAAAATATATTTACAAGGTAGATGTAAAACCTTAATAGGTCAATATAACTCTTTTTATTAATTTAAATATTACTGTGTTTCTAAAAATCCAAAAACATTTTGTTATTTTTGTGTCTATTTATACAATTGTGTTGTTGAAGAAACAACCAAAAACATGATTGCAACAAACTAGCTAAGCACTTGCACTTCACACAGTTTCATTACAGTACATGTTTTTGTCTAAATACGCAGTAATCAGTGCTGATCTGGACCAGTCTAGTCCAAAAAAGCTGCTTGAAAGCTTTCATTGTGATTGATTTACTGTAACTATTATGTGGTTGTTTGCACGCAATAAAAGGATGAGTCTGTGGTTATTGACAGCATGCCACAAATGCAGTCCATAGACTCTAGGTTAAAAAACAACCCTGAATATTCTTTTAAAGCTCCATTTAAGTCAGTCATTAGACTTATCCTTTGACCATGAAACTAGCTGATCTTGCACGCTGCAGCTAGCTTTAGCTTAGTCTCTCTGTCTCTTTACAAGGACAGCTCTCAGACCATTTCAGCTCTGCGTGCGGAGGTGTTATTGATCACTCGCAGCTTCATCAATCACTTAACGATCTCCGTTCAATATTCCCGGCACTGTGTCAACATATACACAAACACATACACAGACCTCAACCCTTCTGAGAGAGACACACTCAGCTGGACACTAGAGTGTCTGAGCCCAATGGATTGGTGAATCAGGATTTGTTGGTTAGACATCATAAATAATAAATGCTCTAGGTTTTACACAAGACGATGGCTTAAAAAAGAGTAAAGACAATATATACAGCATACCATCCTAACTGTCCTTTTCTATATACAAGAATGATCAACCTCAAGTATGTATTAATAATAATAATAATAATAATAATAATAATAGAAAAAAAATAATAATTTATAAAAGTAATATTTCATTTAATAATACTTTTTGTTTTCAATAATGAAAAATAATTCATTAAAATAAATAATCAGAGATGTAATTGTATTATTCATTGAAAATGTTGACTTGCTGCCGTAAATGTATTTTACTAAAAATTAATAAAAATAATTGTTGAATTATTTGAATTGAATATGTTGTATTTATTTGTTTACTACTACTACTACTACTAATAATAATAATAATGATAATAATAATAATCAATTAAAATAAGTTGTCAAAAGAGGTGTTTTTGTTCACTGCAAATGTTATTTTTTTTAATTAATAAGATTTTATTAATTAATTTATTTATAAAAACAATAATTGTTTAAAAGTAGTAGCTGAAAATGTTATTCACTGTAAATGTTTTTTTAATTAATAAAACAAATTATTGAATATGATTTATTTATTTATTTATTTATTTAAAATGAATAAATAATAATAATAACAACAACATCACCAACAATAATTGATTAAAATAAGTAGCCAAAAGTGGTGTTATTATTCACTGCAAATGCTTTTTTTATTAATAATGGAAAAAATAATAATAGAAAATAAAGCTAAATTGATAAAATTATTTTCATTTAATAATAATTTTTAATAATGAAAATAAAAATAGTTAATTAAAATAGTAATGAGATATAATGATGATAATAATAATAATTGATTAAAATAATATATTAATATATAATTGATTTAATAATAATAATAATAATAATAATAATTTATATATAATAATTTTAATATATATTTTATATTAATACATTATTTATTTATTTATTTTTTAAATAATGAAAATTAAATAATTCATTAAAATAGATAGTCGAAGAGATGTAATCATATTATTCACAAAAAATCTGGACTTGATGCCTTAAATGTATTTTTCTACATACTAATAATAATAATAATAATAATAAGTGCAAATATTATTTTTTTAACAATTTATACAAATAATTGTTGAAAACAACTTATTTAAAAACAATTTAAAAAACAATTAATTAAAATAAGTAGCCAAAAAATGTTATTATTCGCTACGGTGCAGATGTTGACTTGCGGCCAAGTTGTCTTGTGTTTTTATTCATTCATGCTTTGTAATTGCCAAATTGCTGCTGAAGAGCATGCCAAGGAGTGCTACGACAGGTATCAAGATTAGTAAGTCACTAAGTAATTAGTTATATTTACATCTATTTTTCATAAAAAGAGTTTCAGGAGACTTGTAATATAGCATATGAGTCATATGGAACAATTTTACAATACTTTATGGCACATAGTGTCCATTTTATGGCCATTCGTTGTAATTTGCGTGGAAAAGAGCAACCAGTATGTTCTTCAAAATGTTCCATGTAGGAGAGAAAGAATGTGACTAAAAAATGCACATTTGCAAATCATTACCATAATTTTATTGTCTTTTTTTTTTTTTTATGTTTCCTCCTGGTCTCTCCTCTCTACTGCATTTATCCCTAGCCTTTGGACTGTAACAGTTCCAGCAGCGAATAGGAAAAAGCAACCGAATGAGAGATACAGAGAGAGAAGAGAATAAAACGCTGATATATATTACATGTCTCTTTCAATTGAGTTTGCTCGTTTATCAGTGGCTTGTGTCTGACAGCCCATCACAGCTCTGAGACGGCGGCTGCCACCTCCAGCCTACTTATTGGTGCGGCCACTCAAATTGCCTCTGAAACAATATCTATATATACTGTACGTATATATTCGCCACAGATTTTCACTCAGTACTCTCTGTAAAACAATCTCATATTTCAACTCAACGCCCTCTGCTTTTTTCCTTACTACTACTTTCTGTTTCTTTCCCTCTTCAATTGCATTATTAGTAGTTTTGTGTTTTGCTCGTAATGCTCCATGACTACAGTGGAGAGCTGAAGTCTAAGGTGTTGAAGAAAGCTGCTAATACAGTGTTTTTTAGCCTGATCAATGGATTTAAATGACCTTAAGGGCACTTGACTGCAGTGGCTTTGGTTCCCAGATCTTTTTTTTTTCTTTTCTCGTTAACACTTATTCCTTTTTCCATTGGGTAAGATAAGCATAACCTTGATCGCATACCAAGCCAGTCAGAGTCAGATTTCTGGAGATTAAAAAATATGATTGATTATTAATTATATTGATTATTGTCATCATCTTTAGTATTAGTAGCAGTTTTAGTATCATAAATCAATAATAATGTACAATTGATTGATCAGTTTCACCCTATCTGCAATTTATTGAACAAACAGGTTTTTATTTTATTTAATTTCTCTGACTTTTCCATTAATTGAACAAACATGATTGTTTTTTTATTTTACTATTATTTGATTGCATTTTATTTAACATTTTTATTTTTGTTATATTATATTTTTATTTATTTTATTGTATTGAAGTCTATTTACTTGCTTTTAACCTTTTATTTTATTTTATATTTTGTTTTATTTAACTTTTTATTTTTGTGTTATATTTTAATTGATCTTTTGTGTTCTAGTCTGTTGTATTTATTTTATTTTATATTTTATATCTTTTATTTGACATTTTATTTTATTTTATTTTATTGTAGTCTACTGTATTTATTTATTTATATTTTATTTGACTGTTTATTTATTTGTTTTATAAGTTTCTCCCTGTTTGCCATTAATTGAGGATTGATTAAGGGTTATTTTTTATTTTATTTATCGTTACATTTTAATTTATTTTATTCTATTGTAGTGTATTGTATGTTATTTTACTTGTTACTTGTTACTTTTTCTTTTTTTATTTTCTTTTACTTTTTATTTTACGTTCTTTTGTTTTATTGTAGTCTACTGTAATTATTTATTTTATATTTTATTTTACATTTTAATTAATTTTTGTATTTTATTTGATCAGTTTTCCCTGTCTGCCATTACTTTAGGATTGTTTTGTTTTATTTATTTAACTTTTTATTTTATTGTATTGTATTTAATTTTTTATTTTATTTTATTTTATTTCGTTTCTGCCATTCGTTGAACAAACATGATTGTTTTTTTATTTTAATATTATTTAATTTTTTTTGTATTTTAGATTTATTGTATTTATTGTTATATTTAAATTTATTTTATTGTATTTAATTTCACTTCTTATTTAATTTTATTTATTTTGATTTATTATTGAAACATTTTTCTCACATGATGTAGCAGAACTTTCGCTTACAACTTATTCTTCATTCAAAGCTTTGATTCAGACTCTCAGGGGCTGTTACCTAGCAACAGTATATGATGTAGTCGTAGTAACCCGTAGTGATGCTAGACATGGATTTGAATGTAAATCACTCTTCTCTGCATGTAAACTCTGTCTCTCTGTTTCCCGTGCTTACTGACAGCATTGTTAAGTGAAGAGTGTGTGTTGCTTTATGTGAGATCAGTGTGTGGTCATTATCTCTTCCTCACTGTAGACGAGACACTGGAAAGGGACAGCGTCTGTCTCCGCACGAGGCCTCGTTAATTTAATTAGCCGAGTTTTATCTAGTCGAGAGACACAGCTTGAGCCTTGTGTCCGCACTCATGTCCCCTTGTTTTTACTTCCAGACAGCATAGTAAAAATTTGAATACTTAAAATGATATTATCATTTGTTCACCATCATGTTGTTCCAAACCCATACGGCGTTAAAACTTCACCAGTATGTCACTCTTAAAATGTTTTTCATGCTTGGACTGAATGTTTTATGTAATGCTATTGAGTTACAGCGTTTGTGCTTGTTTGGGACATTTCGACTCTACTGTTTTGTTTCACAGTCTCCCGCAGTAAGAGGCAGCGATGGAAGGATTGACTCCACAGGCCTCTATTCTGCTTTCCTTCTCTGTTTGCAGTCGCCAGCTTTGATTTGTTAAAACTCGGTCTCGCGTCTCCACCGGTGCACTGCAGAGCCAATATGGCCGCCGTGCTGTTGAGCCATAATGGCTGTCTCTGTGGGGGTTTCACTCCACATCCTCTCTGGTCTGCGAGAGATAACACAGCCTGCTGATTACTGCACCACTGCTCAGATCTCTCATTATAAAGCCTGCGAGATTTAATTTGAACATGGGGTTGTTTCTCAAAACACCACCTATATGCACTGTCAGTGGCAGGAGTAGCTTTTAGGTGGTTCTTTCATTACTCCATAAAACCCCTGTGTGCACCGGATTAAATAAAGTTTTATTTTAAGACGCCTGTAAGCAGAAAGTGAGAAAGGAGTCTGACAGCTGCTGTGTGGAACAGGTAAAGGACTGGATTTTTTAGTGGTGAATGATACAATAAAATGATGAATGATATGTCAGGGTAATACAACTGCAACAATATAACATCATATATCATAGTTGGACCACATGACTTTGTTTGTCACACCGTGTGACTTTCAATTGAGGATAAAAGAGTTTTACTATTAAAACAGTTTTGTCTGTTCAACCACGGCTTGTTGGTTGCACCGCATGACTTTTTTGCAGACAAATGTGTTTTACCATTATTTCTTAAATATATTTGTTAAATAAATAAAACGCTTATGCCAAATCAAAGCCTCTCTGTAAGAAGTTAGTTAAGCCACATGACTTTCATTTTGCAGAAGTGTTGTATTTACATAAACCTGTGTTTTAATAATAAAAGTCAAGTCAATAAATAAATCAATAAAATCAAAGTCATGTGGTGCGACCTGCATACAAAAGTACTTAAATGTCATGTGTTGCGAAAAAAAGATGAAACTGTTTAATTGTCATTATTAAATATACAATGCAAAATAAGGTCATGTTTTGAGACAAACAACAAACAAATTCATCAAAGTCATGTGGTCTAACTAACTTATCATAGATCAAGTCTTTTAAAAATACTAGATTTGGTTAGTTCAGACTTTCATTTTGCAGAAAGTGTTGTATTATTTCTTAAATATACATAAAAAATAAATATTTATGTCTGTAAAATCAAATCCTCTCTATAAGTTAGACCACATGACTGTTGGTCGCACCACAAGACTTTGATTTTATCATTATTTGTTAAATATTTTATAAGTAATATCTAAATCACTATGCCTTTTGTGTTACTTGTATTGTATTTTTTATACTTTATTTGTATTTATTTAAATTTGTAATATTTTATTTTATTTTACAAATCCTAATTTTGAAAGGCACAACTGGACCCGTCTGTCTGAAATTCTTTAATTTCATTATTATTTGGTAAATATATTAGAATAAATAATTAAACTTGCTTACAAAATGATAAGTTTAGACCATATGACCTTGCAAAATCATACCATATTAAAGCCATGTGGTGCAACCAGCAGGCAAAAGTGTTTAATTTTCGTTGTTTAAATATACAATAAATAATAATAAAACACTTTTGCAAAATAAGGTCATGTGTTGCAACCAATGAAGTCATGTGGTCCAACAGGCAACACCGTTTTAATAATAAAAGCAAAACATAAGACATTGTTTAAATGTCATTATTTAAAGATACAATAAATAATAGAGAAACACATTTGCAGAGGCAGACAGAAGTGAAGTCTTTTTACTCTGCTGTTTTTTTTTTTTTTTTTTTTTAGAAATCGTTTCTTCACAACATTGTAATATTGTACTTTTTACATCACTTCATTGCATATTAAATAACATTTAATACTTCATTGCTTTAGAAATATATTACTTTCTTACTTTTACTCAAGTAAAAGTATTTCAAAGATTTACTTGAGTACAAGAAAGTACTACATTTTTAATGTTCTTAAGTATTAAAGGTAAAACAAACAAACAACGTTTATTTATGAAGTTTATAATGTAGTGCAGTAAAAAGTTTGACATTATGCTTTGGAATGTACTGAAGTCAAATTTTCCAAAGAAAACCACTGTGATAATCTACAGATTCTTTTTAAATTTACTGGAGTAAAGTAAAAATACTTTACTAATGTCCGCCTCTGCACTTTTGCAAAATAAGGTAATGTGATGTGACCAACAAAGTCATGTGGTCCAACAGACCAGACGGACCAGTTTTAATAATAAAAGCAAAACATAATACATTGTGTTTTAATAATTAAGTCAATAAAATTAAAGTCATGTGGTGCATGCAACCAGCAGACAAAACTGTTACATATATACTTTTTCTCAAAAAAACAAAAAAATAGTTATTTAAATATACAATAAATAATAATAAAACACTTTGGCAAAATAAGGTCATGTGATGTGACAAACAAATTCATGTGGTCCAACAGATGAAACTGTTTAAATACTAAAACACGAAAATACAAAATCAAAGTCATGTGGTGCGACCTGCATACAAAAGTATTTAAACGTCTTGTGAAAAAAAGATTAATTATTATTGTCATTATTAAATATACAATACAAAATAAGGTCATGTTTTAAGACAAACAGCAAACAAATTCATCAAATTCAATCATGTGGTCTAACTAAATTATCACAGATCAAGTATTTTAAAAATACTAGATTAGGTTAGTTCAGTTTGTGAAATGTCAATGTCAGGTTTGTTTTTTTCTTTTGAAAATTAAGATGTGTAAGATCAAGTTTTGTAATCATAATCTGATTACAGTCTACTCTGGCTATGGCAGATGAAGATAAGGGTTTAGGGTTTTCGCGAGAGAGCATGTGGGTGGTAAACTTGTGCTCTCAGATTGATGGAGGGGCCTCTAAATCAGTGTGGCCCGACTCTGAAATCAAAATCAGCACCTATCCCACTCTGTCATTAATCAAGGGAAACGGCAGACCTCCCAAATTACACCGTCACTCAGCTCATGGGGTTTTAAAGCGTGTATATGGAGGTCCGACTCCCTTTCCATGTAATCAGGGTTTGTGCAGGCCAGCGCCCTCTCAGCATGTAGTCCTGATTACTACAGAATCCTCCCATCAGATCTGCATCATTACAACATGTTCTTAAAATCACTGTTGTTGTTCCTTTATATCAGGCCCCTTGGAGTCAAGCTTGTACCTGATGCTGTCTTTAACTCTTATCATCCACTCAGGGGGAAATAAAACATTATTTTGGAATATTACAGTTGTGCAATTTAGCTGTTCAACTTCTATTTTATTTCAATTTTATTTTATTTTAATCGCATAGATGGTCTTTTATGGTAAATGATCTTTCTACCAACTATTGGTATGTTAAGCAGGAAGCTGGTTTTGGACTCGTACCACATCTCTGATAGCAACTAAGACAAATGTTTTCTACTTGACGTGCAGTCCATCAGAAGCTGTACAGTAGCTTCACTAAAAGCCTAAGATATAATTATTGATCCTCATGGTTGTAGCCTTTCATTTGTATTGATTGTGTGTGTGAGACAGTGAATGTGAGATGAACCTGTCTCGCTGTGATTGAGAGCTCTCTTTATGGATGTAGCTTGAGCAAGTTTTTGTTGTCACATCCTCAAATTCAGCCATACATCTGACATTCTGCCCATTTTCTTTGAAATGTCAGTTATCTTTTCGAATCGCTGACCCAAACGCTTTATCAAGGTCCATTCCAGGTTGTATGGCCATTTTTTTGTTGCCCACCTACTCTTGACACACTTCACTAAGAACCTCATAAGGTTTTAGATTGCGATCATCTGTTAGGGTGATAACCTTTTCATCTTTGTTGACACTTTTTCCATGATTTTATTTCTTCTTTAAAACTGCAAGCAAAACTCTTTGTGCTGCACGGACAACAAAAAAATTCTTAAATGCCTAATGCTTTTTGTCTGTTTTTTGACACATACTTTCTCTCTCTTTCTCTTCTTCAGAGTGCCCAGTTCTACAAGGTTACCAATGAAAACTATAACAAGGCAGCAGATGAGGTCAATGCCAAGTTCAAGTGAGTTACATGTTATTGCATTCATCATCTCAGTCTAAATACAGATATCCCACGTGCTTGTATTCATTATTTTGTAAGCTTTATCTATGTAGGTTTATATTGTATGGAAGCCCATTCCTGCCACTGACTTTTTTCTCAGAATTGTGAGATATAAACTTGCAATTGTGAGTTATAAAGTCCAGTTCTGAGGAGAAAAAAAAAAAGACTGAAATGTTTACAGAATTGCAAGTTTAAATCTCTTTATTTCTCAAAATTGCTAGTTTATATATTGCAGTTCTGAGTTTAGAACTCGCAATTGTGAGTTTGTATTCTGAGTCACAATAACTTTAACATTTTTTTTATTTTGGAAACAGGCTTCCATATTATTGTGCGTTTATTTTGTGACGTTTGCATGTGAACAGAACAGTGGTATGAACGTTAATGTTTTGTTGTTTTTCCTCTCTCTTAAAGGGATAGGTCATCCAAAAGTGAAAATAACCCCATGATTTACTCACCCTCAAGCCATCCTAGGTGTGTATGACTTGCTTCTTTCAGACAAATACAATCAGAGTTATATTAAAAAATGTCCTGGCTCTTCAAAACTTTATAATGGCAGTGAATGGGTGTTGAGATTTAGAAACAAAATAAAGTGCATCCATCCATCATAAAAAGTACTCCACATGGCTCTGAGGGGTTAATAAAGGCCTCCTAAAGCAAATTGATCTGTTGTCCGTGTGTTTATGAGAAAAGCATCCAGTGGATGACGTAGGATGTAGGCATAGCGTAAGCAATATGCTAGTAAAAATATGCTAGTCGCAGAAACCAAGTTTTGTTTACAGCAAAGGAAAACCATTCTCCTTTCGGCTTGCATCAAAATCCTCCAACATTTTTCTTTACAAATCTTCGTTTTGTACTTCAAATTCGTGTTTTTAGTAAATATGGATATTTTTCTCACACAAATGCATCAATTCGCTTCAGAAGGCCTTTATTAATCCGCCAGAACCGTGTGAAGTACTTTCATAATGGATGGATGCACTTTATTGAACCATTTGAATATCAACACCCATTCACTGCCATTCTAAAGCTTGGAAGAGCCAGGACTTTTTTTTAATATAACTCTGATTGTGTTTGTCTGAAAGAAGAAAGTCATATACACCTAAGATGGTAAAAATCTTGTTTGACTAAAAATTGTCTTTGATAAGAACTCTTATTTATATCAAAATGTCTAAGATAATTCCTTTGGTGTTTAAAAAGAAACACACAAGGGGTGAGTAAATGATGACCAGAATCTCTTTGAAACTACAAACACATGCAATTGTGCATTACCTGATCTGGAAGCACACTAAAGATGTTTCCCTCATCTATTGTGACAAACTTCCATAAAGTCTTGTCATGAATGTAAAGTCTTGGCCATTAAGCTACTGTAGCTGGAAACATGTAACTGAAGAGCTCTACAATTATAGGACATTTTGGCTCCATATGTCTTAATGTGGCCTATTAGCCCCAATAGTAATGCATGTTGGTTAAGGGGAAGTGAAGGGAGGCCAGCCTGTTTCAGAACTAGCCTGCGCTCACAAATCGCATTAGGCTGTCATTATCCCTCTTCCTCAGTGCCAACACAGGGATCATCGTCTCTTTAGAAATGTCAGAAATTGATTTGTGGTGTCCAGTGGGGCAGAATCAGAGTCGGGTGGGGGGAGGTTGCGCGGCTAATGCTAAATTGCATTAAGAAATGCATTAAAATAGCATTAGCCTGACATGGTTCTTCGCACAGGCCTGGGCCGGGGTGTCATGTGACCAGCGAGGCCGCAGTGGATGCTCTGATTGGCTGATTGCATTAGAGAGGTGCATTAGCAGCGCTGTGATTGGATTACGGTATGGAGGGAGGAAAGCGTGTGAGAGGGTTTTTCTGTATGTAATGAAATGTCTTCAGGGTCTGATGTTACATGAGGAAAGACACAGGCTTTACTGACTGCGAGAATAATGAGGTTTAACAGCGTGTGCGTGAGAAAGAAGCAAAGAAACTGCAAAGTCTCTGTAACATATGAATGATGGGCCACAGGTGTGTGTGTGTGTGTGTGTTTAAGTTGTACATTAGAAACACATCTATCTGTATTGCTTTTCCCAAATGGATATTTCAACAATATCCACCCTCTAAAGGGAAAATAGGTGATAAGATCCTATCAGGAATTGGGTTGGGTAATACGAATGAAGTATATTTTGTCTGAGCCTTTTGATTTCCTGAAAGTTGAAACTGCCCTAGAGACAGAGGTCCAAATCTGCATAAATGATGGAATTAATGTGAGTTTGATATGATAATCTTTTGCTTGAAGTTGTAAATGGTTGTCTCTTCAACATCTTCATTCTCTTAGTAGCTAAAAGCTTTTGATGTGTATATTTGGCTTCTGGAAAATCAGCCTGGTTTAATTGCTTTCCGATGCATGTGTATTTGTATAAAGGCATATTCATTTTTATTTATTTACTTGTACTTTGTCATACTGGATTTAACCCTCTTTTATCATATTTTAGTCTGTATTTTTTCCTTCAAGAGGGCAGTGGCATGGATTTTATTTTAACTCTTTCCCCGCCAGTGTTTTTTTTTTATTTATTTTTTTTTTTACAAAAGTTGCTAGTCACCACCAGCATTTTTAATCATTTTCTCAAAAGTTTAACGGCTCCCGGGATATTCCGTTGTATGAATATCTAAGCATGCAATATGTCAAAACAAAGAACAGCCTCTGCTTTTAAACAAAACCCCCTTTTATTCTAGTTTCATGAAATCTTTTTTTTTAATCAACTTGAATGTGGGTAAGTTTCATAAAAAAGCAACATTATGAACAAAAAGCTGAGAAAATTGTTTTTGTGAAAAATTGATCAGTTTCAGAACGATGATCAAAATGATAGAGTAGATGGCTTCCATCAACACATCCAAAGCTTGGCCTTCTACCACTTCATGGATTGTCATTTGATTAGCCAGTTTTGATTTATATAATGATAATGATAATATTTGATGATCACATTATTTTACATATGCATCTGCTTACATATGCTATTGCTTGTTTCTGCTTCTTTTCCCTCATGTTTTGGTCCAGATGTTCTGTACTCTTTCAGAAGATTCTGTGAAAACAAGGAAAGCCAGAAAATTCCATCAGTGGAGGAGAAAGTTGTATACAGTTAAACCAAAATTTAGTCAGGCACCTTCAACATTTCTCACATTATCACAGTTTATTTGCTATAGTTTAGAAAATGGTAGTAAAATATGATAAGAACTCAAGAGTTAAACTGTGTCAGAACAAATTCATCTTGATAATCACAAATGAATTACAGTCAAAACAAAATGTATTCAGACACCTTAAAAATTTCTCACATTATCAATTTATTCGCTATAGTTTAGAAAATGGTAATAAAATATGAAAAGAACGCAATAGTAAAACTGTGTCATAAATTAATCTTGATAATGTCAGATAACTTTGATAGAAAGGTATGTAACAAACATGGTCAGGTCAAAGTGTCAAATCTAATTTTTGGTCCCAAATGTTTATTAATTTTATTGATGGTCCACTGTATGAAGATTTTTTGGGTGTAAAATGTCAGTTTACTTTAGTTTGCTATCCATAAATATTATTTATATTATATTTATATTGCATAAATGAACTATAGTGTCCTGCACCCACTAGTAAAAAAATATAAAAAAATTTTATCTGGTGTCTAATTAATTTTTGGTTTGACTGTATTATCATTTCTCTTCAAAATGTTGGTTTTAGTGGTGTAGAAGCAAAATTTATATTGGCATGGAATGAGTCTTAGTAATGTTTATAACCATTAGTAGGCCAAAGTGAACTTAAACCCCTAGAAACAGCAATATGGTGACAGAGTGGTAGGTTAGGGTTGGAATGACATTTATCAACTAGTGGGTTGAAAACAGAGTTTTAGGTTTTAGGGTTGAGGGATAGGGTTTAAGGTCAAGGTGAAGTGAGGCTGAAGATGTTAGGAATGAAGTTAGGTGTTAAAAAATAGAGGTTAGGATTTAGGGTAATCAATTAGGAGGGGTTTGCACTGAATTGGGAAGGGCTGAGACAGGTTTTAAGGTTGAAAATTAGGGGTCAGGGTTAGGAATGAGGGTTGGAATTCGAGATTGGGGGTAAGGTTAGTGCTATGATTGGTTAATAGGAATGTTGTTCTTAGAGCAGCAAAGGTTTTCAATCAGAGGATGTTTAAAGTATGGCCACATACACACTGCAGCTAAATTCGGTTATCAGTTCAACTTTTAGTGCTTTTAGTTCTGCACACAGTTTAGCGATTTACAGCAGTGACAACCACATTTTAAAACCATGAGGTTAACTCCTGAAAAAAAATTCAAGCAGTGACATTTACAAAAAAATTCTATGCAGTGTGTGTAGAACCAAAGTGAACAGCTAGTTGTTGATGACATATTTAAAGGTTTATCCACCTTATTCTTCAACATGGAAGTAAGGTTCCGCTATAGGGAAGTGATGAGAAGAATAACAACATGCAGTAAACATTAAAACTGTTTACACTACAAACATAATGAAGATGATACATTAAAATAACATGGTAAGACACCAATTAGCAATATCAAGTAGTAAAAGCTGTTTTGTACAGCTTAAAATAGCCAGATCCATAAAATTTGACTCAACAAATGGCTGAGCCCACTCTTACTGGAATAATAAGGTGGATAAATGTTTTGGTGCAAGAAATCACAGGGAACGAGGTACGTTTTGACTCATTCATGTTGCCAGATCTTGCTATAAAAGAATAGCAAATAAGAACAAGCCGATAATAAACGTAATTCCAAACACATTATCTTGAAAATAAGCCACGTACCAGAATATTGTAACCTTCCTGCTTTATTAATTCCTAAAATTAATTCACTTTGCTTTATAAGCCTAAACAACAAGCCCAAAGATGCTTAATAAGCGTTGCTTATAATAAGCAGACATGGCAACATTTCAAGAGTGTTCTCTGCAAAGCAGCCTTCTAAGAATAAGCAAAACATGATGGCTCTTTTGAAGGTTGTTTAGATAAAATTGCCATACATTACAAATATTGGGTCACTGTAATATTACTTTGGTCAAAAATAGCGGATACTAAAGATGCTATGCTTACCATGGTGTCAGTTATCACAGTTTTCACACTGAGTTCTCTTTCAGTCACACAAACAATGATAATGTATGAGATTCACTCCTGTAAGAGACATCGGATGCAAAATTCACTTTTAATATGGTGTTTGCATATAAATGTATCTTAGCAGTGTGTGGACA
>CM065128.1:26095874-26228374 GCA_033026305.1 Cirrhinus molitorella
TAATGTCAAAATTATGACAAAAACGGAATCATTAAATAAAAAGTCACACTTAGGAGATAAAATGTCAAAATTATTATACAGTAAGTAAACTGAGATAAAAAGTCAAAACTATGAGATATTATGAGATTTATTATGAGATTCATGTCAAAATTATGTAAAAAAAAACCCCTCAGAATTATGAGATAAAGTCACAATTAGATGATAAAATGTCCAAATTATTATACACTAAGTAGATTTTGAGATAAAAAGTCAAAACTTTGAGATGCATAGTGATAATTATGAGATTGTCAAAATGATTGTTTAGTAAGTAAATTATGAGAAAAAGTCTAAACTATGAGATAAAATGTCAGAACTATGATACAAAATCATAATTATGACAAAAACTCAAAATTATGAGATGATAACTCACAATTTGAAGATAAAATGTCTAAATTATTATATAGTAAGTAAATTGAGATAAAAAGTAAAAACTGAGATACTTAGTCATAATTATGAGATTAATGTCAAAATTATGACAAAAACTCAGAATCATTAGATAAAAAGTCAAAACTTTTAAGTAACTGAGATTAATGTCAAAATTATGACAAACTATGAGATAGAAAGTAACAGTTAGGAGATAACATTTCTAAATTATTATAAATTGTGAGATAAAAAATCACTTAAAAATGTCAAAATTAGAATATACTAAGTAAACTGAGATAAAGTCAAAACTATGAGATACTAAGTCATAATTATGAGATTAATGTCAAAATATGGCAAAAAACCCTCTGAATTATGAGATAAAAAGTCACAATTATGAGATAAAATGCCCAAATTATTGATATTAATGATAAAATTATGACAAACTCACAATTATAAGGTAAAAAGTAACAATTAGTAAATACAATTTCTAAATCATTATAAAGTAAATTATTAGATAAAAAAAAGTCAAAACTATGAGAGACTAAATCATAATTATAAGATTAATGTCAAAATTATGACAAAAACTGAATCATTAAATAAAAAGTCACACTTAGGAGATAAAATGTCATAATTATTATACAGTAAGTAAACTGAGATAAAAAGTCAAAACTATGAGATATTATGAGATTAATTATGAGATTGTCAAAATTATGTCAAAAACTCAGAGTTATAAATTAGGTGATAAAATATCCAAATTATTATATAGTAAGTAGATTATGAGATAAAAAGTCAAAACTTTGAGATACATAGTGGTAATTATGAGATTAATGTCAAAATGATTATCTAGTAAGTAAATTATGAGGAAAAAATCTAAACTATGAGATAAAATGTCAAAACTATGAGATAAAATCATAATTATGACAAAACTCAAAACTGAGATAAAACACAATTTCGAGATAAAATGTCTAAACTATTATATAGTAAGTAAATTGACATAAAAAGTAAAAACTATAAGATACTAAATCATAATTATGAGATTAATGCCAAAATAATGACAAAAAACTCAGAATTATGAGATAAATAGTCATTATACAATTATTACACAGTAAGTAAAATATGAGATAAAAAGTAGAAACTATTAGATACTAATGATTATATGATGAGATAAAAAGTCAAAACTATGAGATAATCAAAATTACGAGATTTAAAGTTATGACAAAAACTCAGAATTCTGAGATATAAAGTCACAATTAGGAGATAAAATGTCAAAATTATTATACACTAAGTAAATTATGAGATACTAGGTCATAATTATGAGATTAATGTCATAATTATATCAGAAGTCCAGATGCTTTGTCATAATTATGACACAAATCTCAGAATTAGGAGATAAATAAATCACAATTAAGTGATAAAATGTCCAAATTATTATACAGTAAGTAAACTATGAGATAAAAAGTAAAAACTATTAGATACTAAGTAATAATTACGAAATTGTTAACATTTTGACAAAAACTCACTATTAGGAGATAAGATGTCAAAATTATGAGATACTAGGTCATAATTCTGAGATTAATGTCATACTTATATCAGCAGTCCAGATGCTTTGTCATAATTATGGCTTTTTTCCTCATAATTTTTGTAATTCTGACTTTTCATCTCAAAATGTATTTACTGTCATAATCTCATATTTTCCATAATTTCGATTTATGTCATTATTGTGATTTAACAAAACATTTTTTTTTTTTCGTATAAAATGGAAATTGGCTTCCATAGATGTAGATGTGATTGTACCGTGGCCATGTCTATAGAAGCTGTTGCCTCATCCATAATAAGGATGCTGCTTTTGCGGACAAAGGCCCGGGCAAGACAGAAGAGCTGTCTTTGTCCCACGCTGAAGTTCTCCCCTCCTTCTGTCACCACAGCGTCTGGGGAAAGACATGTGCACAGCATGATGCTTTCCAGCTGTTCAGATTTACAAAATATCACTTTTAAATTAAACCGAATGCTTTGGATCATTGCTAAAAGGTCAGAAAACTCCAGCATTTCATTCCAATAGAACATTCCCACTCAGTGTCAAAATCACAAGGTGACTGACATTATGGTGTCAAGCTGATGCTGATAAGGGCTGAACAGTTGGAGAGTATCATTCTTACCCAATCCTCCTGGAAGTGCTTTCACCATATTCTTTAACTGGGCAATTTCAAGCGCTTCCCAAAGCCTGTCATCAGTGCAAGTGCGCTCGGGGTCAAGATTTAACCTAAAAATGCACATGTGCAAACAAAAGCCCACACAAAGAATTAGCAGCCATTCAGATCACTGCCATCATTTCTCAACCTCATGTTGTTACAAACCAGTAAAAAGACTAAAGAAGATGTTTAGCGGAATGTTCATGCTGCTCTATTTCTTCTAATTAATGTGATATGAGACTGAGGCTGCCAAACTCCATAATTCACAAAAAAGACTCATAAAAGTATCAAAAATGTCTGTATGATTCACACGCAAACAGTCCTCTGAAGTCATATGGTAATTTTGTGCAAGGAACAGCATCGATATTCAGCAGTCAGTGGTTATTGAGTGTCTTGTTGATCACTATGTGTTTTTCAGGGCCAATGCTGATACCAATCAATTAAGCCGATAACCAATATTTTAAACCTTGTGGAAAAATGAAAATTTAGGTCAAAAATAATGGGCTCTGACAAAAAACTTTCTTTAAATGCTTTTAAATTATTTTATCGACAAATTGGTTTTGAAAATGACAGATATTTTGAATAGTCCTCTGAAGTCATATGATAATTTTGTGCAAGGAACAGCATCGATATTCAAAAGTCAATGGTTATTGAGTGTCTTGTCACCAGTAATTAGGGGTTGACAGATATGTATTTTTCAGGGCTAATACCGATTATTACAAATCAAGTAGACCAATAATCAATATTTTAAAATTGATAAATATATTGGGTGTAAAAATGAAAATTCATGTCAAAACTGTAAATTATTTTATCTGCAAATCGGTATTGAAAATGGCCAATACCAATAACCATAAAAATGCCTAATATTGCTGCCGATTATCGGTTGACCCTACCCGTGTTTTGAATCGATATATATGTCTGGTGTAAAAATTTAAATCATGTCTTAATTTTGAATAACCAGGGCTCTGACAAAAATTGTAAATCATTTTATTGGCAAATCGGTTTCGCAACTGACCGATACCAATAACCATAAAAATGCTTAATATTGCCGCCGATAATCGGTTGACCCCTACCAGTATTTTGAATCTATATATATATATATATATATATATATATATATGTCTGGTGTAAAAATGAATATTCATGTCAAAAATAAGAACATGGACTCTGACCAAAACTGTAAATTATTTTATCGGCAAATCGGTTTTGAAAATGACCTATACCAATAACCATAAAAATGCGTCATATAGCTGCCGATAATCGGTTGACCCCTACCATTATTTTGAATCGATATATATGTCTGGTGTAAAAATGAAAATTAATCTCAAAATTAGGAACACGGTCTTTGACCAAAACTTAAAATTATTCTATCGCAAATCGGTTTTGAAAATGACAGATACAAAGAACCATAAAAATGCTTAATATTGCCGCCGATAATCGGTTGACCCCTACCCGTGTTTTGAATCGATATATATGTCTGGTGTAAAAATGAAAATTAATGTCAAAATTAGGAACACGGTCTTTGACCAAAACTATAAATTATTTTATCTGCAAATCGGTTTTGAAAATGGCCAATACAATAATCATAAAAATGCTTAATATTGCTGCCGATAATCGGTTGACCCCTACCAGTATTTTGAATCGATATATATATATATATATGTATATATATGTCTGGTGTACAAATTTAAATTCATGTCAAAATTTAGAATAACAAGGGCTCTGACAAAAATTGTAAATAATTTTATTGGCAAATCGGTTTTGAAAATGACCGATAACCATAAAAATGCTTAATATCGGTGTCGTTAATCCGTCAACCCCTACCAGTATTTTGAATCGATATATATATATATATATATATATATATATATGTCTGGTGTAAAAATGAAACTTCATGTCAAAATTAAGAATAACAAAGGCTCTGACAAAAACTTGACATTATTCTATTGGCAAATCGGTTTTGAAAATGACCGATATTAATACAAAAGGACTTTCATAGCTTCATAAAGCTGATTATTTTATCAATGTCCTTACTTCCTTTCTGGGTCTTCAATGTTTCAGTTGCACTGCTGTTTAAGCAGGGTCATTTCATCAAAAATATCTTAATTTGTGTTCTGAAAATGAATAAAGTTCTTATGGGTTTGTAACGACATGAGGGTGAGTAATTAATGACAGAATTTACTTTTAAAAGGTGAACTATGCCTTTAAAATATATTGAAATAGAAAACATTTCAGAATATTACTGTTTTACTTTAATTTGGGCCAAATAATTACAGCTTTTGTGAACCTAGAAAACTTCTTTCAAAAACATTAGAAATAACCTTCACTTTCATTGTATAGAAAAGAGCAGCTTGAACATTCTTCAGAATAACTGTTTTCTTGTCCCACTAAAAACAAAAAGTTAATGCACCCAATGACCATAAGAGGAAATGCTAATGAACTCATATTCGCAGCCGTTTTTAACACTCTGGGAAGTAGCTTCCAACTACAGCTTCTTTTTTTATGGCTGTACATTTTCCGAAATTAAAATCAAGAAAGATTTGCTGTACTAATAACTCGTACGCTGTGTCTCCTGGGCCCAATGATCCATTAGGCCTGCTTCGTGTAAACATTGTCATGACAACAGCTTGCCCAAAACCATTCCCAGACGACTTGTGATGGTGGTTCAGTTTTATTTTCTTTCTTATCCCTTGGCGGCCTCTTTAAACAAACCCCATATGCTCACTGTCTTCAGAAACAAACATGACACTTAGTATCCGTGAGAAGTTCAAACAAGCTTGGAGCCGAGGACACTTGTAGATATATACTGAACATCCAGTGAAAAAAATACTTAGCACTGTTTATAAAGAAACGTATAGTGGAATAAAATACTAAATACATAAGAACGTATAGCTTGTTCTGAAAACGGCCTAGTTATGCAATGCCAGTAACCCCCTATTTGACATCCCGGGGGTCCCTGTGTTTTGTAAATGATCTGTGTTTATGCTGAACTTTTGATTAAAAATGTCAGGCAGGAAGTGAGTGTTTATTGTCCCTGGTCTTGTCTGTTTGGGTCAGTTTAGCCTTAGTGGGTGCGTGTGAGGTGCATGTATTACGCAGATACCAGTGTATTTTTGTGTCTGTTTGTATGTTTGAGGGAGCATGTTTGCGTGTTTATACCGGATGGAGCCGCTGAACAGCACAGGATCCTGTAGAATGATTGACAGGCGGGATCTTAGGGTTTGGAGCGGAAGCTTGTAGATGTCAATGCCATCAATAACTATCCTTCCTAATGCAAAAATAAAAAGATCATGACACATACGATTTTGAATTCGATTTTCAGTTTTCACTGCAATTTTAGTTTGAGTTTTAGTCATTTTGATATGTGCTTCTTTTTTTTAAGTTCTATTTAACTTTTATTTATTATTATTTTCTGTATTTTTAGTATATTATATTCAGTTAGTTGCCAAAAAAATCTAATTTCTCATTTTTGTTTGTTTTTAAGTTGAAGCTTTTTATCTAATATTTATTATTTTGTATTTATTTATATATTTATTTATTATTTAAATTTTTTTTTAATAGTTATAACTATTTTAACTAAACAAAATTTTAACTAACAGTAACAACACTGGTTTATATTTAGCTTATTTATTTAATTTTGACACACGATTTTGAATTAGCTTTTATTTTTAGATTTTCAGCTTTTTTCAGCAATTAATTTATTAATTTATCATTTTGAGAAATTTTTAATAGATTTATCTATTATTTTCCTTATTTAATTTTAACTATTTAAATATGTAATACTTACTACGATTTTAACAAAATACATTTTAACCAATAATAAAAACACTGGTTTATATTTAGCTTTTTTAATTTAATTTTGACACACAATTTTGAATTATTATTATTATTTTTTTTTTATTAGTATTTTAGTATTCAGTTAGTTGCCAAAAAGAAATCCAATGTATAATCCATTTTTCATCTGATATTTATTTATTTATCATTTTGAACCATTTTTGTTAGTTTTATAATAGTTATTTAAAAGTTATAACTGTTTTAACTAAACCAAACTTTCAAATAACAATAACAACACTTTTTTATTTTTTTTATATTTAGCTTATTTATTTAATGTTTTATTATTTCATTCTTTTTAGCGTTTTTTTATATTATTTATTTTTTTTATTTTTTTTATTTTGTTAACAATACCCTTGGTAGTTATATTTAGCTCATATTATTTGTGAAACTATATTGAAAATGATATTTTATTATTGATTTTTTTTAAATATTATTTTTGGTATTTTTAACAATTTATTATTTTTATCTTTCATTATTATTATTATTTATTATTATTAATTAATTTTTTTGTTAACAATCCCATGGTTGTTATATTAAGCTCATATTACCTAAGAAACTACACTGAAATGTATATTTTATTATTGATTTTTAAAAATATCAAATTGATTTAAATTTTTATTATTTATTATTTTTTAACTATTTTAGATAGTTTTAGTTAACAATAACATCTCTGGTTTATATTTTATATTTAGCTCATATTCACTACAATAAATATTTTAGTTTTTTTAACCATTTAAAAAAAAATTGTGAAAAGAAATGGTGATCAGTACAGCTCATCAAACATGCACTTTCCATCATATATCAATATAAATATTAATATTGAATCCACAGACATGTGTCAACCACCCAGATATTTAACATATCTAACTATATAAGATATAACTACATTGCAATAACATATTCTCTTCTTTCCCTGGCCTAAAGGATTGTTTTTATTAGTTTTAAGGGGGGTTCAGCTCAGTTTACAGTAACTTGACTTTAATACATAGCGGCCTGTATTGGATATCAGGAGACCAAACACAGCTCTTTAGATTTTCATTTTCACTTTATATGGACACATTCAAGAGTCTGTGCACTTCTGATTTAAAACATCTCTTACAACTGTGCTCATGTGCACAAAACAGCATGAACTGTTTGATTTGGCTAAAGATTTATTTTGACTAAGAGAAATACGGTAAAGCTGCACGCTGGGTAATATGATAAAACTCATGGAGAAAATAACTGATGCGTTTTGTTTGTCATAATAAAAACAATAATTTAACTTGTATTTATAGCATTGCTTTATGAAGAACATCGTCCAAAATATATTCCATCATTTAGATAACTTTCTTTTTGATATCTCACAACAAATGAAGCTGTGATGGCTAATGTCTAATTATGACTTCATGGCTGCCTGTCAGAGTGAGAGTAACCATAAGCCAACAGAACAAACAACATGGTCAAGAAATAAATGTTTCTAGGGTAAGCAGCTGAGGACATTAAAAATAGCTTTATCAGAAACCATGGCTTTTCTTTCATATTTTCCTAACTCTTTTTTTCTTCTTAAGGGATCCACAGAGGTCAGCGTCTCCCCAGCGGCGAGCTTGACATACATCTGAGTGCCGCAATGCTCGGTGAACCATGATATTTCATTAAATGGAGATGTCCTGGGAAGACCTACCTTCGAAAACATCCACCATATTGAAGAAGGCCAGAGACAGTGAAGACTTTCCACTGCCTGTTCTGCCACATATGCCCACCTGGGACAAAAAGAACAACACGTAAGCACTTGACACAACCATGACATTTTCAGATTGCTTTTGTGTAAACACGCTCAGGGCTGATGTTCTCCTAAATTACGCAAACTGGTGCGGACAGTTACAGTTCCCATGTCACAATAAAGAAGCCATCTGTGCTGTCATACTCGTATATTGTGAGCCAAGGCGCCTCTTAAAAACAAGTTAGACTAATAAAGATAAAAGCTGATGACGGAATTGCAGATTGCGTAGGTTTTGCTACACTCTGTGGTTGATATGTAGGCAGAGATTAACTGTGCATTTGCAGTGCCGTGAGAAAATAAACACCACAGTGACAAAACCGCAACTGAGTGTTATGTGCTACAACGCGTCGATCGGATGCTCATCGTCAGCTTTGGTTGGAGGTTGTGATATCTAGGACTTTTTAATGATACTTTTGATGGTAACAGACAACACATGTTGTAGCTTGAGTGTAATAATATTGTTTATTTATAGAATTGTTATTTTAGCATTAGTAATATACTATAGCGTTTATAAATAATTTGAAATAGCTTTTATTTGTATTTTTTATTCATTTTAATTGTAGTTTAAGTTTTAGTAATTGTATTATGTGCTTTTATCATTTTTATTAGATTTTATAATTCTGTTAAGCTTCAATTTTAAAATTTTTATTTCAGTTTTAGTTGGGATGTCAAATCAGTTCATTGCGATTAATTGCAGTTTTAGTGATTTTATAATGTGCTTTTATAATTTTTATTTGATTCGGTTTAGCTGGGATGTCAAATCGATTAATCGCGATTTTAGTAATTTTATGTGCTTTCATCATTTTTATTAGATTTGTTTTTAGAATTCTATTTAGCTTAAATTTTTTTTATTTTATTTCAGTTTTGGCTGGGATGTCAAATCGATTAATCATGATTAATCGCAGTTGTAGTAATTTTATAATGTGCTTTTATAATTTTTATTAGATTTGCTTTTTTATAATTCTATTAAGCTTCATTTTTTTTATTTCAGTTTTAGTTTTAGCTGGGATGTCAAATCAATTAATCACGATTAATCGCAGTTTTAGTAATTTTTTAATGTACTTTTATCATTTTTATTAGATTAGTTTTTTTTATAATTCTATTTAGCTTCAACTTTTTTATTTTTGTTTTAGTTTTGGCTGGGATATCAAATCGATTAATCACGATTAATCACAGTTTTAGTAATTTTTTATGTGCTGTTATCATTTTTATTAGATTTGTTTTTTATAATTCTATTTAGCTTCAATTTTTTTTATTTCAGTTTTAGTTTTAGCTGGAATGTCAAATCGATTAATTACGATTAATCACAGTTTTAGTCATTTTAGAATTTGCTTTGATCATTTTATATTAGATTTGTTTTTTAATAATTCCATTTTTTTTCCATTTCAGTTTTAGTTTGTTGCAATGTCAAATCAATTAATCATGATTAGTCGCAGTTTTAGTAACTTTATAATGTGCTTTTAGCATTTTTATTCAGTTTGTTTTTAGAATTCTATTTAGCTTCAACTTTTTTACATTTTTAGTTCAGTTTTAGTTTTTTTTTGTGGGATGTCAAATCGATTAATCATGATTAATTGCCGTTTTAGTAATTTTATAATATTCTTTTATCATTTTTATATATTTTTTTTAATAATTCTATTTAGCTTTAATTTTTTTAAAATGTTATTTTAGTTTTAGTTTTGGCTGGGATGTCAAATCGATTAATCCCGCTTAATCACAGTTTTAGTAATTTTATAATGTGCTTTTATCATTTTTATTAGTTTATTTTCTAATTCTATTTAGCTTCAATTTTTAACATTTTTATTTAAATTTTAGCTGGAATGTTAAATCAATTAATCACAATTAATCTTGATTAATCATAGTTTTAGTAATTTTATTATATGTTTTTATCATTTTTATTAGATTCATTTTTTTTTAATTCTGTAATTTGGCTTCAGTTTTTTACATTTTTATTTCAGTTTTAGCTGGGATGTCAAATCGATTAACTGCGATTAATCGCATGCAAAAGAGAAGTTTGTGTTTACATAATGCATGTGTGTGTACTGCGTATATATGCAGAAGTAAATCTTCTGACAAAAAGTGTCTTGTTGTGTACCTTTTGCCCAGGATTGATGTGAGCATTGACATGTTTGAGGACGGGCTTGAGCAAGGTGTCGTAACGGACACACAGATCATGAATTTTTATCTCGCCATGCTGCGGCCAGTCTTCCGGTACCTGTGAGACATCTGAAATCAAAGTGAATAAAATGATTCAGATAGTCATTATTGAGGCCAGTATAGTCATGCTATAACTGTTAAGAGATAAAATATAGCAGTCATGTGAACTCAACATGATCGTTGAGTTTTTGTGTCTAGAAGCATAATTGCATTGCATCCTAAGGCGCAAAACCTTTTAAAGTGGAAAAAACGTACTGCACCTTTAACCTTTACAGCATGTTTATGGATAATAATTTAGTTTACAGAATGGTTAACTACAGAATGTTCTTTTCTGCCAAGTCGGTGGATTAAGTGCCGCCACACATGACTTTATCTGAGGAGAGTACGAAGTAGACATAACACTGATACATCAATGGCAACAAAAAACCCAGAACACTGCAAGTGAGCACTTTAACAAGCTGCAATTAGCACAGCTATATATGGTGTCCAAATGTCAAAGTTTAGTCTCATACCTACTGCGATCCAGGCCAGTTTTCCATTATGTCACTGAGAATAAGCAATTGTTTTAGTCTAACAGTGGCGCTAACAGGCTAAACCTTCTCCCTTTTCTCAGGTCATTCCTGCTTCGTCTCTCTGTTTTTAGATGTACTAAACATCCTTTTATAATGCTCTCAGTGGTTTGTGTCAGGTCGCTCTTTCCTAAAGTACTAAAATGTGAGAAAATGCACATGTAGCAGTGCTTTAGAAGCCAGAAATCCAGCAATATGAGTTTTTATCTAATAGGTCTCCAATCTCTGGATAATCATTCAAATATGTTTTATTACAACAATACTAATAGTATCAAGAAAGGATTTATTACCCATGGATCCCTCGTAGTTCTCCGATTCTGTGCTTAGGAAGCTGTCGACCTTCTTTACTGCAGCCATCTGGACCTCCAGGTCTGCCAGATTCCTCACCACCCAGTTCAGGTAGTTTGTCACCTTAACACAAAGCATGTTGAGGACTTTTAAGTGCTTTTAAATCACAGATGGCCAATAGAAATTCAATAGAGTTGAGTTTAAATGGATAACTCACTGTGAGGGCATATGTTAGACCAAGTCCAACAAGACTAGACTCAGGTGAGGTCCAGATCGCTGCCACTGCTGCAGTGAGGACAATCACAGCACCCAGATAATCCTGAGAGGAAAATACAAATACTATTATATTATATACTATTATATATATTATATAGTTTGACTAGTTGACAATAATACCATTTATTAAAGTGATTCTTTAATGTTCTGGGTAAAACACAACAATATGCAATTTCAAGCAGCAAAATTAGCTGTTTTGTACAGCTAACAGCTGGACTAGAATAAGACCGGAAGCCAGACTCATAAAATTTACAAATGGTCATGGCATCTCTTAGGAGAAAAAAAGGTGGATACTACAGTAAAAACAACTTTACTTACAGTTCTGACCTCCAGCCACCGGTTGGCAGCAGAGAGAAATAGGTAGGCTGTGTTGTTGGTGTCAGTTAGCTCCAACATCCGCTGCTTAAAGCGAGCCTCGTGCCTGGAAAACAGAGATCTTTTAGTTTTTGTCAAAATCATTTAGTACATGATACAGAACCACGACTGTCTAGAGCTAACACAGCTGTGAAGGATGAGAGCATTCAGTTCACTCACGTAAACACTCCAGAGACTTATTAGAGGAGATGATAGCTTAATCGTTTAATGTTTATTGTTGGATTACTATAAGTCAAGGATGCGTGTATAAGCACAATGTGTTGTAAGCACAAATGCCCTTGGCTAATATTGTACACAATTGGTTTTGCATCATAAAGACGCATTTAAATCTGTTCTTACTCATACGCAACTACTTAGTTCTGCATCCAGTATGAGTGAGAACGAGGAGGAGTGGGTTATTCACACAGCCTACGTGCTTTCAGAAAATCCTCATTTCACTGACCTGAATGCTCGAATGGTGGTGAGGCCCTCTGCAGTCTCAGAGAAATGACAGAGAAGAGGGAGCTGAGTGGAGTCATCGAGATCTTGCAGATCCCTTAAGGGGAAAAAAGACAGCAACAGACAGAGAGAAAGAGTCAATAGAGCGTAGTCTGGTTCTGGAAGTAAAAATGTCATTTGAAATACAGCTGCAAGCAGCGATTACCGGGGCTTTAAGCACATAGGGAAACAGACATTGTGTTCACATGGCTGTAACCACCTAAATCAATTATTCTAAAAAGCATTTTTGGCAAATCCAGGTAATTTACCATAGAAATATGATGTTTTTTTTTAAAGTTTATGACAGTTATAGTGCCATCTGTGGTCATATTCTGCTTGTTTGGAATCACCTGTTGCATGTGCTCACCTTGTTTCGTGAAGTTTTGAGTTATTCTTTATAGGATTTTGGGTAAATTTGGACAGGTCCCTTTTCTAAACGACCCTGTTAAAGCTTCCCAAAGGGTACATTTCAGCATCTTTTTGCTAATTATTGACCTAAAGAGTCCAGAGAATTGCACTGCAGTGTTTTTTTCCAGATTGAGCGTAAGGAGTTTTTAAAAAAAATGTAAAAGTTGTTCGGAATACGGTTTATCGCATGAATATGGTGCGCATGTGTGAAAAACTATGAAATATACTGTTTGTTTACGCCCCCTGAAAAATGTGATTTCTTTTTTTTTAAATTCTCATAGCACCACTAAGTGGCCAAGCCCCGCAACTTTTTTCATGTGACCTCAGATTCAGCTCTTACATACAGTACGTGTTGTGAATTTGGCGAAGATATCTCATTCAGTTCAAAAGTTATAGCTGTTTTAGTAAAGGCAGCCCTGCCTCTTTTGAACATTTTGGCATCCCTTTGCGACGGAGAGCCAGAAGTTTAAAATCTGCACTGGTTTGGTTCCGATCAGACGAAAAACCTAGGACTAGTTCGCAAAAGTATGCTTTTCAAAAAATCCAAAACACCCAAAAATGTAGCCAAGGATTCCAATGACATAAGACACTTGAGCCTGTGACTGATGGTTTAGAAGTTACGAGCGATTTCGTACTTTTGATTGCTGTAGCACCCCCGTCAGGTTCATTGGGGTGAGGTTTGGTGACATTGTCGGCAGTTTGAGTACTTGTATCCCTCCAAGTTATGGTTTGGTCTGCACGATCAGTTTTACGTGAAGATTGCTGATCTTTGGCCATTCTAACAATTACAATTGAAACCCTAAAAATCATAGTTGACTTTAAAGAATTTAATTGAATACTTTAAAGACTTTAAAGGATTATTATCAATGGAAGCCCATTTCCGCCACTGAATAAAAAATAAGGTAATGTGACTTTTCATCTGACAATCACACTTTTTTTTTATTGCAATTGCGAGTTTACATCTTCCAATTCTTTTTTTCCAAAGACTTTTTTTCTCAGAATTGCATGATACAAACTCGCAAATTGGACTTTTTTCCTTAAAATTGAGTTATAAACACACAATTCTGACTTTTTTCTTAGAATTGCATGATATAAACTCGCAATTGCGAGTTGAGTTATAAAGCCATAATTGCAAGATATAATCAGAATTGCTGATTATAAACTTGCAATTCTGACTTTTCTGAATTGTGAGATATAAACTTGCAATTGCGAGTTATAAAGTCCAATTGCAAAAGGGGAAAAAGATTGATATTTTCTCAGAATTGCAGAATTTTATCTCACAATTCTCCCCTAATAACTCGCAATTTGGAGTTATAATGCTGCATCTCACAATTCCTGAAAAAGTCACCTTCTATATATTTATATTTCGCAAAGAACTTACATCATTTAGGTATTTTTGACATGTATATATTAAGCTGGGCTTACTTAATTAATTTGAGTTAATCCTATACAAAGTATTTTAGTAGAGATATCATGTTTCCAATGTGTTCAGCCAAAAAGTGCAATCATCCTTCAGTGAACTACTCACTTGGAAGCAACCCGGAAGTATTTCTGAATGAAGTAGAAGGCCACAGTGAGGGGCACCAGTGCAATGAGAAAGGCAGGGGTGACGAAAGCAATAACCCCAATCGCTGAGAGACATAGTAGAGTGGAGCGAGTGAGAGACTCCAGCGTCGGGGGAATGTGCTGTGGAGAAAGAATGAAAAGACGCACATTAGCACACATACGCCACATTCTTCATCTCATTAAGATGATAATGTTGACTACCGCAGCACTGCGGTCACAGGTTTGTGTGGAAACCCAAGGCTGCTCATCTCAGTTGGCTTAAAATGAAAGAGACGTACTTGACACTTGAATCAAACAGATCTCTTTCTGTCTGTCTTACTCTCACCTGATCGATGATGTTGGTGTCCGCTGAGAAACGGTTCAGGATTTGTCCAAGCGGGGTGACATCAAAGAATCTAATAATGGTACAAAACATTTTTGGATATCACATTATCGCCTTGTCTTCTTCTAGACTTTCAAATAATTCTAAGGTGTTAAGTACCTGATGGGAGCGTGAATGATCTTATTAAGTAGGTTGTGATGGAGGTTTGTAGCTGCAGCTACTCCTAGAAACTCCACAGTTAAGGAAGTAATGAGGCAAAGCACTATCGCAGCCCCACATAGAATAATAAACACTGGCACGTAGGAACGATGCTGTAAAACAACCAAAGAACCCCACTTCAGTCTAACTACAATGTATAATATAAAAGAGGAAAACAGCAGTAATGTGTCACCTCAGCAATCTGTGTGTCATCATTCTGTGTGTAATTGGTCACATTGACAAACGGATTGGCAAGACTTTGGTTATGTGGGTTCGAGGACGTCCAATATGCTAGCCAATAATCAATGGCCACCATAACCGAGTGCTTGGCCAACTTGGACGACACCATCAGAAAGACCATGAGGAAGCCACCTGAGGAAAGGTAACGGCAGCACATCTTCCATGGGATCTTTGAACGGCGACTGGTGGTGGTGGACATGTTGTCATCATCATCCTCCTCCACCTCTTCCTCTATGGAATAGAAAAAATATGTTTATACAAATAAAAAAGGAAATGTGCTGAAATGCTGATGAACAATTACCTTCATCCTCATCGTCAACATGGTTCTTTGCTTCTCTGGAATAGAACGCTCTCCTCAAAGTCTTCCTCTCCAGAGTGGTCTGACTCTCCATTTCAGTCTCCTAAAATCAAGTTAGAAACAGTTTTTTTCAAAACTGGTGTCTGTTTAGTATTTTTTTTGTTGTTGTTTTAAAGGGGATATATCATGAAAATGTTACTTTTTCAGCATTTAAATGCTATATTCGGGTCCCCGGTGCATCTACCAACCCAGAAAACATGAAAAAGGACTACCCAGTAACTTTTTGGTAAGCCTTTCTCTGCAAGAATGTAAGAAAAAATTGCCGCCTCAGATTTGCTCTCTGCGTGACATACAAAGGAAATCTTATTATAATATTACTGTCCCTTAATCTGCATGGCACTGCCATTTTGTTTTCGCAAGCGACAACAGTGTACCAGTTTTAACGCCATGGTGGAAGTTTATGCAAAGCATGCTAAGTGTTCTGTCGTTGGCCGCACAGACGAGCGCAGAACACCATTTAGAATCCCAGCCTCAGAGACTAGAGAGCAGTGGATTTATTAATTGATTTACTGTATATCACGCTGCTGCCACACAGATCTAATATAAACATGCAATTTCTTTCCCAGCTGTTTACCTTCACAGACATAGCTGACTGTTTTTGTAACTAATGTGCGTTTTTAACCTAAACTTGTGTGTATTTTACAGTTTAAGCGAATTAAGACATGGAAAAGAACTTAGTTTAGCACTCACATGATAATTAACCAAACATATGTTTTTAGCAGAGTATCTGAGGTACAAGCTGTAAAGGCATAGCCCTACCTGGAAAAGGGGATGGGAGCAGCAGCTCATTTGCATTTAAAGGAACACTCAAATTTTTTGGAAAATAGGCTCATTTTCCAACTCCCCTAGAGTTAAACAGATGAATTTTAGCATTTAGAATCCATTCAGTCGATCTCTGGGTCTGGCGGTAGCACTTTTATCAAAGCTTAGCATTAATCATTAAATCTGATTAGACCATTAGCATCTCGCTCAAAAATGACCAAAGAGTTTCAATATTTTTCCCAATTTTCCTAAAACTTGACTCTTCTGTAGTTACATTGTGTACTAAGACTGACAGAAAATGAAAAGTTGTGATTTTCTAGTCTGATATGGATAGGAACTATACTCTCCATCCGGCGTAATAATCAAGGAACTTTGCTGCCATACCATGGATGCAGCAGGTGCAGTGATATTACGCAGCGCCAGAAAATAGGTAACTTCCAACGTGACCGGCATTAAGCCACTAAGCTAATAGTAAAATAGCTGAGGACTATTTTCAGGCGCTGCGTAATATTATTGTGCCTGCTGCACCCATGGTACGGCAGCAAAGTTCCTTGATTATTACGCTGAAATGAGAGTGTAGTTCCTATCCATATCAGCCTAGAAAATCACAACTTTTCATTTTCTGTTGGTCTTAGACACAACGTAACTAAGAATGGATTTGAAAATGGTAAAACTCATCTGTTTAACTCTAGGGGAGCTGGAAAATGAGCCTATTTTCAAAAAAAGAGTGTTCCTTTAAAGAGACACACATGAAAAACAGCATGTTTCTGCTTCCACTCAAAATAGTAATTTTCAAAATAATATAATAACTGATCTGTGGGGTATTTTGAGCTGAAGTTTCACAGACATTTTCTGGGGACACCTGATACTTAGCATCTTGTAAAAGGGGCATAATTAGTCACATTTAAGTCTGAAATACAGGACACGACTTTCACTGATAGTCAGTGATAGTTGCTGAAAGTCATAGCCAGACTTCATAACAAAATCACATGACATATGATAACATCTGTAACTATTCACAAAGTTGGCAAGTGTATGATGACTACTGTTTTAAAAACTGCATAGATGAGCTGGGATATAAAGCAGAAGGACCTTTTCAAGCTCCTGGTCGTGTCTGTTCATTAGGGTCTTCCAGTGCTCATAGAGTTCCACATCATGAGTCTGGATGTCCTTTAAGGTCCCCTCTCTCAGCACCGAACCGTCCTTCATGGCAATTATCTACCACACAAAAAGTAAGACCAAGTCTAAAACCATTTGTTTTTGATTATTTTCCAGTAGTTTATCTTCAATTAATGAAAACATCCTCTTTTTCAGAGTATCATACAGAACCATCCTCAAAATGTCAAAGAAACCCCAGTAGTTACCCAGTCAGCATGGATGAGGTACTGGAGCTTATGAGTGACCAAGACCACTGTCCGTTTGTCATCTTGAAGGAACTTCAGTATCCCCTCCTGCATCAGATGATCACTGAGGTGGATGTCCAGGGCAGAGAACGGGTCATCCTTTAGGTAAGCAAACCCAAAACTGGGGTGAGTCTACATAAAATAACCATTTTTTTCTAGTGTGAAGAACATCTAAAGAATAATCTTTTTAACTACTACTTAATTACTCACCCTCATGTTGTTCCAAACCCATAAGACCTTTGTTCATCTTCAGAACACAAATTAAGATATTTTGATGAAATCCAAGAGCTTTCTGACCCTGTATAGACAGCAACGCAACTGAAACATTAAAGGCCCAGTAAGGTAGTAAGGACATTGTTAAAATCCATGTGACATCAGTGGTTCAACTGTAGTTTTATGAAATTACTACCTTCCTGGGTCTTGAATGTGTCAGTTGCGTTGCTGTCTATGCAGGTTCAGAAAGCTCTCAGATTTCATAAAAAACATCTTCATTAGCATTCCGTAGATGAACGAAGGTCTTACGGGTTTGGACAATCCCTTTAAATTACTTCTTGACTGACCCGAAAAGACACTAAATCAACCCTGTTGACTTTCTAGGATGTCAGACATAGCGTCACTCCAAGGAATGGTTATTGGAATGAGGTGAATTCATGGTCCTGTCCAGAAGGGTGTGTAGTTATGTACAGTAATCCAATAACAGCCCTTACACATCACTGTGTTTTCTGCTGTTGCTGCTACAACGCACCCTGTGCTATCATGTGTCAGATAAGAAATCTCTTCTGGGAAGACTTCTAAAATGAAATTAAAGCTGTGGTCATTCGTAACATCTTAAACGTGTGGTATATCACTTGTAGAGGGTGGAGATGAGACACTATCATGAAGTTATTTGTATTGGAAAAGTCAGTTCCTACCAGGAAAACAATGTTGGTGTTCTGATATAGAGCTCTGGCCACACAGATCCGTTGTCGCTGACCACCACTGAGATTAATACCCTGCAGGATTACAACACGCGAACACCAATTAAACACTTTTGATTCTGGTGACATAACGTAAAAGTCATGGTAGTTTAAATAATAGGACTTATTTGATTAGTATCACAGCAGCTGAGGTCAGAGAGCTGGTCTCAAGCCCAGACACAGCGCACGATCCTGTCTTACCCGTTCTCCGATTTCAGTCTGGTCTCCGAAAGGAAGGAGGTCGATATCTGGTTGAAGCGAGCAGGCGTCAATCACCGCTTTGTATCTGTTCAACAGATTCAGAGTTTAAAAATATAAGAATGTTTCTTCAAAAACCAAAGGATAGGAATCTTGAACATGAGCTCTCTAGGGAGTGAAAATAAACGATGTCATGACCCAGAGTTTCCAGAGAGAGTTTTATTATAGTTAAGGTCTAAGCTTGAACGCTGTAAAAATTCAACCCACTGAACTTGGAAACATTGGTGTAAGTGCTGACTGATTTAAAATCAAAGCTATAATGCGCAATGACAAGTTCACAGCACTTTTAGGCCTTGATTTTATCTATAAAGAACTGATTGGATGCAAAATAGTATACATTCTATGGAAGCCCGTTTCCCGCCACTGAATAAAAAAATAAAAAAGGTAATCGCGTCTTTTTTATCTCACAATTCTGATATTTTGGCGAGCTATAAAGTCAGAATTGTGAGATATAAACTCGCAATTCTGAAAAATTATGACAGAATTGCGAGATATAAACTCACAATTCTGACTTCTCTTATAATTGCGGGATATAAACTCGCTATTTTGATATTTTCTCAGAATTGCACGATATTAACTTTGCAATTCTCACTTTTTCTCTCAGAATTACATGACATAAACTTGCAATTCCAACTTTTTTCTCTCATAATTGCAAGATATAAACTCACAATTGTGAGAAATAACATCGCAGTTCTGAGAAATACATTTCAAATTGCGAGATATAAACTTGGATAGTTCATCCAAAAATAAAAATTCTGTCATTAATTACTCTAAATAAGGAAGACCCTTGTTCATCACTGTAACACAAAATAAGATATTTTTTATGAAATCCAATTGCTTTCTAACCCTGCACAGACAGTAATGCAACTGACATGTTCAAGGCCTAGAAAGGTAGCAAGGACATGGTTAAAATAGTTCATGTGACATCAGTGGTTCAACCATAATTTTATGAAGCTACGAGAGTACTTTTTGTGCGCAAAGAAAACAAAAATAACAACTTCATTCCCAATTTCTTTTCTTCCGTGTCAGTCTCCAGTTTATTTTTGGGTGAACTGTCCCTTTGAGAAAATGTTGTCATATTCTACTGACACAAACAACGAAAACTAAATATCCCACAGAACCTAAATGATGTCATTTCAACAACAATGCAAGTTATTATTTTGATTTATTGATGACTAGGACAATTTTGGGGGTTTTATACCTTAAAAAAGTAAATAGGGTCCAATTTATTTTTTCCTGTCAAGAAATGACAAATAATTGTGACAAATGAAATAGATAACTAACAAAGATGTTTTAAAACAACAACATTTTCTAAATAAAAGTTTGAGATTTTTTTAACCTCACCTCTGTTTATTGAAAGGACTTCCGAACGTGATGTTTTCCTCTACAGTGGCGTTCAGAAGCCATGACTTCTGTGCTGCATAAGCCACAGAGTACCTGTTTTTACTGAGCCGTGACAGAGAAACAGAGAAAAAACGAAACTTAATAACCTGGAAATGTGGAAAAACACACAGCTTGCCATCACAGCAAACACTAATGGTTCTGATATGGAATGAAGGGAAAGAAAACCTTGTTAATGATTAGATTAAATCTACAGATTACAAGAAATGCAGGGAGCCCTTTACTGTAAGAGCTGATGTTTGTAGTTTTTGACATTTTCTCCTGCCCTTTTATATTCAGAGACTGCTATAAATAAGTCATTTTTAGGTTAAAATTTGGAAAAATATAACTCTTACTCAACGTTGGCCAAGTTCTGGCTCACTACTTTCCAAACATGTTTGGTAACAGTAATTTTTGCACTTTTCAGATGGCAATCGCACACAGTTTTAATGGCTACAAAACCTAAAATAAACCTCATAATATTGAGAACAGCCTCCTCTTGTTAGACAAAACATATCTGTTCTGCTTTCCATTTGAGGGGTCTGGCTATAACTAAACCAAATATTGTTCGAAATCAATATCTTAACAAGAAAACCCCAGTGTGTCCAAGAGAGGTGAAGACTCCCGGCATTTTCCCACACTTTGCACTGCACATCTCACAAAAACAAACAACAACACCCATTATATAGAAGCCAGATAAATGTATTGGTAAATGAATGCATGTGGGGGTAATGGCACATCAAATGTACCTCTGTTGTTCGTGAGACAGGCCCGTATTGTGCTCGCTGCAAGTCAGGTACATTACAACACGTTATAGCCCAAAACAGCACAATAATATCTCTAAATGCTTCTAGTTAGCTGTTAGCAATCTTGATGGAACCATAAAAGGCAATCTACATTTGAATTTGACTAGCTAAAATCCACTTCTGGCCATTTTTGGAGTCAATGTTACAAAATGTCCTCAGTGTTGGTTTATAGAGGTCATTGTGTGGTTGTGTAGCATGTAAGCATGGAAAGACCCCCGGTGAAATACCTTGTGCTCCCATCGAAGAGTATCTCATAATCAGGCAGCCTGATTGAGCACACCATTCGGGAAGAGGACACAGAGAAACACACACACACACACACACACACACACACATGTGACCAGAGTTAGTGAGTGCATCAGGATGCGTGCCGTTCTGTAATAACACTGACATACGCTCCTCTTGAGGTGAAGAGTGATAATTTGAGCCTCCAGAAACTGGTTAAGTATAAATTAGCATTATATTTTAGCTGGAGAGTAATGTCATTGTCATTAGAGAATTTGAAATTGGAAAACGCAGACCAACATTCATTGCACCGTTCGCAAAGACTGTTCGCAGTGCCTTACAAACTCAGACTGAATTTATGACTTGTATCAAAACACAGTTCAATTCAATATTACAAGCTGTTTTCATTCTTATTAATGTAAAATGCATGTAAATATGTGACCCTGGACCACAAAACCAGTCTTAAGTGGCATGGGTATATTTGTTATGGGTCAAAATTATTGCATTTTCTTTTATGCCAAAAATCATTAGGAAATTAAGTAATGATCATGTTCCATGAAGATATTTTGTACATTTCCTACTGTAAATATATCAAAACTTAATTTTTGATTAGTGATATGCATTGCTAAGAACCTAATTTGGACAACTTTAAGGGTGATTTTCCAGATTCCAGATTTTGTATCTCGCCCAAAATATTGTCCTATCCTTACAAACCATATATCAATAGAAAGCTAATTGTTTTGGATGATGTATAAATCTCAATTCCAAAAAATGTACCAAAATGTTTTGGTCCAGGGTCAAATGTATGATATAGTGGCCCCGAAAAGTATTTGGACACTCAGTGTTTTTTGTCGATTGAATGAAATTCAATGGAGTTCAAAACTATACTGGGCCCAAATGAACACCAAGAGATTTTTTTATTAAATTCAATGAAAAAAAAAAAAATACATATATAGGAATTACAAATTCCAAATAAATTTCAGAAATAACTTAAAAAGAAACACTCCAATAATCTTTGTTTTATTTACAGATATATCATGTTTTGTGAAGAAATCTAAAAAAATGATGAAACCATGTAAAGGTGAGTAAATTACAGATTTTGTATTATTGGGTGAACTATCCCTTTAAGCTACATTTAAAAAGTATGAATGCCATTGCATCAGATAATAAAATATCAAAGAAAACCACATTTATGTTACGGTAAATCAGCACAAATATGTTTTAAATATTTTAAGGACAAAACAAACTTGGGTATTTAAACAACTAAGGTATTTCTGCTGTAACTATGACAACGTTATATTTTCAAAAAGAAACAAAAAGTGTTGATGTATTATATTAAAATAAAGGTCCAAGATTCTGATTCTGTATTTTCATCAAGAATTTTTTTTTTACAGTTATCGAAATATGGAATAAACATCTGATTTCAGTGTATATCCTGATTTGTCTAGTTTGCTTGTAGCATTTTAATCAAGTTAGATAAAAATAATAATAATAATTAATAAATCGAAGTCATCATGGAAACCACTGCACTAATACCATCTATTTTATCCAACAAAAATAATATTTGGACTAAAATGGCTCTAAAACGTCAGTTAGTGCTGAGTATTTAGTATTTAGTTAGGGTTCACATTTAATATTTTTAAATGCTCGACTCGAGGAAATACTATTTTGGAGCCACTGTATACATTTTTAAAGGATTAGTTCACTTCCAGTATGAAAATTTCCTGACAATTGATTCCCCTACCCCTATGTTATCCAAGATGTTTGTGTCTTTCTCTCTTCACTCGCAAAGAAATGAAAGTTTTTGAAGAAAGCATTCCAGGATTTTTGTCCATATAGTGGACTTCAATGGGTTTCATTTCAGTTTCATTGCAGCCAAAAAATAAGGGTCTTATTTAGTGAAACGATCAGCCATTAAAAAAAAATAAATAAATAAAATCTACTACTTTTTAATCACAAATGCTTGACTTCACACATTGCATAATCACATCTCATTTTCTCCTCTAACTTTAAAATTGTCTGACATTGCTGTTTTACCTTTTTTTGTAAAGGCCGTTTGACTTTCTTTGTACGTTCGCTTTGTAAACACTGGGTCGGTACTTCCGCATGGTTAAAAAGTATATACATTTTTTTAGTTTTTAAGAAAAAGACTGATCGTTTTGCTAGATAAGACCCTTATTTCTTGCCTGGGATTGTGTAGAGCCCTTTGAAGCTGCATTGGGACTGCGATTTGGACTTTCAACCAGTTGGTCCCTATTAAGGTCCACTATATGGAGAAAGTTCCTGGAATGTTTTCTGTTTTCTTTTCAGCTGAAGAAAGAAAGACATGAACATCTTGGAGTCAATTATCAGGAAATATTTATTCTGAATCCTTTAAGGACTTGGACTTTGTAGATCTGCTTGGCTTTGCTTACAAATGCTAATCAGAGACCATCTCCAGCATGGAGATGGAAAGATTCACAGAAAGAAAAGCATTTCCCTTGTGTGCTGATAACACAACAGAATGATGTGTGGGAGAAAAAGACAGAAGAAATCAGTGAGCAGTGTAGTGAATAATGAATGGAGTGGAGACACACACACACACATACGCACACAAGGAGTAAGATGACCCTCACACACATCTGTGTATGCACACAGTGGTACATACATCATCATAACAGCGGATGCAACGGACAGTGGGCTATTTCTGTGCATGTGTGTTTGTACAGATGAAGACTTTGATTAGCATCTGATGGATCTGGCATGCAGATGTACTCCCCTGTTTTCTGCTACGTTAACGCAAACATTCATCTGCTTTAGAGGTTAAGTGACAACAGGGGGGAGTTTTGGACCCTTTTGTTGAGTTTTAATACAAATCACAAGCTCCATAAATGTTCATCAACATCACAATTTTTTTGACAGTAAGCAGGCAAATGTGTCAATTCTCACTTGCTCCAGTAGACTTTCCCACTGATTGTCTGCATCTCCCCCAGCATGGCCAATAACAAGGATGATTTCCCACAACCCACCTGGCCCACAATCATTGTCAGCTGACCTGAAGAGGGAAACGAGGGGAAGGTTAATCAGTGTATGAACAGGTTTTTATTGATGTTCACTGTCAGCAGTAGATGGGAAAGACTACAGCAGGCGGCAGTTCTGGCCATCTGTTTAGTTGGCAACAGCTAGTTAGTGTTCAGCTCGCTAATTTAATGAGGCTGTCAAACCACTAAACCAGAACAGTAAACCTGAGCTAAAACAGTAGCTATTAAGAATTAGTATTTTCAGCTTTTTGATTTATTTTTATTTGATTTATTTTTTTTATTTGTATCACATTTTGATATGATTTATATGTATTATAGATAAACAAGCAAATTATTAAACTATGTTAACCTAAGTGAGATTGATTAAAAAAAGTATGATTGAAATCTTGATATCTAAGATTTATTTATTTATTTACAGATGATCTAAATAAATAAATATCTTGGTATATAAGGTGATTTATTTATTATAGTTAGATCATTTATTATAAATAAATAACAGGCACTCTGATAGCAAGGGTATTTATTATATTTAATATTAAATAAATAAATAATAACAATAATGCCTCATATCTAAGATTATTTATTTATTTAGTGATTATCTATACTCTTAGTATATAAGGTTATTTATTATTTATTTATTATATTTACAGGTTACCTAAATAAATGAGTAAACATCTTAGTATATAAGGTTATTTATGTATTATAGTTAAGTATTTGTTATAAATAAGCACTCTTGATATCAAAAGTATTTATTATATTTATGATTAAATAAATAAACAAACAAATAAACAAAACAAGAATGCTTTATACCCAAGATTATTTATTTATTTATCATATTTACAGATTATCTATAAATAAATGAAAAAAATCTTAGTATATAAGGTTGCTTATGTATTATAGTTAAGTATTTGTTATAAATAAATAACAAGCGCTCTTGATTTCAAGTTAATATTAAATAAATAAATATATAATATATAATTAATAAAACAAGAATGCTTGATATCTTAGAATATTTAATTATCTACTTACAGATTATCTATAAATAAATAAATAAATAAACATCTTAGTGTATATAATATAAGGTTGTTTATTATAGTTGCAGATTATTTATTATAAATAAATAAATAACAAGCGCTCTTGATATCAAGAGTATTTAATATTAAATAAATTAATAACAAGAATGCTTGATATATGATAATATTTATAAATTACCTATCTATAAATAAATAAACATCTTAGTATATAATATAAGGTTAATTATTTATTATAGTTTCAGTTTATTTATTATAAAAAAATAAAAAATTATATTTTTTTGTTTTGTTTTGATATCCAAGAAAATTTATTTATTCATTATACTTATAGATTATCTACATACAATAATTAAAAAAAAACTCATACTATATACGGTCATTTATTTATTTATAGATTATATAAATACATAAATAAACAGTTTAGTATATATGGTTATGTATTAGAAGTTAATTATTTATTGTAAATAAATAACACACTCTTGATATCAGGTATATATTATACCTAATATTAAATAAATTAATAAAAAGAATGCTTCATATATATATTTATATTTACAGATTATCTATAAATAAATAAACACCTTATTATATAATATAAGGTTATGTATTATGTATATAGCACTCTTGATTTCAACAGTATTTATTATATTTATGATTAAATAAATAAATAAATACATAAACAAAACAAGAATGCTTGATATCCAAGATTATTTATTTATTTATTATACTTACAGATTAGATATAAATAAATGTAAAAACTCTTATTACATAAGGTTATTTATTAATTCATATTTTTTATACTTATAAAAATATAAAATATTATACTTATAAAAATATAACAAGCATTTTTGATATCAAGAGCATGAAACAAACAATAAATAAATAAATATAAAAAGAAAGACACATCTTTGATCTGATTATTAAATAATTAATTAAATACACAATCAAACAATTAACAGACTCTTGATATCTGTGGTATTTATGTATTAGTTTATTATTGTTAAATATCATTTAGTATACTTAAATAAATAGCAAGCAGTCTTTATATAAGAGTATTTAGTTTTTTTATATAATATATCAATATATTGTTATGTACGATAATGATTAATACGATATTATTATTTATAATGTATAATAAACAAATGAATAACAAAGACTATTGGTGTTTAGTATGTAAGAGTATTTTTGTATGTACAGTATTATGTATTTCGTTTTTATATATCATTTATTATATAACAATATTATACAACAATCACTCTTGACATCCGAGAGTATTTTAGTATATTTAATTATTTAAAAACAAAAACAAATAAGAAATCTTTGATGAATTGATGTCTGAAAAATTAATTAGTGAGCAGTGTGTACCTGTAGGGATGCGGATGTTAATATCCGACAGCGTCGACAAGTTGCTTCCCCATGTGAAGAAGCCATCATTCACCTGAATGAGACATTCACCAAAACAAACAAAAACCAAAGGCTTTAGAAAGATGGAAACAAAATGCACATGATATGATCGTTTCATCTCTGTCCATATAAGCTGCTTCTGTCACGCTTCTTACATCTTCCGGATGTGTTCTAAATTCTGTTTTCCAAATGTTTATTTACAATAATGATAACACTCCCATCTATCAGAGCAGCACAGTAGGCCAAAACAGAATACTGGGAAAAAGGGAGAACGCGGAACAATCAAAAACATCTGTGAGAACAGCAGGGAGAAAGAGGGTAAAATGGGAGTAATGGTTGAGAATGACTGAAGTGAAGGAGTGTACATGTCAGAGTAGATTAGACCATATTCATAACAAAGTGAGCGGATGTCACTGTGGGAGAATTTGTGAGGATGTGTGTGTTTATGTGTTAAACCACTAGACTCATTAGAAAAGAGGCTTTTGTTTTCCTTTTTTTTAAATAATGGAACCAAATGATTCCAAAATATTTTATTTTATTTTATTTATAAGTGTAGTTACCAAGTTGAAGGTATTTTACAATATAAGAACTGTTTTCCAGTCCCATTCTCTGTTCATTCTTTGTTCTTTAAAGGAACACTCCACTTTTTTTTTTGACAATAGGCTAATTTTCCAACTCCTCAGAGTTTTACCGTTTTTGAATCCATTCAGCCGATTTACGGGTCTGCCGTTAGCACTTTTAGAATAGCTTAGCATAAATCACTGAATCAGATTAGATTTAGCGATTTTCGATATTTTTCGTATTTAAAACTTGACTCTTCTCAGGCATGTGATCAGCTAGAGACAAAAAAGAAGGAAAATCTGACCACGCCCCAAGCCACATCCACAAACCACGCCCCCCCATACATTATATTGTAATAAAATATACATACTATAATAATCTATTATAACGTATTCTATTACATTGTTATGATAATTATAAAGTACTACATATGGGAAATTATCAATGATTTTGAAATTAATACCTTCTATTTCTATAAATATCTGATCATCAAGGCAGTTTACAGTGTCACATGATCTTTTAGAAATCATTACAATTTATTTGACTCTCAAGAAAAATTAAGAAACTGATTATTATTAATGTTGAAAACAATTTTGCTGCATCATATTTTGTGTGGAAATGATGATTCACTATTTTTCAGGATTTTTTTATTAATATAAAGATAATGAACAACATTTATTTGCATCTATCAAATATATTAATTAAATGTGTTAATGCATTTCTGATTTTGAATGTCTTCATCACTTTAAAATTACTTTAAATCACTTTCATGCATGAATGAAAAAATATAAATTTCTCTCTCTCTTTTTTTTTTAAATCTTATACAAATGTTTCAGTGGTAGCCATCATTGTTTCCACAAAAATATTAAGCAGCAAAACAGTTTTTAACATTGACGATGATGAGAAATGTTTCTTGAGCAGCAAATCAGCATATTAGAATGATTTCTGAAGGATTATGTGACGCTGAAACTTCTCTTTGTAAACAACAGATTTATTTACGTTTCTAATGACGAATGTTGCATTCCCAAATGCAAATTAAAAAAGCGCAGAGCAGGAGTGAATCGAAACTAAAAACAGTAACGTTACTCTAACAGCAGACATGTAGCGCGTCAGACTACAGTCTATTATATAATTACATCACAACCGTTGCGATTATTTATAACGGCACTAAGTAATCTCAGATTCTCAATGCCATTCATAAAAAGTTAGCGGTTGGAGTAACACGTTTCTCGCATTTGGCGCTTTGAATCATTTGAACGCGTTTATCGTTAACTGTCCAGCAGATGGCGGCGAGAGCTCATACAGCGCTCTCAGAAGCACTCCATCCATGATTTTTTAGAAAAGAATCTTTTTGCACTTAATTTAATTAATTGCTTATGGCCATTTGCGCGATTTCAATTCCTCTGTCCACCCTCCCCCCTCCAAAAAAAACAAAAAACAAAAAAAAAAAACCCTAGGATCTACGCGAATCACATGGGTCGTCCCTCAGTGGTCGGAAAATACGAAAATCCGTATTTATACGGAAAAATCACATCCCTGTCTTCTGTAGTCACATCATGTACAAAGACCGTTGTGATTGTCCAAGCTGATATGGATAGGAACTATACTCTCATTCTATTTTAAGGCGCTGCGTAATATCACTGCGCCTGCTGCACCCATCGTATGGCAGCAAAGTTCCTTGATTATTACGCCGGAATGAGAGTATAGTTCCTATCCATATCAGCCTGGAAAATCGCAACTTTTTATTTTCTGTCAGTCTTTGTACACGATGTAACTACAGAAGAGTCAAGTTTACATAGGAAAAATATCGAAAATTTTTGGTCATTTTTGAACGAGATGCTAATGGTCTAATCAGATTCAATGATTTATGCTAAGCTATGCTAAAAGTGCTAACGGCAGAGCCGGAAATCGGCTGAATGGATTCAAAAACTATTTTCAAAAAAAGCGGAGTGTTCCTTTAAGGTTCCAAAAAGAATCATTAATGGAATCGCTGAGGAATCAGAATCAGAATCACAACCAGAATCATTCAATTATTTAGGATTTCCCACCCCTTAGTCTAGAGGGATGGCGAAGGAAGTGGACCCTCGGGGGGACCGAGAGACAGCCAAAGGCGACCGAGGCGAAAACCAAAAAAATAAACACATAAATTAATGTCCTTCTGATTTTTCTTCTCGTGAGAATCCCCAACTGTGCTCAGAGGGAAGCTGAACCCAAACCACCATGTCTGAGAAACTATCACAAACCCCATATGGAGTTTTTTTTAAAAAGCTAAGAAAGGAATGAACATGCTCAAAAAAAAATCTTTGAGTGTGTGTTACAAAATAGGGTTTGATCACTTCCTCCAGCACAGTAACAGTAAAACAACCTATTGGCCGTGACTTAAAGGTTACTGGCATCTGGATGAGAACATGCAGATCCTGAGTTGTCTTAATGAACTTTAGCACATGCTCCTTGAGCAAAAAGCGCCTGAGAATCAGTGTCTCTGCTGAGGATAGTGATGTCTGACCTGTACGGCGACATCTTCGGTCTCTGTGGGCCGCAGCTGCCTGCGCGTGGGCTGCTCGTAGTTATCCATACGATAACGGCCCTTTCTGTTGATCGCCTTTGTCTAAAAAGACAAGAAGAGAGATTAAGATTCAATATTTGTGACATGCCATATCATTTTGGACCAAAAAAAGGCAGTAAATAAATCAGATTAAAAGCAAAGAAAAAAAATCTGTCATTTTTGTCAATTTTATCATAGTACTCAAACAATAAAAGAGTTAATTTGCAAAAACAGATATTCCAAGTAATATCAATCAAACTGCAGCTGTTTTTTTTTTTTGTTTAAATAATAATAACTCAAAAAAAAAAAAACAACAACATATATATATATATATATATATATATAAATGCTTTTTAATGCTCTTTAATGTGTTACAGATTGTAACAGATTATGTGACAAATCACCAGAAACTTATATCGCTATAATAAAGGATATTGCTAAAACTGAAAACATACTGTTAAATATATGCACTGTGATCTAAATTATTATTTGTATAATTATATTTTTGTATTTTATATTCTTTTTATATTTAATGCATGTAAAATATTTTACATTTCTCTATTATTTAATAATTTAATATTTAGTATGTGTGTAACATTGCCAAAAACTTATATTGCTATAATAAAGCATATTGCTAAAATTGTAAATATATTGTTAAATATATGCACAGTGATGTAAATTAATTATATAAATAATTGTTTTTATTTTATATTCTTTTTATGTTTAATATATGTATAACTTCTTTACATTTTTGTAATATTTGATAACTTAATATTAAATGTATGGTGTGACAAAAACGTGTATCGCTATAATAAAGTATATAGATTAAAAAAAAAAGCACTGTGATGTAAATTATTAATTATATAAATTATTAATAATTACATTTTTATGTTTTATATTCTCTTTATATTTAATGTATGTATAATATGAAATATTTATATTTATATATTTTTATGTAAAATATTTATATTTTGTAACATTTAATCATTTAATATTTAATATATAGTGTGACATTGGCAAATAAATATGTCTAAGTATATTGTTAAATATATGCACGGTGATGTAAATAATTATATAAATTATTAATAATTATATTTTATATTCTTGATTAATGTATATATTTTATAATAATGATTAATTGTATAAATTACTAATAATTATATTATTTATATTTTCTATTCTTTTTATATTTAATTTATGTACAATATTAATTTTTTTTGTGTGACACTGTCAAAAAACTTATATATTACTATAATACAGCATATCACTAAAATTTTAAATATCCGCAATTATTAATAATCGTGTTTTTTACAATATGTAACATTTATATAATATTTATAATTTAATATGTAGTGAGGCAGATTTGCAGAAACATATATCGTTATAATATAGCACTAAAAATTTAAATATATGCAATGTAATATAAATAATTAATTACATAAATTATTAAGAACTATATTTTTAATATTTTCTTTTTTAGTATATTTAATATTTGTATAATATTTAATAATTTAATGTGGCGTGACAGATTTGCAGAAGCTTACATCAATATAATAAAGAATATTGCTAAAATTGTAAATATAATATTAAATATATACATTGTAATATAAATTATATAATAAATTATCAATTAATATATTTTCTTTTTTTAGAATACTTATTAAAATTGTCCTTACTCTATTATGTATGTCTTACATGTAAACTTGAATAAATCTTCTAATCCTGAAAATGGCTTAGAATCTTTTCCAATTTTTTCAATAATAAGATTTTATCCATATATATGATTATATATTGAGGATGCATTGAAGTAGAAGCATGATAATTAAAAAACTAGGAAGCATAAAAATCAAAATGTGTTTTCTATGTCAAAACGACTCAAAATGATGGAGCAGCTCACATTTCTACTTCTGTGTTCCAGTGAAAAAATAACAGCATGTGGGTTTTTAAAAACATGGATCATGCAAATATCACATGATGCTGTCAAGTCCTAAAACAAGGAACATGAGTTCCCGTTTGCACCCAGCCAAACAGCTTAAAACTATTTCCCAGCTTAACACTATTTCCTCTCCTGGATCCACTTCTTCCTGTCACAGTATACATTTCCATCCTGAACCTCACTCTCTCATTCCCTCCCGTTCCTCACCCCTTGCTCCAGCTCTGCTCCTCTCTGGGGATGTGTAGTTTTAGTCCTGTCATATATTTGTCCCTCTGTCAGAGAACAGCTGAGGGCCCCTCACTGACCAGAGAGAGGAGCTTCTCTTTAACACTTTATGAGATCTCTGCTATGCTGGCTCAGGAATGACTAGCTCCCGTTTCAGCCCCCTAAACGTGGGATAGTTGTCTCTAGAGACACGACTGTGGAGTCTCATGTTTGCTGTTATTGGAGGTCATGCAGAGTGTTATGACGTCAAGTTTTTATCAATTAGAATCCCTGTTTTTTTGCACAGAGACACTTCACAGAGACAAAAACAAGAGTTTCGAGAATATTTGATGTCTCTTACTGAAATATGCAGTGGAAAACCCATGAAAGATTTACGTTATTTAAAAAATCCAAATCGTTTTATACATAGTTTGGACTATGGGGGACGCCGTTATTTCAATGACGTCAAATTGTTGCACTCTGTGCGATACTGGTGCTACCGGTTGATATTTCAGAAAATAAAATACTTCAGAAAGAAATTATAGGTGGTGATGGATATAAGTGTATGTTTAAACCAAATGCCACTCATTTGTTTTTTCTTTAGGAGTCTAATCACCCCGAGTGAAATCCGTACTACTTCAGAAACTCCTTCAGCGGCTGCGGCGTCATGACAAGCGTCAGCATGTTTACATCCTGCCAGGATGGCATCTAGCGTTTCTTGTCTCTGCCTTTATATAAGCTCTTTCAGTAGCTGTGGTCTACTAAAAGCCTCAAAGGCACCAGGGCTGAAGTGGAGAGAACAAAGACGTGGGTCTTTAGGAAGTTTTATTCATCCACAAGCATCTTCACTTTCTTTTCTCCTCTTCTTATCGCTAGGAAAAGCAGTGAAGACTTATATCGCTTCTCTTGAATCAAAAAAGTTCAAACCCTTCTACAGTTTTGTATGGCCATGTAGCCCTCATATTTTCATTACAAAATAAAAAAAAAATATTGTAAATTAAATTATTAGCCACTTATCTAATATGTTGTCAGTGGTTGGTATTTAAAAGAGAGAGAGACATTTTTTTTAATGAGATAATAAGTTAGAAAACATCTCTTGTTCAGTTACAGGGCAAGAAAAGTCCTAGTTAATCGACGTATACTATTTCTCCACTAAAACTGATCCAAGAACATTCCATCTATTTTTAAACTTTATAAAAAGCATGTCTGATGCCAAATATATTAAGGAATGCTTTTCAGAAAACCAAAGAGTATAAAACTGAGATTATAACATGGCATCCTAACTAGATTTACACCTAAATTTACTTTATTCGCAACAGTTCTCTCCTACTTTTTACTGAACTGCTCCTCATTTCTATAAAGCTCTGCTGAATGTTAAAAGACTTGTATGGCTTAATATTATGTGAATGATGTCTCTTACTGAAATATGTAGTAGAAAACTCATGAAAGATGTTATTTAAAAAAATCCACATCATGTTATACATATTTTTGACTATGGGGGGTACCATTATTTCAATGAGGTGAAATGGCGTGAAATTTTTACTGCAACACAACTCAGAAAATAATATCATGATACCATGCCACATTATGCAGCTTTTGGTTGCAATTTTCAGTTGAAGGGCAACAAGAGAAGCGACATAAGTCTTCACTGCTTTCCTAGTGATAAGAAGAGGACAAAACAAAAGGAAGATTCCTGTGGACGAATAAAACTTCTTAAAGACCCGCGTCTTAGTTCTCTCCACTTTAGCCCTGATGACTTTGAGGCCTTTAGTAGACCACAGCTACTGAAAGAGCTTACAAATGCCAGAGACGAGAAATGCTAGATGCCATCCTGGCAGGATATAAACATGACGAGCTTCTCAGCATGGATTTCACTTGATATTCGGGGACATTTAGACTCCTTTTCTATGGTACGCATTTGGTTTCAGCCTACGCTTAAATCCATTGCTACCTGTAAATTCTTTTGGTAGCTGTGGTCATCATATCAGTATTTTATTTTCCGAGTTGTGTTGCGGTAAAAATAGCAACAGGTAGCGCCAGTAGTTCACCGAGTGGAACTATTTGACGTCATCGAAATAATAGTCAAAATCTGAACAATGTGGATTTTTAAAAAATACTGTAAACCTCTTATGGGTTTTCTACTAGAAACACCATTCATGTTATATTAAGCCATCCAAGTCTTAAAGGATTAGTTCACTTTCAGAACAAAAATTTACAGATAAAGTACTCACCCACTTTTCATTCAAGATGTCAGTGTATTTCTTTCTTCAATTGTAAAGACATTATGTCTTTTGACGAAAGCACTTCAGGATTTCTCTAAATATAATGGACTTCTATGGTGCCCCCAAGTTTGAACTTCTAAAATGCAGTTTAAATGCAGCTTCAGAGGGCTCTAAACAATCCCAGCCGAGGAAGACGGGTCTTATCTAGCAAAACAATCGGTTATTTTCAAAACAAAATTACAATTTATATACTTTTAACCTCAATTGCTCATCTCGTCTCGTCTCTGCGATGCGCATGCGTAGTCTGTGTGATCCGGGGCAATACAGTTATGTTCCCTAACTTCAAAATCATCGTACATTGCTGTAGAAGTACTAACCCAGTGTTTACAAAGTAAACGTACAAAGATGATCAAACGCCCTTTACAAAAAAGGGTTAAACTCCCAAGTTTTTCGACATACCCTAACTGTATGAACCTGGATCACACAGACTATGCATGCGCATTTCAGATACAAGATGAGCATTTGAGGTTAAAAAGTATATAAATTGTTAATCTGTTTCTAAAATAACCAATCATTTCACTAGATAAGACCCTTCTTCCTCGGCTGGGATCGTTTAGAGCTCTTTGAAGCTGGAATTAAACTGCATTTTGAAAGTTCAAACTTGGGGGCACCACAGAAGTCCATTATATGGAGAGAAATCCTGAAATGTTTTCCTCAAAAAACATGATTTCTTTATGACTGAAGAAAGAAAGACATGAACATCTTGAATGACAAGGGGGTGAGTACATTATCTGTACATTTTTGTTCCAAAAGTGTTCTAATCCTTTAATACCATTAAGGTTTGGAATAGTTTGAGTATTGAGAAATGTCTTAAAACACAGTCGCATAGCTAGAAAAGCATGTTTAAGCACTCACATCCCCATGGTATTTGTATTTCTTCCTGATCTCTATAGGCATGGACATTTCTCCATTTCTCCAGCTGTCATCTCCAATCTCATCACTTTGCAGGAACTCGCTGAGCTTCTGTACACTGCGGACATCAACCAGATCATCAGATCCTTCCAGGAAAGCCAATATTATAATGTTGGTTTTGATAACATACCTGACGAGAGCCTTGACGGCAAACCTGACCACCGTCGATAACAGGAAGAGTGGAGTGACCAGGATGTGGAATAGAGCCAAAGAGGCAAACGCCTTGGATGGACTGAGCCTGACTTCTTCAATATAGGCGTGTGTGACAAAAGTCTACAAGAACAAGAAGAGAACGTGCGGTCTATATGGTGAACAAAATACAACTAATCAAAGTCTTCATGATGCATCTCTTACCGCCAACACTGCAGCAATGGGGATGGCGGCATTCATAAATACTGTGGAGATAAAGAGACACAGCAATTAACAAACTATCAGCTATTAGAACCAAACAGCCCTGATTTGAAAGTTTATCAAATAAGAATATGGACTGAGGGTGGAGCAACTGAAAGGGTAGGAATTTGTGTACTGTGGGCAGGGCTTATAATGGAGGGAGGAGCCTCTCATACTGGACATTGATGTGTAGAGGGCGAAAGTCTTAAGACTGGTCAGCTCTTTTCCTCTAGTGTCTTCTACACGATCACAGAAGATGTTCTCCCACGCATAGAGCTTCAGAAGCTTTATTCCTTTTAGGATCTCTGTCGTCTTCTTAAGACGGTCTGTTGAGTAGTCCTGAGAAAATATTTAGAAGACATGAACATGAGCTTGTTGGTGTGTTGACAGAATGCAGACACACAAACACGGAAGTGAAGCTCACCAGTGTGCTCTTCTGTGTGTCTGCCAACTTGGTAGCGATGAGGTACTGAACCGGAGCCAGTAGCAAAATGACGCCGGCCCCTATCAACGCGCTGTTACCCAACAAATAATACAGTAGGATCACTCCCATAATGATCTATGGACAAAAATAAGTGGTTTTGCTTAGGGACACAAATGCTGCAGTGTTTGTTTACAAGCACTATGATATACCTGAACTGGCATGGCCCACAGGTTGGGGCATAAGAAGAGAAACCACATGAGCTGATTGGTTTCTATGGCGACAAGATTGTTGATTTGGCCGAGGGTCATCTCTCCCATGGACATGTTTGAAGTTGAGAGACGCAGAATTTTATTGTAGATCATTGCCTACAGGAAGCGAACCAACAAGTGAATCACAAAAAATTTGAATGCTTCATGCTTTACAGCAGAAAAGAAGACTAAAGACTAAATGCTAGACTAAATTCTATTCTACAGAATAGAATAGAATAGAATAGGGGAAAAACAGATAATTACAGAACACAGAATCAAACAGAACAAAACATAACTAAATACAATAGAACTGAGCAGAGCAAATAAAACTAAATATAGGACAAAGTAGAGTAGAAAAGAATAATAGGATAAATTACAGTAGTATAGAATGAAACAGGACAAAGCAGAATAGAATAGAATAGAATAGAATAGAATAGAATAGAATAGAATAGAATAGATAGAGTATAGGATAGAGTAGAAAATATTAATGAGAAAAGTACAGTAGTATAGAACAAAACAAGACAAAGCAGAATAGAATAGAATAGAATAGAACTGAGCAAAACAAATAAAACAGAATATAGGACAGAGTAGAGTAGAAAAGAATATTTTATAATATAAAAATTACAGTAGTATAGAATTAAACAGGACAAAGCAGAATAGAATAAAATAGAATTCAACAGAACTAAGCAGAAAGAATGAAATATAATACAGGACAAAGTAAAGTAGAAAAGAATAATGGGACAAAGTACAGTAGTATAGGACAAGACAAAGCAGAATAGAATAGAATTCAATAGAACTGAGCAGAAAGAATAAAAGAGAAAGAATATAGGACAAAGTAGAGTGGAAAAGAATAATGGGACAAAGTACAGAAGTATAGAATCAACCAGGAATAGAATAGAATAGAATAGAATAGAATGACACTGAATACAGGACAAAGTAGAGTAGAAAAGAATAATGGGACAAAGTACAGTAGTATAGGACAAGACAAAGCAGAATAGAATAGAATAGAAGGAACAACAGAAGAATATAGGTCAAAGTAGAGTGGAAAAGAATAATGGGACAAAGTACAGTAGTATAGAATCAAACAGGACAAAGCAGAATAGAATAGAAGAGAATAGAATAGAATGGAGCAACTTCACTTTCCTACTAAGGTAAAAATTTGTCTTATATAATATTTTGTATTATACATTACAACACAACTTGAAGTGAGTAGTGCAGACTGATGAAATATAATTTTGTCTGATAATGTTTGACTTCCAGTAAACTCTCTGAAACTTACAAGCAGCGCCCCTCGCAGGTTAATGCCGGTCTCTATTGTGACGTAGTAGGAGGCCTGCAGGAATGTTCGCTGCAGCACGAGTGCCAGGAACAGCAGAACCGCCAGAACAGACGTATTCTGCAGCAGCTCCGTGGAAGACATGAAGTACACCCCGAAAGTCATGTTCACAGTCTGACAGGATATAAACAGAGTATGAACACACACGCAGAATACATTAAAACACTTCAGCTTTTCGGCCCTCACTGATGTCATACTCGAGCACACACTAAAATAAAAAGAAGGAGTCACTTAAAAGAAGGAGTGTTGCTGGCAGCAAAGTCTGGTGTGTGAGTGAGTGTGATGTGAGTGGGGAATTTTCCATGTCGCACAGATATGCATGTCTGTTCTGGCTTCACTTACACAGTGACCCCAAAATGAATTTGTCCGTTCAAAAGTTTGGAATTGGAAAGTCACCAGGTAAAATATTGTAATATTTTGAAATTTAATTGCAGTTTAAAATACATGTTTTCTTTTTTAATATATTTTATTATGTAAATTATTCCTGTGATGGCAAAGCTGAATTTTTGCAAGTTGCTTGCAAGTTCACAAGAAAGGAATTTATCTGAATAGACATTGTCTAGTCTTTACTCTCATTTTTGATCATTTTAATGCATCCTTGCATTTAAAAATAGTGTATATTGTTTAAAATTAAAACACTTGGTTGCAGACGTGTGCTCACAGACATATGACAAGATAAATGCAATGACATAATTCATTCAATCAGAGTTTTTATCACATCCTGAGTTCTTCACACTGAATCCATCCTTATGGGAGTGTTTTTTTCAAACACACATGACATCATGGTCATTCGAGCAGCGAAAACACTGTGTGAAATCTAATAAATGTTGTCATCTCAAGGCGATGACATACGGTCCTCTCATTAAATAGCACTGACGCCTCTGTGACATCACACAGGAAGCGATAAATAGCAAGGCAAAACAGCAGATCATAGATCATTCTCTACAGTACTGTCACGCTGCACCCAGGAAAAATAAATACAGTCTAATTAGTAGCATAACCAGCAGACCAATATCTGCAGCAAATCATTTAATTGACAGTTATTTGAACAACATCCTAAATTATTTAACAAGGCACATTATGAATGGGTTCCAAAGTAAATGAGATAACATCAAAGTGCTGTGAGACAGCGACTGGATTGTGATATATTTCCATTACATTAGTTGCGTAGTTTCCTTTATCCCTTCATTTCCCTGTTTTACCATCGCTGTGGTATGTGTTTAGGATTTGGGATATTATTACTATTTCATTTTAATTTGTACAAATTTTTCTTTATTTATTTTAAGCAAAAACTGTTTATATATATATATATATATATATATATATATTACTGATATTTGTACTCAAAAAGGGGAATCATTTGAGTAAGAAAATCATTTTTTTTGCAGTGTTTTCTATTCTCACAATACCATTAATAGTGTCTGTAACCATACTGACAGACTATCAAAGATTACAACACACACAAGACAACGCTATTTAGCACACACCTTGTTTGTTCTGTCTATCTCTGTTGAATTATCCAGGTGTTCCACGATCCCAGAGATGCAAAGTGGCCCGGCAAAGCCCAACAAGTCCGCCATGTACCGGAAAGTGCTGCTGAGGAGTATTGACCCCCCAAATGCCCGGTACATGGATTTCCAGATGGATGGGTATTTCTCTGGGTCCTCGGTTTTCTGCTGTCAGAATTGGACGAGCAAAGAAACACTGGTCAACTGACACTTTTCATTACTACAGTATGTCAACAAATATATATAAAAAGGCTGATGGGTCATCAGTGCAAACTAATGATATTTACAGCTTTAAACTACTTGGCACAAGCTAATTGGTTCATGTTGCATATGCAGAGCTTGCTGTTTTACATTTAAATGGCTGAGTAGCATCCACTTGAGCATTTCACAAGCTGAAACCCTCCACCTTCCCCAGCTCCACCTGTATAGATCCCCTATGGGTTATTATATATGTTTTGTGTACAGCGGCAGTATGTCTAAACAGTATTGTGTATTGGCAGTAGCAATTTGCAGCCATAATCAACAGCAGCAGCAATTTAGCAGCATTCCAAATCTGTCCCGCCAAGATCAAATTTATTAACATCGTCATAGCCATCACCATGCTAAAATCTTCCGAGAGTTGTCATGTCAGAAATGTTGTGAATTTAGATTATGAATGACAATATTTGCTTTTAAACCTGTGATCATCTGCACATACCCTTTGTTCCTCATAGGAGTCTTTCAGACGCATGTAGTTAGTCAAGGCTCTCATCGCGATTGGCAGTTTGCCAATCTTTTTCAGTTCAATGGGTCTCTTGTGGGCTCCAATGATGAGGGGGTTCATCCACCAATATGTTGCCTTCGAAAGGAGGTTGACGAATGGCTGGAGGAATCGCACGCCTAGGTCCTGCAAGTCTTCTGGGGGCTTCACCCTCTGGGGGTTCGCAAAGAACACGTACTTCTGCAGGTAAGATGAAAAAGAAAGATACAGGTCATATGGTTTATTTGTAGAATGTATAATTACTCTACTGAATAGACTAGCATGTTTTGGATTGTGGATTCTGATTTTGTGCTCACTTTAAGTACTTAAACAGCCAGACTACTGGTGAACAGCATGGCCATTCTGTATGTCTCTCAGCTAAACCGGCATCAAACAGCACATATATACATGACACTAGATCAATAAAATGAAATAAAATAAAATAAAATGTGGATAAAATTAGAGGCATATAGAAAAAAACAAACAATAAAAAATAAATAAATCCGCCACATGGCCATAGATTAAATATTAAAATAAAACAAAATAAAATACAATAAAAAACAATAACATAAAATAAAATAATGCCTTAAATTAGTGGATTAAATTAGAGGCATACAGGAAAAAAAACAAACAAACAATGCTTTAAATTAGTAAAGTAAAAGCAAAAATGGAAAAAGTGGATCAAAATAAAAAAAATTAAATTAAATTAAATTAAATTAAAAGTATAACATAAAATAAAATAATGCTTTAAATTAGTGGATTCAATTAGAGGCATATAGAAAAAAATTGTAAAACAAAGTAAAATAAAAAATAAATAAAAAATAAAACAAATAATAAAATGCCTTAAATTAGTGGATCAAATTAGAGGCATATAAAAAATAAAAAATAAACAAATTTGCCACATGGCCCTACATTAAATAATAAAATAAAACAAAATACAATACAATACAATATAAAACAATGCTTTTAAATTAGTCAAATTAAGTAAAATTAAAAATGGAAAAAATAAAATGAATAAAATAAAAAAAACACATAAATTTATATTACCTAAATTAGTGGATCAAAATAAAATTAAATTTAATTAAATCATGACTTAAATTAGTGGATTAAATTAGGCATATAGAAAAAAATAGTAAAACAAAGGAAAATAAAAAAAGGAAAATAAAACAAATAATAAAATGCCTTAAATTAGTGGATCAAATTAGAGGCATATAGAAAAAAACAAACAATAAAAAATAAATACATTTGATTAAATAATAAAATAAAACAAAATAAAATACAATACAATTAAAAAACAATGCTTTATTAGTAAAATTAAGTAAAATTAAAAATGGAAAAAATAAAACTAATAAAATAAAATACACATAAATTAAAATGTATGTTACCTAAATTAGTGGATCAAAATAACGTAAAATAAAAAGTATAACATAAAATAAAATAATGCCTTAAATTAGTGGATTAAATTAGGCATATAGAAAAAAATAGTAAAGCGAAGTAAAATAAACAAAAAATTGGAATATAAAACAAATAATAAAATTTGCCACATAAACTCACCCTGACTCTAATAACGTTGATTTCGACAACCATGAGCAGGCCGTACAGCACCACAAGCAAAGCTGTGATACAGAAACGAAGCTCTTGCACCCCCAAGCTCGCCTCTGCAAACTTCCATAATTTTATCATCTTGGTGATGAAAGCCATTATCCAGTAAATAAATAAGGCTGTGAAAGAGTATGTCTGAGGTTAGGTCTCATTCTCATACAGAATCCCAAAAAAAACTACATGAAATATGAATTATGTGTTGCCAGGCAACACCCAGACTGAAAGTGTTTTATTTAAATGAGAGAACTGGTACTAACTGTTACATAACGTAGGTGATGAAACAGCAAGTACATTTTATTATTAACTGCCAGCATTTGTATTTGCATAATGAAATGGACATTGCCTTACCCAGCAGCAGTTTGGGGAAATTGGCTGTTTCTATATTGTGATAATATACGACTGATGTCGTGGCCGATATGAAGCCCATAAGCGCTGGCATGAAGAGATGCAAATGATTGGACTCCATCTGCCTAAAATGATCCATTCATACACAAAGACATAAACATAAGCGCATCTATATAATATATTATATTGAATGTGTATGTGTTGAAACCCACGTATTGGAGACGATTCCCTCGGCGATCTCGCACACGTGCACAAACAGCAGTGCGAAGGTGAGGATCCAGCGCAGGTTGTGGCCGGGAAAGTGCAGCCAGGTGTTATGATGGATCTGCACCTTTGAACTCTGGCTACCCCAACCTGGACACAAATGTAATATACAGTTAACATTTGCTTTGTCAATCATCTGACCCCGCCCGTCTCGCTTATTCATTGTTTGGCTAACAGTGTAGTAATTCTGCTATGGGAAACATTTTTTCATTATGAGACTCAATGAGGAATGGCACTGACACCTTTATGGCGTCAGAGTAAAGGATTTTGCGAAGTTGAGTAAAGGCTCTTTGGGGAGCCGATATAGATAATGAATTGGCCCAACTAGTTCTGATACAGTGTCTAGTCCCCTCAGCTTCTGAAGACATGACGTATGACATAAACAACCAGGGCTTTACCATTTAAAAATTATCTTCCTTGCAATTTGGGAGTTGGAATTTGAATTAAATTGGATACACCTCACAGGAAATTAAAATTACAAAGAAAATTGCCACATGACCCTATATCAATAAAATAAAATAAAATAAAATAAAATAAAAAATGCCTTAAATTAGTGGATCAAATTAGAGGCATATAGGAAAAAATAAAGTAAAATAATAAAAAAATTAAATAAAATAAATACATTTATCAAATAAAAAAATCTAATTAAGTAAAATTACAAATTGGCAAAAAATGTAATCAATAAATTTGTCACATGACCCTAGATCAATAATAAAATTAAAAAAAAAATAAATAAATAAAATTATGCCTCAAATTAGTGGATCAAATTAGAGGCATATAGAAAAAATTAAGTAAAATAATAAAAGAATAAAAATAAAACAAATAAAAATAAATAAAAATAAATAAATCAATGAATGAATTTACCACATAGCTCTACATTAAATTAGTGGATCAAATTAGAGGCATATAGAAAAAAATGTAGTTAATAAACAAAATAAAAAATTGGAAAATAAAACAAACAAACAAAAATAAATAAATGAATACATTTTCCACATAGCCCTACATCAATAAAATAAAATAAAAATAATGCCTTAAATTAGTGGATCAAATTAGAGGCATACAGAAAAAACAAACAAATAGTAAAAATAAATGACTTTAACGCATGACCCTAAATAGATAATATAAAATAAAATAAAAAGCCTTAAATTTGTAAAATTAAGTAAATTCTAAAATAAAATAAAATAAAATAAAATAATGCCTTAAATTAGTGGATCAAATTAGAGGCATATAGGAAAAAAGTAAAATAAACTAAAATAAAAAATTGGAAATAAACAAACAAACATAATAAATAAATTAATTAATTATTTTAATTTGCCACATGAACCTAGATCAATAAAATAAAATAAAACAAAACAAAACAAAATAATGCCTTAAATAAGTGGATCAAATTAGAGGCATATAGAAAAAACAAACAATAAAAAATAAATGAATTTGCCACATGGCCATAGATTACATAATAAAATAAAACAAAATAAAATACAATTCAATAAAAAACACTTTAAATGAGTAAAATTAAGTAAAATAAAAAATGAAAAAATAAAATAAAAAAACACAAATTTGAGATATACCTTTTAGAGATCCTGGAGTGCTGATGCCCTGCAGAGTTTAGTTCAAACCCTAATCAAACACACCTGAACAAGGTTACATGCAGGTTTTTTTTTTTCAGGGTTGGAGCTAAACTCTGTAGGACATTGGCACTCCAGGACTGACATTGCCTATCCCTGTCCTAGATCAAGTCACCCTAAACTCTGAAATGCACATAGATGCTTAACAGGGAAAAAAGGCAAGGGCATTCATACCAATGAAGAGGATAGGGAAGGTGATGAAGAGAAGAAATACATGAGGGACGAGGTTAAGGGCATCCACGAAGCAGCCATTGTCCAGGACTCCTTTGTCCACGCTGTAGGCATTACTACCTCTGTCGTTCCCACAGAAAGACAGGGCCATGTCACCTTACTGGGCTTAAGGAGCCTAGGCATGGTTAACAAAAATAAATGTTTGATGTTAGATTTGAATATGTAGCATTCAATACAAATAACTGTAGTCTAACAATACAGCATTTCATGAAAAATTTGTCTTTGAGTCTGCAGAATGGCAGCTTTGAGGCTCTCAAAACAGTATTCCTGTAATCATTATTGACTATGAGGTCTGGCAAAGTATTTGACTACATTGATCCTTTGTTGACAATCAGTGTAAGAGCAAGATTAACAAACCCTCTCTAGGGACACTGCCTGTACCTTCTCAGCCAATTCAATTACCAGCAAAGTTGAATTTCTCATACAGGATAGCTGCATTATACAACATCAAAATGGACAGTTATGCTTGCTTGGGTAAAATATACTCTGGTAGATTAAAACTTGTATGCTGTGTATCTGTGACCCATCAAAGTTTGACATTAGAAAATTTAATTTAATATTTTTCACAAACCTACCTTATTTAAAATGTTTCAATTACACCGCCGTTCAAAAGTTTGATTGATTTTTAAGTTTTTTTTTTTTTTTTTTTAAAGAATTTTCATATGCTCATCAAGGCTGCATTTACTTGATTAAAAATGCTGAAACAGTTTTAAAAAATGGTTTTCTATTTTAATAGTTTTAAAGTAGAATTTATTCCTGTGATGCAAAGCTGAATTTTCATCCAGTCTTCAGTGTCACATGATCCTTCAGAAATCATTTTAATATGCTTATTTATTGCTTTTATTTTCAATATTTAATATTTTTTTTGGAACCTGTGATTCTTTTTTCAGGATTTTTTGATAAACAAAAAGTAGAAAAGCGTTTATTCAAAATAATTTTTTATTATTATTAAGTCTATGCTATCACTTTTATCAATTTAACACATCCTTGGTGAATCAAAGTATTCATTTCTTTAAAAAAAAAAAAAAGAATACAAACTTACGCAAACTTTTAAATGCTAGTTTATTTGTCACCAAAGATTTTTAGTAAATGCTGTTCTTTTTAACTTTTATTTATTAAAGAATCCTAAAAAAACGTATCATGGGTTGCATAATTTTAGTGGATCAAATTAGAGGCATATATATATATTTTTTTAAAATAAAGTGAAATAAAATAAAATAAAACAAAATAATACAATAAAACTAGTGTATCAAAAAAAGGTAAAAAAAAGACAAAAAGGTAAAATATAGTAACATTTAAAAAAAAAAAGAAATAATGAAAGAAATAAAAGAAAATAAATAATTCTTAATTAAAAGGCATTTTGAATAAATGCTGTTTTTTAAATAAATGCTGTTTACCTTTGCTGTTATTACTTTTCTTTATTAAAGAACAGTGAAAAAAGTATCACAGGTTTAAACAAATTATTAAGCAACTTTTTAACTCCAAAACTGATAACAAATCAGCATATGATTTCTGAAGGATCATGTGACACTGAAGACCGGAATAATGTTGCTAAAGACTCAGCTTTGCATCACAAGAATAAATTACATTTTAAAGTATATTCACATAGAAAACAATTATTTTAGGTTGTATTGATATTTCACAATATTACTGTTTTTTCTGGATTTTTAATCAAATAAATGCAGCGTAAGAAACTTCTTAAAACATAACAAATCTTACTGTTTGAACGGTGGTGTACATGTAAAATGTATTATTATTATTATTATTATTATTATTATGTATTATTACTTATTTATATTATCGTTATACGCACCTGACATATTATTGTAATATAAAAACATTTTTTAATTCTATTGTATTTTTTTTTTCCATTTAAAGTTTTAGTACTTTTTTTTTTAAAGATTTTTATTTCAAGTAACAAAAATATTTTATAGTTTTAGTTAACTATAATAACCCTGGTTATATCATCATGATATCACATTTAAAATTAAATATGACTATATCGGCAGAAGATTTTTTTTTACATTTACATTATTGCATTTGCTTTTATCCAAAGCTACTTACATTATATTCTATTTTTTTTTTTTTGGCTGAAACGATAGTCGTCATTTAATTTAAACTCTCACATGTCTGCTTGTACGTCAGAAAATGCTTAAATATTACAATTATTAAAAATGAGCATATATGCCGTAAAGTATATTCAAAATTCAATAATTTTCTGATAAAAAGGCCTACCGGCAAAGTAAACAGTGTTTGGCTGATCACATGACCACAACATGTCGGCCCTCATGAGGCGACGCTCCATGTCAAATAAAACAGCTCATATTGATCTATACTGATCTATGCCATAAAATTATTACATATACTATACTCCAGAGTACTCCAGAACTTGAAACTAATGGACAGTCTTATTAATATTATCAACAAAAAACGTGCTGCAGAAACCAAAACATGAATTGCGGCATCTCAGAAGGATACTGAATCCTGGTTAATGTCAGAAGAAATGAATTACAAAGTAAAGCGCATTAAATAGACTATAGTACAATAGCCTCCTCATTCATACTCCTCACTTTTGTGTAAAACACTGGCGTTCATGATTATTATTACTATTATTATAGGATACCACCCACTCTGATGGCTATTTAGATCCCTCCACATGTTCACTGACAGTTGAGCACAGCTCACTCTATTTATGATCTTTAGCATTAATAGTAAATAAAATAGTAAAACCCACACTGACAGTCATATATAATTATTAAATAATCACTTACCGAAATAATCGCTCTTCTTTAGTAGCTTTTCATGCCCGTTGCCTGGTGTTTGAGAGAGTAATTCACAGGGAATATTATTTTTAGCTGCGGTGTATCAGCTGCTCATGGTCTCTCTCTCTCTCTCTCTCTCTAGCTCTTGGATCGTATTTCCAAACTTGAAGAGGAATGTTGGCATGAATGTACAGACCCTCCTGAGAAAATAGAGATCGACTGTGACACTGTAGCTGCGTCTCAAAATCTTGCGAGGTGCCTGCTTACACAGCATTTCTGGGCATCAAGAGTGTCTGTGATGCACAAACAAGCTGTCTAGGTAAGCAGAGAGAAATTAGAAAACATTGAAAAGTTTAGAAAAATTATGGTATTAAAAAATTATATATACTAAATTAATTAAATCCGAATGATTCTGTATACATTTCATAATGTAATTTATTTTAAATATCAGTAGTGTAAATTATATTAAACAGAATTATATTCTTGTTTTTTTTGACAATTTAAAAATATTATATATTTTTTTAATTTATGCCTTTAATTAGTGAATCAAATTAGAGGCATATAGAAAAAATGTAAAATAAGTCAAATAAACAAATAAATAAAATAATAATAATAATCATGATAAATGGAAAAAAAGACCAAATTAGTGGATTAAATAATTTTTTTTTTTTTTTTTCATTTTGAATAATTCCTAATTAATAAATTGAGTGAGCAACATAACATTAATAACAAAATTAATGAAATTTGAATGATTCTGTATACATTTGAATGTCATTTATTTTAAATATCCATATTGTAAATTATATTCAACAGAATTATATTCTTGTTTTGAATATGTTAAAAAAATGTTGGGTTTTTTATGCCTTAAATTAGTGGATCAAATTAGAGGATATAGAAATAACATAAAATAAAATAAAGTAAAACAAAATAAAATAAAATGCCTTAAATTAGTGGATTAAATTAGAGCCATATATGTCATTTGTTCTAAATATCAGTAATGTAAATTATATTTAACAGAATTATATTCTTGTTATATAGAATTATATATATATATATTTTTTTTGACAATTTAAAAATGCAAAAAATTATTTTCATTTATGCCTTTAATTAGTGGATCAAATTAGAGGACATATACATAAAATAAAATAGAACAATGCCTTTAATTAGTGAGTCAAATTAGAGGCTTATAAAAAATGTAAAATAAAGTTAAACAAAACAAAACAAAATAATAAAATGATTTAAAAATAAATAAAATTGTTTAAAAAATAATTAAATAAAATGCCTTAAATTAGTGGATCAAATTAGAGGCATATAGAAAAAAAATAGTGGATCACTATATTTATTAATTCATTTATTTATTCCATTATGCTTAATTTCTAAATAATTCCTGATGAATAAATTATTGAGCGATCAACATAATGTTAATAAACAGGTTACAATCACATCCTGTCTGAGCGCACATTTTGCTCATCCAGTTTCCGGCAGTGGTATACCATTTCTGTTTTCCCAGCATGCACTGGGGCATGAACAATTATGGTAGCATTTTTACCCGTTTGATTTAGATTTTCATTATTGATTTTGTCATCATGTTTAATAGCTTACTGTCTTGTGGATGTCAAAATGTGTTTATTGCTCTGTTAAAATAATTTGTTAGGTTTAATATGTGGCATTTTTACATATTTCAGTTTTTGTTGCTAGTGAGTATTTATGTGTTTAAACATTTACTTTGCTCCCTATTTAGAAAAAGAAATGGATAATAATGATCATTCAAAATGTAAACAGTAACTAAATATTTACCATTATACATCTTAATATGTCTAGAATCACTTAATGTAAAGTTATATTGGTTTTATTCAGTACTATTTCAGCTCATTTGAAATGATTCACTTTTAAGGAGGATGTTACTTGCTCAATTATAAACATAACCATATTTAATGTGTTATCAGTGTTGTTAGTAAAGACTGTAAATACAGTGTAGTCTACTGTAAAAGGTACACTCAAGTCACATGGTTGTCGCTTCTGTAAAACAAGCTTACCTGACAAAAGAAACAAAATGAAACCTCGATTTAACCTAGTTCTGGTGTTTTACAAGTGACATATCTCTACATGAACACAGTGAACAATGTCGTTCACTTTATGACATTATAACGGAGCGTCAAAATGTAATTAAAACGCGACGTAACATCAACACATCTATAGAAGGCCATTGTAAATAAGATAAGGCAGCGAGCGTCATTCAGAATCAACCGTTGGGATTTGAATGAATTAATTTAAGATGTAATGCACCAAGACTGCGGACACACTCACCTAGATGTCTCCGGTTGTAGTTTTTGTCATTGATACTTCCATTAAACACGCTCCGACATCAGCGGTTAGACAGTAAACGCGATGGTGTTGTATCCCCTTGTCCTTGCGGTATTGAAGAAAGCGCGCATCACCGCTTCGGCATAGCGTTGCTATGGCGTCAGATATAAAGGAGGATGCCCGTGCACGAGAGAGCGTGTGTGCTCCTGATGTAGGTCACATCAAGAATAACTGGATCATACTGAAGACTCACTGACAGGTGCATAACGTTACTCAACAAACTAAAGAGGATTTACTAAAAGAAAGAGAGAATGTGGGATGCTGGAATAGCTCAAATAAAGAGAGAATGTGGGATGTGCGCGGTACATTACGCTACGTGAAGAACTGGAAGTCATGCATAATGATTTGATTCAGCAGGGGGTGTGTAGATTTCTTATGTGGGCTATAGGCACAGGACCCAGTGGAAATAACATCTTAATAATAATTTTTAAAAAGGTTTATTATTTTATTACTTTATTATTATATATGATAAATAATCCAAAATGTAATTGTATTAATAAAAAAATGAACTTAAAATATTAACCCTGTCAGTTCATGCTGTCTTTCCTCTTCAGCCAACAACAGTCTATCTATCTATCTATCTATCTGTCTGTCTGTCTGTCTGTCTGTCTGTCTATCTATCTATCTATCTATCTGTCTATCTGTCTGTCTGTCTGTCTGTCTGTCTGTCTATCTATCTATCTATCTATCTATCTATCTATCTATCTATCTATCTATCTATCTGTCTGTCTGTCTGTCTGTCTGTCTGTCTGTCATTGTTCTATCTATCTATCTATCTATCTATCTATCTATCTATCTATCTATCTATCTACCTATCTACCTGTCTGTCTGTCTGTCTGTCTGTCTGTCTGTCTATCTATCTATCTATCTATCTATCTATCTATCTATCTGTCTTTGTTCTATCTATCTATCTATCTATCTATCTATCTATCTATCTATCTGTCTGTCTGTCTGTCATTGTACTATCTATCTATCTATCCATTTGTCCATCGTCTTTTTAACTATCTTTGTGCGAAAATGTGCGAAATGTTAATGATCTTCAAAGCCACTGATTGACTGATGCTGGGCCTTCATGGGAATTTCATTATCAGGATTTCCACTCCAGAGGGACTGAACTCAAAGGTCACAGATGGTTTGGAGGCTGAAGTGTGATGAGAACTGCTGCAGGGTGCATGTGTGTGTGTGTGACTGAGGGAAGTAAGGGTGTGTGTTAGGCTGAGTTAGTGCTGGGGTTGAATGGGATTATAGGAGTGTATTTCTCGGTGTGAGTGTGTGTGCACAAACAGTCACATCCCCTGTGTTTCCCTAGAGACCAGAAGAGGGCAGCCCTGACCTAGCCTCTCCCCCATTAACCACAGGAAGTACTAGAGGAAGCAGCCCATGTGTGAGCCATCAAAGGCCCTGTGGTGACACCCAGAGCCTGGGACGAGGTGCTGTGGCTGGGGACAGAGGGATGCACTTGAAGCTAAATGATTCTACAGGCCAGGGGGTCAAACACAACCTCTTTGAGAAAGTTTGAGTTTCCCATAACTAAGCTGAGAATCGGCGGTTTCCACACGTATGCATGTGGTGTGCGTCATCAGATGACACGGGAGTAATTAAGGTTATTCAATAGTTTTGTTATTCTTCTGTTCCCTTTGGATCTGTGATTATTTTACAGTAATCAAAGAAGTATACAAAAAAATGAGATTGCAACATAGCATTCATGTTTTTGTGTTACAACAGCGAGTAGCAGGTCTTCTATTACAAATGTACTGCACTGACATTAATAACTCTGCTGGAAAATTCAGTCATTCAACATTGAAGCTAAAGAGGTCTATACTTGTCAAAGCGGCTCATTAGCTGTTGTATGCAAGTAGACCATCTTGGATCATCCCTGAAATAATTAGCTTGGACCCCCTAATTACTTGCTTGAACCACCTTGAATCAGCTAAAGACAAACAAATTATGTGCTTAGACCAGATCTCCATCTAATGGAGATGCTGAGAACTAGCTTGAACCAGCTAATGACCAACTCAAACCAGTTAATTATCAGCTTGGAGCAGCTTAAACCCAACTAACGGCCAGCCTAAACCAGCTACTGATCTGCTAAGACCAGATCTAACAAACCAGTCTAATGACCAGTTCGAACAAACTGAGGAAAAGCTTGAACCAGCTAAAGACCATGACCAGTTAATGACTTGCTTAGACCAGATAATGTCCAGCTTGAACCAGCTAATGATCAGCTTGGAGATGCTGAGAACTAGCTTGAACCAGCTAATTAACCAGATATTTAATCAAACCAGATAATAATCAGCTCGGACCAGCTTAAACCGGCTACTGACCTGGTAAAACCAGATGATGACTAGTTCGGATAAACTGAGAAAAAGCTTGAACCACCTAAATGACCAGCTCAAAACAGCTTTGACCAGCTAATTACCAGCTGATGAACAGCTTAAACCAACTAATGGCCTGGTTAGGCCAGCTAATGGCCAGCTTGAACAGATAATGACCAGCCTGAACCAGGTAATAACAAGCTCGGACAAGCTAAGTACCAGCATAGATTGAAACAGCTTATGACCAACTTAAACTGGCTACTGACCTGCTAAAACCAGGTAATGACCAGTTTGGACAAACTGAGGAAAAGTTTGAACCAGCTGAAAGACCATCTTAAGCCAACTAATGACCAACTCAAGCTTGGACCAGCTAATGACCAGCTTAAACCAACTAATGACCTGGTTAGGCCATCTAATGACCAGCTTAAACATCTAAAGACAAGCATGGACCAGTTTATGACCAGCCTCAACCAGATAATGACCAGCATGTACAAACTAAGTACCAGCATAGATTGAACCAGCTAATGACCAGCTTAAAACAACTACTGACCTGGTTAGGCCATCTAATGACCAGCTTAAACAGCTAATGACAAGCATTAACCAGTTTATGATCAGCCTCAACCAGATAATGACCAAGTATTATCTTAACTAAGTACTAGCATAGATTAAACCAGCTAATGACCAGCTTAAACCAACTACTGACCTGCTAAGACCAGGTAATGACCAGTTCGGTCAAACTGAGGAAAAGCTTGAACCAGCTAAATGACCAGCTCAAACAAGCTTGGACCAGCTAATTACCAGCTTGTGACTAATGACCTGGTTAGGCCAGCTAGTGACCATCTTAAACAGCTAATGACAAGCATGAACATGTTTATGGCCAGCCTGAAACAACTAATGACCCGCTTGACCCAGCTAATTATCAGCTTGAGACAATGACAAACCAGCTCAAACCAACTAATGGCCAGGTTGGACTTGCTAAATATAAGCTTTAGAAATGACTAATAGCTTCTGTTGTTCCATGGAACAACAGCGAATGTTATTCCATGTTCCAAACAAGATGGATTTTACAACAATTGTTTTATTAATGTTTATTAGTTTCTGGAGAGAACCATTGCTTAGCTGCAGGCGGAGATTCATACCACAGTGCTAATGTTGATTCCAGGAATATGCTGGAACACTGGGAGACCTTTATGACAGGGACATCCACAGTAGGAAATTAAGTTTTTGTCTTTTAAGTCTTAAGTAAACAAACTTCTGATGTCTTTCCCTGTGTTATAATCTATAATTCCCTGAGTTGTTTATGAAATTAAAGACACAAAATGAGGCTCTCATGTAAGCACTTGAGTTGACTCAGTGTTCTCATTTGGCTCAGCATGCTGGTTTCACTGAGGTGGTTAACAAAGGACAGGAAGTCTTTTACACGTCCCAAGCATTTATAAGTATTTATAAAGTCAATAATCAGCGTAAATACAGAACGACAGATGAAGGGTGAAGCTAAGAAAGTAACCAGTGAAAAGGCTGGAACATGAAACTGCACATGTACCTCCATTAAATAAACAATCTCTCTCCCTCGCTCTGTCTCTCTGTGTAAACTGTCACAGTATAACTGTAAGGTGCTTTCTCATAAACAGCTCTATACAATAAACAGACCCGGTCTGCAATATTACAGTTCAAGCCACAATTAAACACATACTTTTCTCTACTGTGTACATGCCAGCATGGGTGCTAAATGATAGCATTTTCCTCAAATAGCACCTTTTGGACACTGTAAATATGTTTTATGTGATAAACGTGTGCACTACAAGACATGTGAGAAAGCACAGCGGAAAAAAGAGGGAAAGAAAGAAAGACAAAAAGCTAGACACAGTATCTAGAAAATACTAGTTTGTTTATATCTAGCTGCTAGATACGTGAAACCCACAACTTATCCACCACAGCTAACACAAATTAGCAAAAATATCGGCAAGCGCTTCATGTTTCTATATGGGACACCTAAATGTATTGGCTTACTATAATTGGGCTTGAGAACAGCCATTATTTAATTGAGTGTCACGGATTTTACGACTAGTTTATTGTTTTTTAAATTTCTGTTAGAAGTCTTGCAGAATGGCATTAATGGTTATGGATTTCTGTGGTACTTTGATTAGCATTAGTGACATTTTAAAATAACAATATGCTGTCACCTAGTGGTTTGACACTCAAAGTACACTTTGCAAGTTGCAGATGCTTGTAATTTTTTCTTTGTTGTTTTAAGCAATTAAACCTACTTTGTGGGCCATAGTACATGGACAAATAACTAATATAATGTGTGTGTTTTGCAAATTGATTTTATCTATTGTATTTCATTATTGCATCTAGAATGATCGAGAATGTTATGGTGGAAAAGCAACGTCGATTCTCACAACAATTAGCCAGTAGTCTACTGATGAGCATGGGGAACTGGGTTATTAAACACAAACAAACTATTTAAAGGCTTATTTTATATTTATTATATTGTTATTATTATTATGATATTATTAAGCTATAATTAATTATACTTATTATTATTATTATTGCCATTGTTTTCCTTTCTGGAATAAAGTTGTATATTCCTGGTTATTTACAGGCTATTCACAGGAGTATTTTAAACTAAAGGATTTATAGCTAACTTTAACTAATTTGATAGTGATTTAGACCTAGTTACGATTTTTTCCTTCCTTGTTTTATGCATCAAGGATCCCAATAACAGCAATGCAAATTAGGGAGTGTCTCAAAACTCTATATATCTATAACTATATACATTGTTATGTATAGATATATTTTGACTTGATTAAGTGGTGTAGCTTGCGAGAACTGACCATTGACTTTATTGGTGGTGAGTTGGCCTGAAGGTATCAGTTTGCTTTTAGTAGACCTTTTCTAGCAATGTGGTTAAAAATGTCACCAAAATGTCATATTTCTGAAATCTAAGTCAATTAACGTGTCAGGTTTGTGTGAATGCAGGAGCTATAACATGTTTCTATTAGTTAATATAAAATTACACAATTAATAATTATAATAATATATTAATAAAGTTAAAATAAAATAATAAAACATTTAATAACTATGTAACACTTTCTAGTGAATTTTTTTTTCATTATCATGCACTTTTATGACAGTCCCTTAATTTGCTCATGTCAAACCAATGTCTAATATCAAGCAAACTCCACAGGAGCTTAATATGCCATCACAACTTGTTTCTCAGAAAGGTAAGTGACTGTTCAGCTTTCTGTTTCTTTTATCCGTTTGGCTTCTCAGTCAGACTTTATCTGTTTTCAGTACAGTTATTTTTTATTTAAGTAAAATTGCTTTTCAGTTCCTCTCAGTCATCAGTGGTCTGTATAGCTGTGGGAAGAACTGTCACATGAAGATGTTATATTAATCACGTCCCAAATCTTTTATTTTTATTAAGCAGTTTATATTAAGCAACACAATGTATGCTTTGCATAGAAATGAGTGTAACACCGGATGTAATTCTGGATGTTCTTAAATTCACAAAAATAAAAACATAAAAGGAATAATTTACTCCTGAACACATTTACAAAATAACAAACATGGAATCTAATAATAATAATAAAATAAGGAATAAGAGGAAACTATTTGGATATGTACTGTTCGGAAAATACAGTGATCATCTCAATATTTGACAAAATTGCCTGAAACAATGCTTTTTTTTATAATGTGAAAATTACTTAATTAATCAATGAATTGTGCAACATAATTCATTGCAGGATTTAACTAAAATAAAGTGCTGTCAACCAAATCAAAGTCTTTTGAAATTAAGGGACCAATGAAAGAAAAGACTTAAGCATTTAAGATTAATAAATGCTGTAGAAGTTTTGTGCATTCTTAGTTCCTGTTATCTAATGTTAACTACTGAACCTTATTGTAAAGTGTTACTACAAAAACACATCTGCAGAGAAAAGAAGAGGAAGTGGCTGATGGGCCTTCAGCTCCCCTCCTGAAGGAAGAACCATATTTTTTTAGTTTGGAGTTTGGAGTAAAATTATTATTATTATTATTATTATTATTTTGCCTATACATGCTAATTAATCATAAAGTTGTTTTAATCATGTAATCTGACAATGATATAATAAAAAAATAATGGCCACTTATATAGCTACTAACTAATACTTATATAGCTAGCCACTAATAGCTATTAACTACTTTTTTTAAGCTTGACCAGAAACTACTTTATAATGAGTAGCTCTGTAGCAACCTAGACACAGGAAAAAACATAGCAGGCGTTGTGGTGGAGTGTGTGTATGGGCTGTGCTCTAAAAATTGATGATAAAACCAAAGCCACAAAATGTAGTTTTGTCATGTTGAATTTGGTCAAGATGTTTTCTGTGACTTACAGCTTTTAGGAACTTGTTGACAATCTAATCTCAATCATATGTGAATTAAAGATTAATCAATAGGACAATTCTGGATGATACTAATTACTAGGTTAGTCGACTAGTTGAATTGACCAGGATTGTTCAAGCAAAAAAGAAAATATGCATCATTCATTCATCCTCATGCTGTTCCAAACTCATATGACTTCTGTGGAAGACAAAAAGAGAAATTCTGATCAGTCTTTTTTTAGCTTCAAACACTTGATGTGTTACTGCATTCAGATGACAACAGACATAAAGCATTGGTGATTATAATTATCATGTATAATCACCAAATCTTGACACAGGTCAGCAGTTTACAACAGAGCAAATCCTTAAGTTAAGAAATCCAGACACCATAGCGGTTTGGTGATGACTTTTGAGCAGGCATGTAACTCGGTCACTCAACTTTTATGCATTGTATATCTTGTTTTCTCTCTTCAAGAGATGGCGTGGAGGCCCCTGGCAGTGTTGTCCTTGCTGCTGTGTTTTGGCTCATCTTGCTGTGATGATACTCAATATCATTTCTTGTCTGATACGGTCATCAACAATGTTGTTCAGAATCCTCAAACTGGCCGAATTTACCTGGGTGCTGTTAACAGAATCTATCAGCTGAACTATGACCTGCAGAAGGAGAGCAGTGCTGTAACAGGCCCTAAGAAAGACAACCCACAATGCACCCCACCAATCACTGCACGGTGCACTGATGCAAAGGAAATGGACAACATCAACAAACTCCTGCTGATTAACTCTGTCGATGGTACCTTGATCATTTGTGGAAGTCTTTTTAGAGGCATCTGCTCTTTGGTAAACCTCAACAGCGTGGATAACCTGTTGTACTACAGTGACACCAAAGAAGAGAAGACGTATGTAGCCAGCACAGAGGAGTCTGTCAACGTAGTAGGGGTTATTTCTTATTTTAAAGATGCTAATACTAATGCTAACCTCAGCGTATTTCTAGTGGGAAAAGGCTATGGTAGCTATGACAGTTCGAAACTCATCAGCACCCGATTACTGCAGGAGCATGGAGAAATGGATGTCTTTGAGAACATTGTTGAAGCTTCCACTGTGCAAGCTAGTCCTTTCATCCAGCGCTACCTCCACGACTTTCGCCATGCTTTCAAGCACAACGGCTACATCTATTTCCTGTTCTCACGCACTCCGGGCAACAGCGACAGCAGGAAGCTCACGTTTATAGCACGCCTATGCGAGAATGACCATCATTATTACTCTTACACTGAACTTCAGCTCAATTGCTCTGACAGTGCTGAACGACAGGAGAACAAGTACAACAAGGTCCAAGCAACCTATCTGGCCAAACCTGGAGGAGATTTGGCTGAGGCTATCACCCCTTCAAATCCAAATGATAAGGTTCTGTTTGCAGTATTCAGTTCGGATGAAGCTGGTGGTGGTTCAGCCTTGTGCATGTACCCGCTCAGCAGCATTAATGCCAGGCTTGAGGAGGTGATTGAGTCCTGCTACATAGGAGAAGTTCTAGAGGATGAGAAACCAAAGACTGTTTATTCACCCTACGTCTCCAAGAACGAGGCCATCTGCAAGACAAGAAGAGATGTGAGTTGTTGTGTTTCATCCTCTCTGCTTCAATAATGTGTGGTGTTTTTGACACCCCCCCCCGAATTTCATCTTTTCACCTAACAGAAGGACATGGTGAAGGGATATAAATGCGGCGCAGAGTTCCTGCCGTCTCCACTCGCCAGTAAACCTGAGTACGCTCTGGCTGTCAAACCCATCTTCACCCGAAATGACATGCTGACAGCTGTAGCTGTGGTGGTGGAGAATGAGCACACTGTGGCATTCTTGGGAACCAGTGGAGCAGATGTCTTAAAGGTGAGTCTTATTCCAGGGTCTGGTTTCTGGCCTCTTTAAATTTCTGGTTGGACAATATGGGCAATAACCAAAAGGTTGTTGGATCAAACCCAAGAATGGATTATATATGAGCTACAACCACTTGATCATGTAAATGATCAATCTGTTTTACACAGCTTATACAGTGTCTAGCGAAAGTATTCTTACCACTTCTTTTTTCACATTTTGTTATGTTGCTGCCTTATGTTAAACTGCTTTGCAAACATATTTAAAAAAAATACTTAATAGATTTTAGTGCATAAGTATTCATAACCTTATTTGGGACAGTTGAAATTTAGCTCAGGAGCATTCATATTGCTTGTAAATGTTACTACACTTCGAGTGGAGTTAACCTGTGGCAAATTCAATTGAATGGGTATGGTTTGGAAAGACAAATATCTTAATAAAAAGGTCTAACAGCTGAAAATGCATAGCAAGGTGCCTGAGGTAAAACTGCCTGTAGAGCTCATAAACAGAATTGATCTGGTGAAGAGTTCAGAAAAAATTCTGTTGCATTGAAGGTTCACAGAAGTATGTAATTTTCTTTTACCTTTAATTGAAGAAGTAGGTCTCTTCCTAGAGACCTACTTGGCTTCCTGGCCAAACTGAGCAATTGATGGAGAAGGGCTTTGGTTAGAGTGGTGATTAAGAACCTGATGGTCATTCTAGTTGAGCTCCTGGGCTTGATGTCAGTGCTGCAAGACTCAATCCTCTCCTCATTGAAGACACTTGGAATTTGCAAAAAAGCATCTAAAGAACCCTCAGACTGTGAGAAACAAGATTATCTGGTCTGATGAACCTCAATTCCAAGCATTATGTATGGAGGAAATCATCACCTGCAGCGTATCCCAAAAGTAAAGTGTGCTGGTAGCAGCCTTATGTTGTAGGGCAGTTTTTCAGTGGCAGGGACTGAGGGTCCTTTCTGAGAAGAAGAAAAGCTCAACACAGCAAAATATAACAATATCCTTAATGAAAACCCAGTCCAGAGCATTCAGAACCTGGGCAGAAGGTTTATGTTCCAACAGGAAAATGACCCTTGCAAGTACACAGCAAGAGAGGCTTATAGACAACTCTGTAAATGTCCTTGAGTGACCCAGCCAGAGCATTTCTGGAGAAACCTGAAAATGTGTGCCTGTCCCCATGCAACCTGACAGAGCTGGAAAGGTGAAGAGGTGAGGTTAAGAATAGCAGATAATTGCAAAATGCTGATTTGCAAAGCTTGTCGAATCATACCCCAAAAGACTTGAGGCTGTAAAGGTGCTTTAGCTAAGTACTGGGTTATGAATACTTACGCAATGTACTTATTTCAGTGTTTTTATTATTTTTAATATATTTACAAAATTGCGACAGTTCTGTTTTTTCTTTGTCATAATGATGTATGAACTGTAGGTTGATGTGGGGGAAAAAAGTAACTTAAAACAGTTTAACATAAGGCTGCAGCATAACAAAACATGAAAAAAACTGAAGGGGTATGAATACTTTTGCAAAGCACTATAATTACTCATAAATTTTTGCAGGTGCATCTTGACCCCAGCCATCCTGAACTTTATCACCGTATTCCAGGGGAGCACACATATGGTGGGGTGAACAAAAACCTCTTTTTAAATTCAGCTTTGGATCATTTGTACATCACCACTGGAAGAAAGGTTTGTTTATGAACACATCCACAATATATAGATCACGTTGAGTAAACAGAGATCATCCACTGGTTAAAACACATTTGAATAAAATAGGCTTGCCAAGCTAGATAGATTACAGATGCCTTGAAATATCACGTCTCTGTGACATCCGTAGAAGTCAGTCAGCAGTCAGTCCCCTTAGATAGTATTAAGCATTCCCCTCTCAACGGGTCCCAAAAAGAACAAGTTCAGTTGTTTACTGCTAACAAGCTGGCTCAGAAATCGAAAGGTTGATACCTCTATCAGATCATCTGTCGGTGTGGCAAGTCAGAGCTTGATTCACCATTTCCTTCAGACTGAAAGCATGCCCATAGCATCAGTATCATGACTTCTTGGAAACCAGGTTACGTAAGTAACCTGAGACATTTTGTTTCATCTTGATTGTCTTGCTTCTCGTTTGCATAGATCGTCAAAGTGCCAGTACAGGCCTGTGAGCAGAAGAATGACTGTCAATCATGTATGTCCGAACGGGACCCATATTGTGGCTGGTGTGTGCTGGAGGGCCGGTAAGTCTGTTAGACTTATTTTATTACCAGCGCAACATCATCTGAGCTTTCTTGTCCAGTAAAAGACAGAAGTGGTAACAGTGCCACACTACAACAGAATTTGATATTTCTACAGTGGTTCCTGTGGGTCATGTGACAACCATCCCTAATAACCTATGTTTTATAACAGGAAATTGTTTACAAATCCAATTTTGAAATGGTTAATTTTCTAAAATACGGCATGATTTATGTCCTTTACATTTTAAAAAGTGTTATGTGGTAGATATCTGTGTGCAGTCCTGTTAAAGTGAGTGCAGTATGGCTCATTACCCATTGTTGGAAATCCCTCTGACCTGGTGGCTAGCTCCACCCACTATTACAAGCTGCGCCCAATTAGTGTCCTTTTAAGAAGGGTTGCTTTAGAGCAGCTTTCAGTTTGCTCTCTCTTTGTTGCTGCTCTGGACTTTTTTATATGGTGTTGTGGCTGTGTAAGTTTTGTTTAATTTTTTATGGTTTGGATTTGGTTATGGAATTTATTGATTGTTTAACTTATACTTGTGTTTTCCTATTTTTGTACATTTAAGTTCAGAACCACCTGTGGAAATCCTGTGTACTGGCATTGGAGTAAATAAAATATGCAAATTGATGTTGTTTCAAGATGTTTTAATTGACATCGCATTGTGATGTTCCCCTGCGAATTGGCAGTAGCCTAAGAGTCTTTTACACCCATGTTTGTCTGTTTTTCTCTTGCAGTTGTACTACGAAAAAGGATTGTCGCAAAGGAGTAGAAGAGAATGGCTGGTTGTGGAGTCCAAAACAAACATGTCCAACTATTCAGTCCTTTGAGCCCCCAAACATCAGCTGGAAGAAAACATATAATTCACAGGTAGCATAACACATTTATAACACAGTTATTTCAAACCCTAACCTCCTAAGGATTGATTCTGGATTGATATTTACTAGCTGTAACAGATCCAGTCTGTGAGTCTAATTCTTTTTTTTTTTCAAGAGCTGACATGATAAAGAACTAAACAAGGCCACTGAAACTATCATATTATGTTATATGAATGCACAGAGCACGTTTCATGCAGTTCTAATATGTGATCCTGGACCACAAAACCAGTCATAAGGGTCCATTTTTGAAAATTGAGCATCTGAAATCTGAATGAATAAGCTTTCCAATGATGTATGGTTTATGATGGGACACTATTTGGCCGAGATACAACTATTTGAAAAAATGGAATCTGAGGATGCAAAAAATAAAAATATTGAGAAAATTGCCTTTAAAGTTGTCCAAATGAAGTTCTAGAAATGCATATTATAAAAAATATATGTTTTGATACAGTTATAGTAGGAAATTTACAGTGGAATGGAACATGATCTTTACATGATATCCTAATGATTTTTGACATAAAAGAAAAATTAATCATTTTGACTTATACAATGTATTTTTGGCTATTGCTACAAATAAACCCCAGTGACTTATTACTGGTTTTGTGGTCCAGGGTCACATATGTCTCAAGTGATCATGGAATTTTTGTATTTTGATTTCCAGAACTGGAAAAGTTATGGAAATCAATTAAATTGAATTAAGTGATTTGAAAAAAAACAACAACAAAAAAACAAATATTCAGTATGTTTTAATTTTTAAGTTTTTCTTGTTTGTCTTGAAAAATTCAGTCTTTAAAAACCCTTATCCAATAATCCTAATTAACTAATATATTTAATGTTTCAAATGTAGCAAAATTTATTAATTTAAGCACAATAAACTATGTATAATTAATGGTTATTTATTACACATACTTCTGAAACAGCCGAGTCAAAAATAAACCGAACTAATGCCCTCGTCCAGTGAGCATTAGCCGCTTTTATTCTAACTCTAAGAAAAATCAACTTCCTAGCCTTGAAAATTAATCTTTCCCACTGTAATTGGCTAAGTTACAGGACTGGATCAGTTTTGTAACGAAATCAAAGCAGTTTAAGTGACGTGATGTTTGTGAGCAAGGAACACAGCAAGAAATTCATTTGTGAATACAAAATGCGGGTTTATTGAATACGTAAAAGGGGAAAATAAACACTAGCTAGCAAAGAACGAACACTAAACAGACAACACGTAAAACATAAAGCAAGAGAGAGGGAGAGAGAGAGTGAGTGAGGAGGAGAGAGAGAGTAGACTGGCAATCTTTTACATCAGCACATCCAGATCATCAGAAAAACCTGAATCTCCTTGACCTACAAGGGGCACAGCTTCCTTATTGCATCTAATAGTTAAATGGTTACTTGCATAATGGTTTCCTTTTGTGTGGTGCTTACGCAAGGGTCCAGATGCCAGCTCAAAGGTAGTCCTGATGATTTGCTGGAGATGGAGCCTTCGTTGTTCCATTGCTCGGCTGATCGGATGGTCACAAAGGGGCTGAAGTGTAGATGCCAGGATAGAAAGAGAGTCCGGCCTCATGTTGGGGGGAAACCGCATGTGGCTGGGCCACGGGGTTTGCCCCACGGCCTTTCCGTGGAGGACCTCCACGATAACTATCTGAAGATCTTTCGGAAGAAGAGGAGAAGAGAAGAGAGAGGGCCGGAATGGGGTGTGAGCCCTTTAAAGTCTGGACAGAGTCACACCTTCCCAAGTAGTTCCGACCAATGAGAAGGCTGGCTTTCTCAGTGGGAGGTTTGAAACTGGGTCTTCGTTTTATGGCCCTTTGTTTCAGAAAAATGTCAGTTTGCATATTTAAATCAATAGGGGTTCAGGCCAGAAATACTAAAGATTATTAGAACGTTAATATGTTGCACCGGTATCCGGATCTCATACACAGCATCTTTCAGAAAATCTACATACGAGTCAAAAGAGACCAAACATGGCATATACTGTATGTGGTTACATTAGCATTCTATCAAGACACAAGCATAAAACGGTTATAAAGAAAGAAATTTAAAGTAAGGAATACAAAGGACATGGACAGTCGTAATATACACACACTGATATATGAGCTATGTGTCTTCGTTCACAGAAACGTTTGTCTGTGAATGAAATAGGGAAGAGTCCATTTCTATGAGCATTGTGTCTTTCCTATGGGGGGAAGTGAGTGAAGAAAGACAGTCTGCCTGCATAGTTTCAGATTCTCCTGCATAGTTTTACATCGTAAACTGACATTATCAGTGGTTGCTAGAAGCGTCCTGGTTGAGACTTTGTCACCCACTGTTGGGTTGGGTGAGGGGAAGTCTGCTTCTTTGTTAAATTAATAAACCACTGATTTGGTTAAATCTAATGAACCATTGTCTGATTGGTCCCTACCCTACACAAAAGTTTAAAACTGGTATTTTTCAAATTTTTAAATATTTTATTTTCTCCTAAAAATGTATTTAAATCCTTAAATTCTGGTTTGTACTTGCAGGTGAAGATTGACATCCCCTCTCTCCCCAGTATCAGCAGGCCTGTTATACTTACATGTGTGTTTGGTGACTATTGCACTCAGGCGATGATGGAAAATACACAGTTCATCTGTGATCTCCCGATGTCTGAGTACATACCACCCACACCTGAGACACAAGGTAAGAGCATCCTGCTCGCCTCTTTCTCTTTGTATTTATTTACCTACTGCGAAGCCATTCTCTCACTGCCTCCTTTACTCACTGAACAAACGGAGGGTCTTTATCTCTCAGAATGCCTGAAAATAGTTTTCCATTTTTTAATGTTTAGAGGATGATCCAAACAGTTACACTGAATCTGAATCTATTAGCAGATATATTCTGAAGCTTAACTTATTGATTCTAACAAGTTCTGCTTTTCTTGGGAATCAAATTCATGACCTTGATGTTGTTAAAACATGTTGAGTTTTTAAAGTTCATTGGCTTAAGATTTTTATAATAACTTTTGAATTACTCCTATTGTAAAGCTGAATTCCCATTTCCCATATGCATTTGTGTAGATTTTGTGTCAGTGCCAGTGATGATCATGATGAATGACGGCATTGAAGTGGCATTTGGTGCATTTGAGTTCTATAACTGTACAGCCGTGGTAAAGAGATCAGAGAATGCACCGTGAGTATCAGGCAATGTTTTAAAAAAGGTGTAGCATTTCTTTAAATAAATCTTTGATTGGTCGGTTGTGTGTTCTGCAGATGCATCACATGTGTGACCAGTAAGTGGGGCTGCCAATGGAATACAAAAGATCACACATGCAGTGATCGAGATGACACTGTCACTGGTAATCATATCATTCAACACATGGAGGTAAGTCATGTTAGGATGAATACATGCATATATAAATTAATATGTCTGTTGGTGCAGTAATATACGGTGAGCGGTCAAAAGACGACTAATAACAGTATTATTTGTTTTTTTTTTTTTAGTTTTATTTGACTTTTTTAATGATTCTTTCAGGACGACAAGTGTCCTCAGTTTGAGATCCCAGAACCTCTGCTGATTCCTGTTGGAACTAAAACCACCATTACATTTCAGGGCAAAAATTTGGATGAATATAGGGTAAAATACATGCATTACTTCTTACTGTACATTGTGTGGTTGTTACGTTTACTACATTAGTGTATATTGTATAGTGTAGATTTTTGTTAGGTTTTACAGACTGAGCTAAACTTTGCAGGACAGGACTGGAATTCTCCATTACTGCTCTAGTTTATGGTTGTGAGTATTTTAGGCCTCTTTTTACTTTGCTTTTCTGTTTTCATTCCAGCTTGTTGCCGAGGAAGAAACGATGAAGGGACAGATCTCTGCCACAACAAAAGCCACTAACTTGGGCATCAAGCAGGAGGACATTAAGAAAATCACCGTAGGTGGAGTGCCATGTACTCATCAGCCAAAAAGATACTCATTCTCTAGGTACTGCATGAGAGCTGAAGGATTTAAGGATTCTTTGTAGGAACATATTTGTGTGCTTCAAGAAAGCAACCTTACATTTGTGTTGTTGCGTTAATTCTTTCATTTATAATATTTTATTGTTAAATCAGTTTATTGGTTATCATTTAAAAATGTATGTACTCATTAGTGCTGTGCAATGATTAATCATGATTAATCGCATCCAAAATAAATGTTTTTGTTTATAGAATGTATGTGTGTACTGTTTATATTTATTATGTGTATATATAAACACACACACACACACACACACACACACACACAGTATATATTTAAAAATATTAACTATTCATATAATTTCTAATACATATAAATATATTTACTATAAAAACAGAACATATTTTTCTTAAATATGTACATGCGTGTGTGTGTGTGTGTGTGTATTTATATTTTCATAATAAATGACAACCAAACAACTGTTTTAAATACATATTGGATATTTTAAATATATTATTATATATTTTAATTTATTTAAGCATTATTTAAATTAATGAAAATTATTTTTATGTGATTTAAAGTGATCTAAAATAATTTTATTTTCACAACATTATTCCAAACCCTTCTTGAAAAGCCTTGTAAGGCACTCAAGCTCAGCTATAGAGTGACGGGTAAACCAAGGTCGCTGTTAATTATAGCAATGAGACAAAAAGTGAGTTTCCAAAAGTGCAATTATTTGCTCACATTTCCTCAGAAAACCCAATGTTCTTGTTAGCTGGTTATTCAGTGTTCCATAGCCAATGCAATTTGTTATCCTGGGGACAGTAGCACAACCCCATTATGAAAAAATGTGTTATTTTCAACTTCTGAAGGTTATCTTGCCCCAATTACAATTTCAAAACTTCCTATTGCATTTTTCCGCTCTGTGAAGCCTATTATTTAATATCAACCAGCCGTAAAATCACAGAAATGAATGGATCTGATGTAATCACATAGTGATGTAATAGATTATAGAATCAGGTTTTAATCATTAGAACAAACAAAGAGTTTCCTGTTGTGTTTGTGTGTGTAAGCAATACTCCAGGCAATCAAAGCAGGATTATTGAAAGCCAAGAATGAATGTGGCTCTTGAAAGAGCTGTAAAGTAGTTATTTAAATAATTGTCTTTTGAGCATGTTGAGAACGTTTGCATTGGGAAAAGTCTTGGAATCTGATCAACCGCATTGGATACCCTGGCATAGTGTCTTCCTTCAAAGAGCGCCTCTCAGTCTTCATTAGTGGCTTCATTAGCTTTCTCACATCTCTGATCACTTGTAATCAGGTTGATGATGAGAACTGGGTATTTCACGGCTCAAGTTGCCAGCTGAAAGAATTGATTGTTTCCTCTTTATTTTTTTAAAACAAATATCTAAGTAAGATACATTTAGACCTGTCAGAAAAAGCAAAATGGTCTAAAACAAGACGAGTAGTTTACAAAAACTTTTTGTCTTAACTAAAGAGCAAGTTTTAAGTATTAAAAACCCATTTCATGGGCCAGTGATACCGTTATTTGATCATATATAAATTAATAAATATATAATAATTAGTTCTGGGCAACAATTAATCGTGATTAATCGCATCCAAAATAAAGTTTTTTGTGTACATAATGTATATGTATGTACTGTATATACACTTACATGTATATATTTATGAAAAATGTTATGTTTATATATTAAATATAATATAATATAAATTATATGAATTTAAATATATACATGTAAATATTTCCAAAATACATACTGTATGTCTGTGTCTTCATATATATATATATATATATATATATATATATATATAATCAAACAGTATACACACATATATTATATAAACAATAACTTTTATTTTGGATGAAAATAACATTAATTGTTGTCCAGCACTAATAATTATTAAAATATGGTAAAAATGTAGAAGTGTTTTTTACGTTTTTGTAATAGCCTTAATAAATATTATTACAAATATTATTTTCTTGTTCTGTATATACAAATATTTATAAATGTAAGGCCTATATCTATATGAATATATTATTTACATTTTTATATTAATAAATCATAGTATTTTATATGGTTATATAATACATAACATCTCTTAAATATATACAAACTAAAATATGAAAAATATTGTAAGAAATATTAATATTATTTCCTTGTTTAACCTCATCAAATTTTGTTCTATTTACATCTAAAAAGGGGCCAATTGTAGTTATTTTATATATATTGTTTACAATCTTTATATTGTATATCTATATACACTAATATATTATATAATATAAAAAATGAATACCCCCACACACACATATTATATAGATAGATAGATAGATAGATAGATAGATACTACATTAATATTATAAATGTAGGGCCTATATCTATATTTATTTTTTATATTAATAAATAATATTTCATGTGGTTGTACAATACATAACATCTCTAAATAAATACAAATAAAAATATGATAATATATATATATTTTTAAATACTTAAAGTATTTTAAAGTTGCACACACACACACACACACACACACACACACACAGACAGACATAGAAATAGAATATATTATTACTTATAAAACTAGGGCCTACATCTATATATTAATATATTGTGCATAATACATCTATATTAACATATTATATTTATTTTTTCTATTAATAAATCTGAAGTATTTCATACTATTATATAACACATACCATTTCTAAACATATACAAATTAAAATCTGATAAAATAATAATAATAGAAGTTATAAATAATAAAAATAAGTTTTTGCAATATTTTAACCAATATTATTACAAATATTATTTTCTTGTTCAAACCTCACAAAACTGCGTTTGATTTACATCTTAAAAAGGGGCCAGCTATATAGTTATTTTAGTGTTTTATTTTATTTTTACAATCTTTATGTATATTTATAAATGTCCTTGATCTATATTAATATATTATTTTTACATTTTTATATTCATAAATATTAAGTATTTTATACTTCTATGCAATACAAAACATATCTTAATATATATATAATCAAAATATGATGAAATATAAACTTATTTTTGTACTTTTGAAATGAGCAAACTTTGCCCTTCATCGTGATCTTCTTCCATACAGCGGCCTCATCATTTGGCGAAACACAGGGGTGCAGAATTCTGGGTGATGGTCCCAGGACTTGTGGGATTGATGGTGAGAGCACCAGATGGCTCATTAGTGGCACTGCACCAATCTGGCACTGCAGGGAATACCGGATACCATCCACCGAGCTAAACCAACATCTCCAGACGCTAAGTAATAGGAGTGCATGCAATTTATACACACACGCACACACACACACACACACACACACACACACACACAGAGAGAGAGAGAGAAACGTGCATGGACCACTCACTCATTTACGCAGACACACAAAATGTCACTCACACAACCAAACACACACACACACCTCTTTGATTAGAGCGAGGTTTATGCAATAACTCATATTGACAGCAACCCGACCAAGTTGGCTCGGTGCAACAGGGAACTGAGGGAAGCAAATCTAATCATCGGACGCGCTAAAAATAACTCCTTTATTTTTCGCTCTCACTCACTTTTTGTTCATGTTTATCCCCCCTCCCTCTCCACGACTCCTTCTGTTTGCTGTCTCACAGCATATTGTCTTTCTCTGCCAACTGACAGCGTAACTGTTTCTGCTCATCTGTCTTTGCCGCCATTCTCGATCTGCCAAATTCAGCTGCTCACGGACGGATGCAAATAACGTCTGTTTCTCGTTGAACACGGACATGGTGAGAATCTTACTGACGTTAAACGGTACTTTATAGGTTTTCGGGGTGTGGTAGTCTCGTGGGGTGGGTTAAAGTCCCCCTGAGAGTATTTTTTATGCTGATGTTATGATTTTAAACAATAGGGGGCGCCATAAGAACGCCTTACGAAACCGCTTCGTGAGATTTATTTATTTGTTTTCCAGTGTGTAGATGTCAAACTCAAGTTATTAGGAGTCAAAATGTGCTTTGGAATATCTTGAAAAGACTTGAATCGTTGGAAGCTGATGAAACTGCATGTGAGCCACAATCAATATCTGTCCATCACATTAGAGTCGCTCAAAACAGCAAGTGAAGTGTAAAATGACCTGCTCTGTCTCTGTGCTGTCTTGTTTATGATTTGTCAGATGATTCAGTCATCTGTTTCTTAGCATTTAGTAAAAGAGGTGTGACAGATCCACCCCGAGCCATAGAAGTATGGGACTATTTGAGAGAAAATAGAACAATGGTTGCGGATGACAGCCGGCTCTGTGTTTCACGCTCGGGCACAATGCCATCTCATTCCCCCCTGACAGCTATCATTATTCTCATTTTTTCTCTGATTTTCTGTCTGCTCCTGTTATGTTTCTCTTGTTTTGCTCAACTTTTACGCTAAAATATTTGAGAAAGGCATTTTAGGAGGGTTGAGAGAGAATGAGGCAGAGAGTGGGGAAGACGAATGGAGAGCGAGAGAGAGAGAATAAATGAAAAAGCAAAGCATCTCTGTCCCTACAGGCCTCGGGGCAAAGACCGCACTCTTTTCCTTCAGACAGACTAATTTCCATAGTCATGAATTATTCAAATCATTCAGCTTTGACACTCGGTCCAACTGCAACATACACACACGTGCAAGTGCACTTTTCGCTGCAATAACACACTGGGGTCCAAAACAACATTTTAAAGAGACACTGCATTAATGATGTTGCTCATGTTACCCAGACTGTCCTCTGAAGGCAAAGCCGCAAAAACACCTTGCTCACTTCAAAGACCTCGACTACCTGTGGATGACAGAACAATTCGGTGGGTTAATGAAGGTCAGTCTGTTAAATAGCTCTAATCTGGAAAGATTATAGCCAATAAGGTTCAATAAAAAAAAAAAAAAAAAGATGGTTGAAGTTTCCTAAGTCAATTTTATTTTATTATTATAAATTTTATTGTGTTTTGTTCTATATATTACATTTATTTTGTTAACATTGCTGACACCTTATAATTTAACGTTTTTGTTTATTTATTATTGTATATTGTTTCATTTTTGTTTTTAGTTATTTTATTATTCTAAATTTGATTGTGCTTTATTTATATATTGAATTTATTTTGTTAACATTGTATATTTTTGATTATTTATTATTGTATATTTATTTTATTTTATTATTATAAATATTAAAATACATTTATTGTATATTGTTTATTTTATTTATAAAGTGTAATTTATTTATTTTATTATACATTTTATACATTTTATTATGCTTTATTTTGTTAACATTGCTGACACATTTTTATTGTATTTTTATTATTAGAAATATAAATATTAAAGTAAATGTAAAATATTGAATTTATTTTGTTCACACTGACACTTTTTTATTTTAGATTTTTGTTTATTATTGTATATTGTTTATTTTATTTTATTTATAAATTATGTTATGCTTTATTTATATATTGAATTCATTTAGTTAATATCACGACACCTATTTATTTTAAACATTTGTTTATTTATTATTGTATATAGTTTTTAAATTTTATTTTATTTTAGTATTATACATTTTATTGTGCTTTATTTCATAGATTGAATTTATTTTGTTAACATTGCTGACATATTTTTATTTTAGATTTTTGTTTATTTGTTATTGTATATTGTTTATTTTATTTTATTTATAAATTTGATTGTGCTTTATTTCATATATTAAATTTATTTTGTTAACATTGCTGACACCTTTTTATTTAATATTTGTATTATTGTTTATTTGATTTTATTCTTTTTTTATTTTATATTTTTGTTTATTTATTATATTGAATGTATTGTATATTGTTTATTTTTTTTATTTATTTATTTTTTATTTGTAGTCTTCATGTATGTTTGTATTAATATCATATTTTTTATTATTTTACTTTTTTTTTGCAAACATTACTTGTCAATCTCTCATTTTTCTAAATCTGTATTATTCTTAATTTTCCTCCTACCCAGCCAAACATTAATCTTCAAAACGTACAGGATCAAAAGCATTGGACTAATGAAAGAGGTGGGCTTAAATATGTTGTCACAACACAATTTTCTCTGTCCACCCTCAATATCTGTCCTTTGATTAGGATTTACAATTAGTTTGGCCTTAATCTCAGTCACAGCATGAGCCAGATTCCCGCAAATCTCAGATTTACTGTAAGTGGTAGAGGAAAAGATCATTCTTTTATTCCGACTCAGGCTTCACAGCAGGGGGCCTATGGGGGGCCTCAAGGGTGTTTGAAGCAAGGTTAGAGCAAAGAACTATTTCTGATTCCTACTTCCACTGAAAATGCTTTTTTTTGAACATTTTTGAAGACTGAAACAGGCAGGATGGATCTACAGGGCCTAAACATAAAGTATCATCTGAAAAAATGTCTCACCACCATCAGAGATAATAAGGAAAAACAGATTTTTACCAAATACAGACTCAGTGGTCATAGTATCCATACAGTTATTAAAGTATTAATTAAAGCTAAATACTATATAGAAATATAGATATAACAGAGAGATGTTGTTTGAAAGAAACCGTCAGAAACAGACTGAATGTAGGTATTTCTAAACATATTTATTGTACAGTACTATAATGCATTTTTTAATTTATTTACTGAAACATTTCTGGTTACATATTTCATTTTATCATGCAACTGTTTTTGTGTATTGATGCTTTTCTACAATGCCCTAAAATAAAAATTGAGATTTTATCTATTGTTGTTTTGTATTATTGCGTATCACAATTATTATTTCAGAAAAATATTTGCAATTAATTTAATTTTATTTAATTTTATTTAACATAAGTTTTAATGTCATTTGTATTGAGGCCTTGAAGATGATTCCTAAACATTTATTTAACTAAACTGCCATTTTAATTTATTAACTTTGCTGATACTAACATATTTTAGTTTATTATATTTTAGTTTTATTTTTTTATTATATTTTAACATGTCACTATTTTTGTATTAATGTATTAATGCTTAATGCTGGAAATAATGTATGCAATACATATAAAATAGATTTTATGTATTGTATTTTATTATTGTATATTGCAGTTGTTATTTTATTGCAGTTGTTATTTTATTTAAAAAAAAAAGTAGTTTTATTTAAAAAAAGTTTGAAAAATATTTATTTTATTATTTTATTTATTTTATTTTTTTTGTTTTAATGTCATGGTATTGAAGCCTTGAAGATGATTCCTGAATTCATTTATTGAATTAAATCATCATTTTAATTGAGTAACTTTGCTAATACTATAACATTTCTGATACTTATTTTATTTTATTTTATTTTATTTTTTCTGTATTGATGCTTTGGCAACAATGTATGCCATACAATTGAAATGTATTTTTATGTATTGTATTTTGTTACTGCACATTGCAATTGGTATGTTATTTATATATATATATATATATATATATATATAAAACAATATATATGTTTATTTTTTTTTATGTTTTAATGTCATTGTATTGAAGCCTTGTAGATGATTCCTGAACATTTATTGAATTAAATCGTCATTTTAATTGAGTAACTTTGCTGATACTAACATTTCTGGAACTGTATTTTCATTATTTTATTTTATTTATTTTATTTTATTATTTTAAATGTATTTGAGCATGTAACTATTTTTCTGAAGTGAAAACTTTATGTATTGTATTTTATTATTGCATATTGCAGTTGTTATTTTATTTTTAAAAAATTATAAAAAAAAAAAAAAAAAAAACATTTATATAACTAAACCGCCATTTTGATTGAATAACTTTGCTAATACTAACATTTCTGGTACTATATTTTTATTTTATTTTATTTTATTATGTCACTATTTTTGTGGATTGATCCTTTGGCAACGATGTATGCCATAAAATTGAAATGCATTTTATGTATTGTATATTGTAGTTGTTATTTTATGAAAAAAAAAAAAAAAAAAAATATATATATATATATATATATATATGCATGCTTGAAAACTATTTTATTTTATTGAGTGAGAGAGTGTATTGAATCCTTGACTTAATTTAATAATTTTTTTTATTTAATTAAATTTTAATAACAACATTTTCTGTTACTTTTCGGATGGTTTGGCGACACTGCATGCCATGAAATTGAAATGAATCAAATAAATTATACAATAATATTTATATATAATAGATAAAATTGTGTTGTCACATTTTATTAGTGTATATTCTATAATTTATTTTATTTTATTATGGCACTGCATTTAAAAACCTGAGATTTAACTGAAAGTGTGTGTGTGTGTGCGTGTGAAAGAAAGAGAGCGAAATAGAGAGGGGGAGAGAGAGTGAGAGAGAGCGCGCGCGCTCGAGTGCTCCCTCTGGTCAATCGGGCAGGTCCAGATGAGTTCAGTGTCCTCATACATCAGCTGTGGAGACTTTTACTTCACCGGGGTTCCTTCAAAACTCACACAGGTACCCGTGAACATTCATATTCACTCGCACCTGGCGGCTTATCTGAAGCTCAGCCTACAAGGGCGTGGAAAAGCCAGGAATTGTTTTCGACGCTGGATTCCCAACATCGCCCTTACTTCGGATTTCCCAAACAAAGTGTCCTGCCTCCCCGGCTTTTCGCAAGGAATACTCTTTTATTTTCTCCACCAGCTCCAGTGATCCACTTGGAAGACGAATAATAATGTAAAGCTTTGATCGCGATCGCTCTCCGGCAGTTTCCGAACAGAAATCTTGATCTGCCATCGCGACTTGTTTCTCAGAAAGGTGAGTGAGCGTTCAACTTTCTGTTTGTTTTAACTGCGTGGTTTACATTTCTCAGCCGCGCTTGTTTGTAAACGCTTTAAAAACAACATCTAATCGCTTTTTTCTCTGAGTCTAGAGCCTTCAGACTTTTAACTGTTATCGCTTCATTTCAAATTAAATCAGTCTGAAGGAGCAGATAGGCTATACGTGGATTCGCAATCACCGCTTTTGAAGCTTTGTAACACTTCCAAGAAAAACAATGCGTCTCATTGACATACAACTTTTGTCATGTGTTGTTTCAGCTTTCCGTTGATTGTTTAAACATGTAAATAAGCGATAAAACACGGGGGTCGCTAGAATGTAGAAAGATAGGCTACGCGGCGTCGATAATCCCTCTTATAAAAAGTACCACTGACAATCTTTACAGTATTGCGTTTACATGGTTTTCCAGGGTATTTCCAAGATTACAGTGATGGAAGTATCATGATATGACATGTGTAAGTGCCACATTGGCTTCTGTTCGCTCGGTTTTATGCAGCACATATTTGCCGTCAGTCCTCTGATCTTGAAGAAACAAGATTTTCGGGTTTTAGACATGTTAGCATGTTGTTGCAAACTCAAACTCTCCTCTGCCCATTCTGTTTGCTTTAGCCGGATGTTTGTTCCTCTCAACACCATGCTGATGCTTGACATATGCTGTCTTAATAGTCTAACTAGCACTGTTCCACCCAAGATGCCCTTGTAAAACAGGGTGTAATGATGGGATATTTAGTAATACATGTCGTGTTTGATTGGCCGTGAACCATTTGTCACAGAGCAGAATTGCAGGGCTTCAGTATCTCTGTTCCTGTTGTCATCATCTGATGAGTTTCACTTACCTTCATTTCATTTTCTCCTGGCTTGTTTATTCTCCCAATTACACCCGGCTCTCATATTATGCAAGCTGTTGTGATAAAATCAACTATAATGAGGTAATCAAATTTCCCTCTGCTCTGTAATTGGGTGGCTGTGTTGCTGTTTGTGTTGCAGTGAAGTTCATTGCTGGCAGTGTTACACAACTGATCACTTGGATGTTTGCATATGAGTTAAAGATGTACTTTGAGGCTTCGCTTAACGGTCAAACCTTTTACTTGTAAATTCAAGTCCAAGTTGACATTGATAGTGATGCTCCGCTTGAAAAGTTCACCTAGATGCTTAAGATGGAAACACCATGCATTAAGAGCTGGGGGGCTGGAAACTTTATGAATTGAAGATCAGGGTAAATTTTACTTATTTTGTCTTGTGGGAAACATGTAAGTAGCTTCTGAAGGGCAGTACTAAATGAAAAAAAATATATTTAGGCAAAATAAGAAAAATGTAGACGTTTTCATTCTGTTCAAAAGTTTACACCCCTGGCTTTTATTGCATCATTTTTCCTTCTGGAGCATCAGTGAGTGTTTGAACCTTCTGTAATAGTTGCATATGAGTCCCTCAGTTGTCCTCAGTGTGAAAAGATGGATCTCGGTTATTACCGGATACGAAGATGGATACAGTTATTTATTGGAAAGAGTTCAAATACCCAAAAATGCTGAAAAAAAGAGGTTGTGGGACCTAAAGGATTTTTCTGAAGAACAGTGGGCAGTTTAAACTTTTGAACAGGGGCATTTTTAAAAAAACAGCTGTTATTTTCTCTTGTGGACTATTTGTAAATGTGAAATATCTTATTCAGGACAGGTCAGTATTAAATAAAACATTTTAAAACAATTAACATTTTGCAGATTCTGCAAGGTGTGTGTAAACTTTTGACTTCAAGTGTATCTGAGCTAGGTGGAAATATTCAGAAACTGGAAACCTAATTTGTCCTGATTATTATTCAAATAAGCTGTTATAGTTACTGAACACACACAAATTTCGCTTTGATTCTTCCGTATGAGAACATTTCTGTCGCTTGAGCGATTCATAGCAGGAAGTCATCCGGCCCCCTCAAGGTCAAAGATCAATGGTCAAAAACAGAGAGCGTGGAGAGAGAGAGTGCTCTCTTTTACCCCCATTTCTTCCTCCATTCTTCGTCTCTTATGAGCAATGACTGTGTTTATTTGTGTTTCTTGTTGAGGACCATGCACCCAGTACACAGAGGCCTCATTCATGCACTTCCTGAGGACTTTGTGTGTTTGTATTTGCTCATGTCGCCCATAGAACACGGAGCTGGCTTGATTAAAGAATCGCGATAATCATGTGAAACCCTCGTCTTCCTTTTTGAGTCACGGACGTGTCAACAGGTCCTTTGGTTTGTGATATCAGAGTGTTGATTGTTATGAGAGTCATAATTCTGAATAATTGGTGTTGAAGATAGGCGAAGTTTATGTGTGTTTTTTTGCTGAAAGCGCGTATAGTATGTATCAGTCTTTGTGATTTCGGTGTCCTTGTTCGCTGGGCCTCCTGGATAAGACCATCTGTGGTCTGGATGTTCACTCAGTCATTCTCACTTCCTGAACAGCCCACTCAGATATGAGCTAATCACAATGGCTTTTCTTTCTGTCGCTCTGAATTAGGATTCTCAAGAGCACTCTTGCGCAGGAGTAGTATTTTATTTACTGTTACTCCTAGTTGTAACTCTAATTATTAATTTTCTGTTTGTGCTTCAATTTGTGAATTATAAAATAATATGCTTAGTCATGCATAAACAGATCTCAGAACACTCTATGTTAAAGGGAAGGTTCACCTAAGAATGCAAATTGATATTTTAATCACCCTCATGTTGTTTGCAAAGCCTTTTGAGATACTTCCATGAACATAGGTAAAATTTGAAGAATGTAGTAGTTGCTGTTTTGCGCTTAGCTACAAAGAATGGCAACTGAAAGTTGCAAAGCAGAATTTAATGCTATAGAAGTTGTCTGTATGACACTTGTGCTTTTTTTTTTTACATAGAGGGTTTGCACTTACATCACGGTTTGATCAGTTACCCGGATGCGCGGCCATATTGGAGATACTTGTATGCAAACAACTGCATTGATTGTTGTTTGCTAATTAATGCTCTCTAAACCATAAAAAAACATGTGGAAGCTGCTAAGTCATATAGAGAAGGAAAGGGCAAACTAACGTTAATAGAGATTGTAAAGATTCTCCTTGATTTGTTATAACTTTTGGCAGTACTATTAGTACTTAAAATGTTTTCCCAGTCTGACCAATTAGTACAGCCCAAAGCATGACAATAGTTGAACATTTTCAGCAGCAATTAGCAAATATGCAAGTTTCATTCAGTTCGGTGGCGTTGTTTACATTCTGTGCCGCCAATATGGGCGAATGATGACGTGTCGTGAAAACACTATATTCTGAAGCATTACAATAGATTTTGATTCAGGGAGTTGAACTTGAGAATCAGTTCAGCAAATCATTATGAACTGGATCAACAGATTCACTGAGGAAAAATTCACTCAAAAGAGCAATTCTTTTGTAAACTCTCACTAGGGCTGATGTTAAGGTGTTGAAGATCCTCAGAAGGCTTGAAATGAATTGCAAAAGTCATATGAACTTTCTTTGTTATACTTTTATTGTGCTTTAAAGGTCATTTTGGAGCTTAACAGTCCCAGTTCTCATTTACTGTCTTATATTAAAAAGATTGAAAAAGTCACCTTGAAAGCATAAACAGGACTCTCTTTAAGATGTTTTTTTTCATTGGTAATTGATGTTAACAGTAAGGTCATTGAGTGAAACATGAGAAACGGATCATTTTGATTCATGAACGGATCATTCAGGCTGGTTTTGTGACTGGGATCAACCAACTGTTTGAAAAGAGTTGACTCAAAATGATTCAAAGTGATTTATATAAACTCATAAAAAAATTCTGTTGTTAATTACTCACCCTCATGTTGTTCCAAACCTGTAAGACCTTCGTTTATCTTCGGAAAACAAAGTAAGGTATTTTTGATGAAATCCACAAGCTTTCGGACAACTGAAACATTCAAGGCCCAGAAAGGTAGTAAAGATATCCTTAAAATAGTACTCTTGTGAGCGTGCGTCAAATACTGACTGAATGTTTGCACACAAAAAATATTCTTATAGCTTCATAAAATTGATCCACTAATGATGCATGGACTATTGTAATGATGACCTTTCTTGGCCTTGAACATATTAGTCAGATCAGAAAGCTTTCAGATTTCATCAAAAATATCTTAATTTGTGTTCCTGAAGATGAACAAAGGTCTTGCGGGTTTGCAACGACATGATGATGAATAATTAATATGAGAATTTTCATTTTTGGATGAATTATCCATCTCAGGTCAACTAACCTTTGTAGTCCCATAAACCCTACATCATCCTTCTACAGTTCACCCTTCTCTGTCAGCTGTTGCAATAGAAGCAAGCATCTTGTCAGTCTGAGAAAAGCACTTCAGCTCCGAATCCTTATATACGGTGACGCTAATGGATTTCTATGGGCGCTAATTTAGGTCTATGTCACGCTAATGGATCTGCACTGGTAGATTGTGCTGAGAATAATGAAAAAGACGTACAAAGGCCGACGTCTATCGAGAAGCCGCCACTTCGCCACAATGCCTGATACAACCTCGTTTCCCCCCGCCGTTCTGCTTTATTTAATTCAGATTGTGGCTTTTGGGCATCGTATTTAATTACTGGGAATGAGGTGGAGAGGAAGTGTGAGATGGAGGCATGCCAGGGCATGTTTTGATGTCCTAGAGCTCACGTCTTCTGGGGTTAGAGCAGGCATTTGAGTAATTTGCTTGCATCGCTCTTCTTGTGCGTTATCAGGGGACAAAGGTTATGTTTATTTCAGACTTCCGTTTAAGCTGTTTGCCTGGAATGCCTCGTGCTTTAATGCTCATCATGAGAGATATTATGTTGTAGGATCATGGGAATTTGTGCCTGTGCTTCTCCTAAATGTTGTTTATATTCAGTCGCACGCTTCAGCAGTCATTGATTTGTGTGTGGATAACCGCACAGGTGTCCTTCCATACTGAGAAGACATAGAGCTTTTTTTTTTTATTTTTTGAAAGAGTTCTAAGATATAAGAGCTGTTTCACTCAGAGTTGGTGCTCGATCAATATAAGTTTTTCATCAGCTGATACCTAGAGAACAGGGTAGCTGATGTAATGCTAATACAATACAATGGCAATTGTGACTATGTTCAAATGTTAGTACCATATAAATTATTCATAGATTTTATTATTTTTTTAATTTAATGCATTGGTGTTGGACTTTGGACCACAAAATTGACCACAAAAAGCGCTCAATGTAAATATGTCAAAACTTAGTTTTTTAATAGTAATATGCATTGCTAAGAATAAATGCAATTTTCTCAATATTTAGATTTTTTTTTACCTCAGATTCTAGATTTCCAAGTAGTCAACTAAATATTGTCCCTATTCTTAGCCATACATCAATGGAAATCTTATTTATTCAGGTTTCAGATGATAAATCTCAGTTTCAACAAATTTACCCTTATGACTGGTTGTATGGTCGCATATATCAGCTAATACTGGATATTTAATTTCCACTATGATTATTTTTAGAACTCTATGTAAAATGTCACTCAAGGTCGTGCTAATAACTTAATAAATGTAATAGGTTTATTTAATATAGGATTTTTATATTGGAGATTTATATATTTTTATATGTCTGAAATTACATTTTTGGCTTTTTAAATGCATTTGATTTATTTTTTATTTTTTTTATTATTTTTATTTATAAGGCTGTTGGTAAATTACCACATTTAGTGTTTTGTTCTTTGTATATTTAGACAATTTTGTATAAATTGTTTTGTATCTGTCATGGTTATCAAAAATGTATAATAATAATAATAATAATAATAATAATAATTCACAAAACTTTAGTGTTTCTTTTAAAAAATACAAAAAAATTTAATATTGGCCTTTTATTGGTTATTTAAAAATGGCTGAAATTATATTAGATTTTTGGTATCAACTACATTTTTAACTACATTGTCATCCCTAGTTGAAATGTCACACTGTTTACTCAATTTATTTATTTTCATTATTAATTGATAAGACTGTTGTTGTTGAATATTTGTTTAGACAATACAGATACAATACAATTGTATTATTGGCCATTTATTGGTTATCAAAAAATATATTATGAACTACAGTTTTAATAATAATACGTGCTAGCTGGAATTCAAAACAGTTTACTCAAATTTATAATTATTTATTGACAAGGCTTAAAAACTGCTGGATTTGTTAATTGGCCCAGTGGGCACTATTATTGGCCAAGTATTGGCTAAATAATTGGCCTAGCAGACAAATCAATCAAGTGCTTGTCTAAAATTGAAATAAAAGGTTATTAAAGATAAATATAGTTAAAGGAACTTAAACTGACTTACAGGATGAGTAACTTCATCCTGAAGTGAATTTTTAGACTAGAAAGAAAAAACTGCTGATGTTGGGACTTTGTGTAAAGGTCAGAGTCATTAACACTTCTTCTGTTTTGTTTGTGCAAGTTTCAGACAAACTGGATCTGTATGACGGCCGTCCATCCTCTGCACAATGACTCAATGAACAGGCATGTCTGCTCTGTGTCTTCTTTGACCAAGCTTGTCATATCTGTGGGTGTGACTTTAGTGTGTGTGTGTGGGCAGTGTGTCTAAATTTAGTTGATCATATTAATTAGTAACTCGGTATCAGCGTCATGCCGAGAGCGACGGAGAGAATTGTCACAGTAATGTCTCTGGTGCATTTCAGGGTTCGCTCGAGACGGCCTCACAGCTTTTAAATGGTTTGTTTAGGAACCTGTCGCCAACTGCAGATCCATTAGCTGTCCTTGTGTGCTGTTTTGGCAGGTGTGTACTTTTCTGTCAGAATGAGGAAAGCGTGTGTGTGTGTGTGTGTGTGTGTGTGTGTGTGTGTGTGTGGCCAAACATGTGGGTGGTGTCAGCAGGTGTCAAAGAGTGTGTGAGGTGAGATCACACATCTTCTCCTACATCTGAGTGACAGCTGTAAGTCTCTCGGGGACACACACGACACCACACCCCCCCCAATCTCCTACGGTGTTTCACAACACATATGGAGCCCCCTGCAAACCCTGCAACCTGTCGTCCTGTCTGGTTGTCTCGTCCTCTGTGGCTAATGTCTGACAAAAGCTCATAATGGACCGAAATGGCCATTAAGATGATTGATTGCTTCATTCACTCATCTATTCACCACCTTTATTAGCCTAAAAAGTGTATTTAACATCATGCCATGATGATGTGTACCTCAGAAGCCCATTTCTAATGTAATCACGATCGCCATTAGGGTTTATTGTTTGGTCTGGAATAAAACATCCAGCGTCTTTTACTCTGAATTCAATCGGGGTCGGGTTACGCTTCTATGAACGCTAAATCTCTTTCAGCCCGAAACATGAGGACTTTGACCCCGGGTTTTACAACGTTACACAATCCTAACAAAAGTCCATTGACTGAGCAACAAGGTGCTTGTCCTCACAGACTCGCTCTGTTTTAAGAGGCCTCCAAGATTGAAACTATTGCTGTTTTGAAGACCCTCCAACTGAGTTCTCCCTTCCAGCGTGCTTTTTTATTCAGGGTCCTGGAAAAACAAGAACACGTTCTACTCGATGCTTGCCAGCAGACAGAGAGAGCGAGAGAGAGGTGGCAACATCTATTCAGCTCTGCCCTAATGTCAGTCAAGTGCTTCTCATTTGCAGAACTTCAAAGCAGACGCTGCTTTTCTGCATTTAGCTCCATCTGATTTAGATGATGAATGCTCTTGTGTAACGGTGCGACCGGATGAACCGTGCAGAAACTCGACGGTAGCCACAGCCGTGCAAAAATGGCATGCACGGTTTATATAAACATCCCTTTGAGTCATGTAGATCTAAATCTTGAATACACACAAACACTTGGAACCGTCCCATGGTCTTAGGCTCTGGCCAAAAACGAGGCCCATGTGAATTGACATATGGCTGATTCATGGAGTATTTGTATAAAACGGGTGGCTTTCCCAGTTTCATAGTTCTTTTTTGGATAAGTTTGTGCTATATTATTGAGTTGCAATAGAATTATGGATATAAGCTGAAGGTAGTGATTCTTAAAGAATGTAATGTGGATATTTCTAAAATATCCACTTTGTCAAATGCTAGTTATGCAAAATCATGGCAACAGGGTTGACATTTTAAGGTCATTATGTAGGAAATGTAAACCTATGTAAGATAAATTGATAATAATGAGGTGGCATCTATCAGGGGTGTTTCCTCAGAGGAGGCAAAATTGTCTCCTTAAAATGCCATTATTACTAAAACTAACATTTGAAAAGTCAACCCAGGCTAACCCAGGGATGATAAATCGTTGCAACACATAAATTCTGGAATTTTCAAATGCATCGCGATTCTGAGCTTAGTTTTGAACAGCAGATGGAACTGCTTGCTTTACAAAGAGCTCTGCTCGTGTCCAAATCCTTACACGCACTTGAACCTAAAATAACCATTTATACAATTAAAAAAAAAAAATTGCAGCAAATTCACAGTGAATGTTCACAGTGGGCTGTGTTTACATAAATCCCGCTTCACAAAAGCATTCTGAGCCGAGGTGAAATTACATGACTCAGCCGAACGCACAAGTGCTCTTCAGCACTCTTCTTTGTGAGCATTTAAGTGTGTTAGAGTGCCATCTACTGTTAAAATCTAAGCTCGGAATCGATTCCAAAGACAAACGAGATGCATTCGGAGGAATTGATCCACAAATCGCTTTATTGTCCCATCCCTACTTACTGCACGTTCAGTGGTAGTTTCAAAGTGAAACGTCCAAAGAGTGGCGCTAAAACACACATCGGCACAGCCCTAATATCCAGTTAGTGTCGCTAAAGGTTAATACTCTATCATGTTGGAAATATCCCCTAAACCAAACTTAAACCTAATCGTAACGTTAACGAATGCAAAAGTGAAATAAAAATGCATTTGTTGAGCGAATGCAATGGCATCAGCCACGCTATTTTTAAATTCCTTACATGGATTTGAGCTGTTTTGTCAAACCGTAGTTTCACGGGGTTTGTACCGAGAAAACTCACACATATAAAGCTGTATATGTGAGGACACCGTTCAAAAGTATGAGTTTTCAAATGGTGCAGGATGTTACAATTGTTTTGAAGCCATAATATAATATTCCGTAAGCAATTGTGTGAAAATTAGATTTTATTAATCTCAACTGTGTGTTAATCTGTGTGTTAGTCTGGGTTTTAAGACCTCTAGTGTTCATTTCAACTGGAAACTGCAGTGATTCATACATATACATGTTGTTTTTTTTTTTTTTTTTTTTCTCAGTTTTGCAGAAATGTATATAGAGGCATGTATTTCCAATAAGTCTATGTTGAAGAAAATGTATAAATCTAAAGTTTTTCTAAAAAAACATTGTACAACAGCAACACCAGCAAGCAAAGTTACAGTGGGAGTCCAAGTCTCTCACCTCCCCTGAACCCATTGAGTTTTAACAGACCCACAAAAAGCGTGCGCTGACTTTGGTGGGGGGTAATTGAGAATGAATGGGGCGATATGATTGGATATGACTGGTCATGATCGGCTGCGATTTGTTCATGCGATAAATCCTGCCTCTTGTGTTTCTGCGGGTTCCGCGCATTCTCAAAACGGTGTAAATGAACAATATAATGGCGTTAATGGGAAGACTAATTTTAAAAAGTAAGTAAACAACTCACACACTTAGATATAAACACTTTATGTCAAAATAAGACTCAAAGTGACATGAAAACATGATCTGTGGAAGTTTTGTGGAATCAACTTGCTAAAATTGAAAGTATACAGTTGTGCTCAAAAGTTTGCATACCCCTTGCAGAATCTGCAAAATGTTAATTCTTTTAGCAAAATAAGAGGGATCATACAAAATGCATGTTATTTTTTTATTTAGTACTGACCTGAATAAGATATTTTACATAAGACATTTACATATAGTCCACAAGAGAAAACAATAGTTGAATTTATAAAAATGGCCTTGTTCAAAAGTTTACATACCCTTGATTCTTAATACTATGTTGTTACCTGAATGACCCACAGCTGTTTTTTTATTTTTTTTATTTTTAGTGATAGTTGTTCATGAGTCCCTTGTTTGTCCTGAAAAGTTAAACTGTCTGCTGTTCATTTAGCTAAATGGAAAAGCTGCTTAAACGACCTGTTAGTTGGCCTTTTGTGCCTGTGATATGTACTGGTGAATTGCCTCCTCGATAACATTGACACAGCGGGATTTAATTCCTCCACGGGCATCAGCGGTGCTTCTGTTAATCCTCAAACAGTCCAATTTCCTCACACTGAGCTTTAATTTTAATTATCATCTTTAAAATACTGCTAATATTTCGTCCTGCTGTGCTATGCCAATAGCCCTGAGCTGTAGGATATTTCCTCTTCCCTTTTTACCCGGGATCAGTAATATTAATTACGGAGACAGGCTGCTTCTAGGGCTGAAGGCGTGATGATATGTATGGGAATTGAAAAGATTTTATAAGTTTGCCCTTTTTTGTCTTGTTGACTATGAGAGACGCTAATAACTGCAAGAATGTTGTGAGCATGGAATGATGGGATTAGTGTTTGTTTAAATATGCGATCTTACATGTGTTTATCTTGGGGAATGTGGGGGTAGGAGGATACATGAATAACAGCAGGAGGTGAAGGTCATTTAAACCTCAACTGTCAAATTGTGAAATATTGAAGGGGTGGAGTCACAGCAGGTCTTGTTGTCATGGTCGCAGATGATCCTATCAGTGCATGCTGGGCGAATGGAAACTCCCACGTAGATTCCTGACTTGGATGTCTCACTTCTGAAGTTCTGGAAGTTTGGAAAAAAAAACTGACGCTGTAATGTCTGTCACTGGTTGGCATGAGTCATATGACCTGCCATCTACCTGATTAGGCTCTGAATGATAAACCTGAGCAGTTAGTCATTTAGACTATCAACTAGTCGATATTGAAAACATGTTGTGTTACACATCCCTTCTGTGAATCGCCATTGATTGTCTATAAACTTTGTTGATTTCTGAAGGGGGACAGGATGAGAAAGAGAGAGACTGAGAGCTGTTAACTTGGGAAGTGAACGACCTGTTAACTGATTGACCTCCACTTGCCTCCAGTTGCATTTAATGGTCAGTAAATCACCCCATGCTCCCCGTGGAGTGACCTAGCACAGTTATGGACTTCCAAGAGTGTGTGATAAGTATGTGCTGCAGTGTTCATTTTGACACATCAATGCGGCACACACACACAGAGCAGTTACGCACAGGGTTATGCGTGGCTGATGTAACCTTCTTTCTTTGGAAACTTTGTCCACTGTTGAATAAAAATATGAAGAAGGTTATTGTGACTCTTTATCTTACAGTTTTGACTTTTTCTGCATTTGCGAGTTTACATCATGCAATTCTGACTTTTTTCTTTCACAATTGGGAGATATAAACGTGCAATTTTGAGTTCTAAAGTTAAAATGGAGATATAAAAAAAGTCAGAATTGTGAGATATATATATAACTCGCAATTCTGAGAACAGGATTTTTTCCCCCCTCAAAATTGGATTGCAAGTTTATATCTCACAATTGAGATACAAACTCACATTTCTGATTTTTCTGAGTTTCTTGCAGTTTACTTTTTGAGTTTCTCACAGATCTGACTTCATAACTCACAGTTATGAGTTTATATCTCACAATTCTGACTTTATAACTTGAAATTGTGAGTTTATATCACACAATCCTGAAAAAAGTCAGAATTGTGAGTTTTTATCAGTTTTTTTTTATTTAATTTTTTTTTTTTTTATCATTGCTTAGGTGTTGCAAAGTGTTTTCTTATTGGCCAAAGTCTTTGTTTATGTTGCACACAAATCTGCTTGCTTTTCAAATCTGATCTTAACCGCACGGTCATTTTGCGAGTGATGAAATATGCTGGTTGAGACAGCGAAGGTAATATCTGGTAGAATTTTATTGGTTGCTATAGTAATGATGTAAGCATCCATCATATTGCCAAGATACTTTCTTATACAACAGCTCTGGGCATTTTGTATTATGTTACATATGTATTGCGTCCCAGACAAGGAAAATAAACTACCTGAAATCCAAGCTAACCATTCAGACTGAGGCTCATTACAAAAATCAGATATTAATTAGATTTGAAAACACATATGGATGTAGTTTGGATCAGATTTTGAGTGTTTCTGTGCTATTCAGAATGGAAAAACACAACCTGTTAGAGTCAATTATGACAAAAACAAGTACAAAATATGATATTTATGTCTTTAGATATGGTTAGTTAGACTAACAAAACACATGATTGTATATTGTATAAATGTTTTAATTGTATGAGTAATATTTGAGTGATATATTTACATTGTTGCAATCTCTGCCCTGTTGAGCTCTGGCATTTCCAAGTTGAGCTGGATGGGAAAATTTGTTCTTAACACACTCTGTCTGTTTCCCATTGGCTTCAGAGATACAGTGAACAGATAATGTAGAGCGTGTCCATGTATGTGTGAGAGGAATATGAGTAAATGCGTAAAATGGGGATTTAACCGATTTTACGTGTAACTGCTCATACATAAATGGCATAATTTTGTTGCGTGAATGTGTTCTGTGCATGTTTGTGTGGTCGGAGTCTCTGTTTCAGCTCATGAGCTTAATTTCCTGTGTGCTGGCTCGCTGCCCGCCTGATGTTGGCTGGATGCCTTTCTCTTTCCTTCTCTCTCTCCCTCCCTCTCTCTCTCTCTTTTGCTCCCTTTCTCATTCCCTTCTCTTGTTTCCAGCTCTGACCACAACAGCTTTCCCAGAATTCCCTGACTGCATCCCAGCGTTCATCAAAGTGGCCCAGCGCATCGGTCTCTAGCTACTAAACAGAAACAAATGTCACAGTCCTGCTCTCGTAGGCCTGACCTCATCTCTTCCTTCACAAACGCACCGAAAGACGAGATAGTCTTTGACTGACTCATTCAGCAAAAGCACAGCAGTGTTGTGGGGCTGTGAAGTGTAAAGTTTTGATTTTATAAACAAAGCTTGATAGTACTGACCTCCTACTGGCTTCATTACAGATCATTAAAAAAAGCTTACGATAGTCATTCTGTCTGTTTCCCCATTCCTTCCTTATCTGCGTTTTCTCCATCGCACAGTCTGTACCTTATGCCACTTATGGGGTGAAACACTTAGCTAGTTTTGGCTGCCCTTTCTTTCTCATTCTTTGTTTCGCTCTTGCTTTCCAGTGTGGATGAGACACAGAAATAACATTTCATGGTTAAAGAAACAGCGTATGTTATGACAGAACTTTTGGAATTTTAAGGCCTTTTCAGAACTTTCAAACTTTGTGTGCTCTGAAGGACTGTTCTAAAATGTCAACTTGTTATTATTAAGGTTTTTGAGGAAAAAATTTCTCCATATAGTGGAGAAAATTTGGACCAACATGCTGAAGGTCCAAATTGCAGTTTCAATGCAGCTTCAACACATCTACACATTCCCAGCTGAGGAATAAGGATCTTATCTAGTGAAATGATTGGTCATTTTCTAAAAAGATAAGCATTTGTGGTTGAAAAGTATAGATATTTTTCTCTCGCACTAGCTCTGTGTCTATGGCTTCGCGTTCCGTAATCATATTGGAAAGGTCAAACATGGCATAGATGGAAGTACCGACCCAGTGTTTATAAAGTGAACATGCAAAGAAAGTCAAATGCCCTTTACAAAAAACTAGTGCAAGATGAGCATTTGTGATTATAAAGTATAGAATTTTTGTATTTTTTTTTTTTTTTAGAAAATGGCCGATCATTTTGCTAGACAAGACCCTTATTACTCAGCTGAGATTGTGTAGAGGCCTTTGAAGCTGCATTGAAACTGCAATTTGGACCTTCAACTCGTTGATCCCCATTGAAGTCTACTATATGGTGACAAATCCTGGAATGTTTTCCTCAAAAACTTTTATTTCTTTTAGAATGAAAAAGAGAGACATGAACATCTTGGACAGTGTTGCCAAGTCCGTGGTTTTCACAGAATTGGGCTACTTTCATACTATTTCCATGGGTTGAAGCGACCCCAGTGACTTAATATTTAGCCCCTGTAATGCAATTTTTACCAGGGGACCCCCTCGAAACGCGATTGGGCTACTTTTGGCCTAGTTTTGAGTAGAAATTGGGCGGGTTTTGTTGTGAAAACCTGGCAACCCTGATCTTGGATGTCGTTGGGTTGACTAAATTATCAGGAGAGTTGAATTCAGGAGAAACTAAGTTATTTGAATTGTCAGCGTGTTTAGCTTCCTGAAAACGAAAACTAGGCCATCTTGATTTTCCATCAAGATAATAGGTGTACAAGAGCAGCAAATATTTACTAGAATGAGGAATACCTAAAGCCTCAGCCATCTCTTTGTCAGGATACTGATATGTTTCAACTCGGCAGTAAGTATTGTTTACTGTTTTGTTAAACTATGCTGAAAGGCTAGTCATTCAGACTAGCCTAGCTAATACGCTAGTCCATTTAAGAGTAAACAGTCTGAGTAAACAGACAGTGCCTCTATCACTAAAGCCATTGGCCTACTTAGCTGAAAGGCAGCATTTTCACTGTAATTGTTACAATTTTGTCCAAATACTTTTGTACAAGTCTTATGTATAGCCTACTATTACTGACAATAGCACATCTGGTTTAATGGCACATTTGAAGATGGCTCTATAAAGACTGAGACTTGTTACTGTGACAAACGGAGCCGTCTCTGTTAGCAAAACAATCACGTCTTGCAAACTAGAGTGCGTTTCCATCTTTAAAGTGTTCACTAGTTGGAATGTCCCATATTTCCCCTCCCCCTCTTTCACTCTCTCACTCTCTCTCTGCTTGCTTTCTTCTCAGCATGCTGTCTCTCTAGTGAGCCGTACAGACCAGAGCTGACTGTAAATTCCTCAGTTTAATATAAGTAATTAGTCCTAGGTGGTTGCATAGTCCAAGTAACAGAAAGTACCTCACGAAGAAACATTCCCGAATGTTCAGGTTTTACTTTCATTTTATGGTTTGACTGACCTGGGATCAGGGTTAGAAGATCTAAAGCATCTCTCATCCCTCAGAGACATCCCTCAGATGTCAAACAAAGCACTGACAGCTACTCAAGACGATACAACAAACGACAAAGCCAGAAACAACGCTATCGCCAGTGCACGTGTTCAAGATAGTGAGCCGGTTTGCTTTGCAGCGCCATTCCCCCTTTTCGCCTGGCTGTTGCCTAAGCGCTCAAACGACCTCTGGAACATCGGCTCTTATCAGGCAGTGGCCGCTGCGCATTCCACCGAGATAAGAGCTCCAGCCGGCTTCTGTCAACACAAAGTCTGTGCGAGTGTGTCCACAATCACTTCTGTTCGTTTGTAGCGTGGCCTAGTTGTAATAAATGCGGCGGTCACTACGTCCCGCAAGAAAACAGACCTGTTTCTCTACACTCTTTCCTCTCGACGTCTCCAAGGGCTGATGGGAGATTATCATAAGGAGTGTTCTAGTGCAACCCAGGCCCAGTACAGGAATTATGCATGAGGGTCGGCACACCAGTTGCCCTCTGAGCCAGTTTTAATCAATTATGGAACCTCACTGTGTGTGTGCTATGAATTGTCCGACAGAGCACCCCATGCTCTCGTGGGACTCGCAGGTAGTCTTGCTTCACAGATTGGATGCTGGTGTAGCCCCCGTGGCTCTTTCATAACCTTTCTGTCTTGTGATCAATAATGTAATTCGGTGTGTTTGGTATGAGTCTGAATCCAATCTTAGCCGCTCCATCCCGGCTTAACAAGGTTCTTCTGTGGTGTCCTTGAGCCTTGATGCGTGTGTGGGACATATAGAGTGGAATTGGGAGAACGAGAGCAGGGCAGACTCTCATTAATACTTGAGTTGTAGACGCAGACTTGTGATATGGCAAATCTTGTAAGGGACAATCACCGAAAACACACATACACGCTTGGATATTCTTAATGCATTTTCCATTACCAGTTTTTTTTTCAGTGTAGTCGGATGTTAAAGCAGAGCTTGGGTTGCGTGCAGGCACAAAATGTTGCATCCGCATTCCGCAACTTTTCTACTTTAATGCCACATTTAGAGGTAGTGCAGGATGTACAGCAAGAAAGTTGCAGGGTGGGAAATTAATTAAATCATGAAAAGTGGTTTCTACATTACAGGTGGTTGGAGGAGGGGTTTGAAACAACACAGGCAGAGCAATTAAATGATTCCATTCCAAAAAATAAAACAACATAAAAACGTATAATATAATATAATATAATATATTTTTTTCATCTTATTTAAGAATTAAAGAGATTTAATTTTTGTTTTAATTTTGCTTTAAACACATGTAGAAATTTCATAAGTTTTACTTATTACTCACTTAAGCTAATATTTCATGAGTTTGAGGCTTATTTTTCTTCATTTTAAAATTGGAACTGTTTTATCATATTGACATTTTAAAAAAAATCATTAAAAAAATTTAAATAAAATAAAATAAAAATATGCTCATCAAAGAAGATTTATATTTATATTTAATCAATGTATTTATAAATTACATTTTTAGTTTTAAACAAATTCAACAAAAGGGCTCGACAGAGTCATAAGCGTCCAACAAAATGTAATAGTCTCAAAGACTGACATTTTTGGGAAATTGTTTACCATTGAATTGTTTACTGTATAATCATAGGGCCCTATGAATTTTCTGTGTTCTGTTTTTTCTGTTTTAATTTTTTAGATTCTGTTTTAAGTGTCTAATTAATTTAAATCATGAAACTTACCAATTTAACAGCAATTTATTAAAAGTTTAAGAAAAGTTGCATTTTTAAAGCTTGATGAAATGTTTTTTTTTCTTCTGAAATTTAGTTTTTATCATATTTTGTTTTCCATCAATTTTTTGGATCCCATTTTAATGGTTTCATTAAATTTTAATAATCAAAAGCATCTAAAAATAATTGATTTTATACAAAAATATTTATTCATTTATTTTTTTCTTAATTCTGTATGCAGCATTCTGCATTTTTTTTTATTTTATTTTATTTATTTATTTATTTATTTTTTTTTTTACATTAAATCATATATTTCTGTCACAGTTTCTTCAAGTTAAACCGAACATTTATTTTGACAGGCTGCTGTGAAGACCTTTAAGTGTCTGATTGTATATAATAGGACGATAGTTTTTCTTAAAAGAAGTGGTAAAATACACATTAAGTGACTCTCAAAGCAGTTCTAGCAATCGTTTCTGTTCATGTACTAATATAACAAACGAAAAACCACATGTCTGCGCCATTCATTCACACATACATGCAGGATTCATATTTAAATAGCTTTTTTGCACCTTAATATTGACACTCTAGTCCATATCATGTTTTGATTTGAGTGTACTGACCTACTTTTGATCTATACACCCAGAATTCCATGACGTTCCGCGTTATACAGTAACTTTTAACCATTTTTATGACTGGATAATGCGATGCAGAAAACACGGAATAGAATCTTAGGGCACTGTGATCAGGAAGATGTATTAAGGAACATCAAAATCACTCAGGAAATAAGTGTTTAATGGGGAATCTTGTGGCTTTACAGTAAGCATTTGTGCAGTGCGTTGTGGGTGGAGCACATCTCAGCTTCTCATGTTCTCACACTGACATAAGTAATATGCATTTAGTCTCAGCTTTATTAGTGCAGAGTGTCTCTTTCTCCATCTATAGAATTGCTGAGATAAGAGCATCTGCAGGTACGAGGTGTGTGTGTGTGTGTGTGTGTGTGTGTGAGTGGAGGACGAGAGTGCTGAAGTGATTAGAGGCTGATGTACCCTGTCTGTTCCATTATACACACTGACCTCAGCCGCTCACACACACACACACACACACACACACACACACACACACACACACAAATCAATTCTCCTCACACCAACTGGAGCCTTAACCGGATTTGTGATGATGGTGTCTGTCTCATCACGGCATGGAGCAGCGTTTTCTCCACTCGAGTTCTTCCCCCATACCTTTCGAAACCTTCATCATCTTCGTCATCCTCCTCCGACCCATAACAACGTTTCGGTCAGACCTCTCAGAGATTAGTTTGCTGTAGCCGACGCTGTTTATATAAGAATATCTCTCCGTATGTATTTAAATATGTCTCCCACACTCAAGAAATTTCAATACATTTTTGTGAACCTGGAACCAGTGGGCAGTGAGATTAGACTCCACGCCTGTCAGAGCTGTCAGCTTTCAAACTTCTCCATTAGACCGGCAGCTATTCCGTCACCATGACGACCGTCTGTACCGAAGCTCTCAGCAGGGTTCTGGCTCCGCCTCTCCCCCTGGTACCACAAGTTTGACCTTTGACCTCTCTTTCTCTTTTTGTTGCTTTGATAGTCACAATTGTAGTGTGTACCTTCTGTAATTGCAGGGCTTGTCTTTTTCTTTCCGAACGGTGCAGAAGGTTGTCTTGCAGACATCTGAGGAATGCGATCAGCTCGGATCACTCCCACACTATTGTTTATTCTGCGCGTATAAGTCCAGTGGAGAGGTACGCAGACAGAAGGTGCGTTTAGGAGCTGTGAACTTTTGTTGAATGCTGTGCGTTCACTGGCTGCATTCCAGAGTCCTGCTTGTCATTTCCTGCAATTATGCTTCTTTACAGAGAGGCTGCGTTTCACAGCTTTTAACTCTCCTCTCCGGTGTCATTGAAGCTTTATGTACTCAAACACGTACCTTCACCGACTCCATCTCTCTCATTAAATCCAGCCTGTTCGCTTTTATACGTTCACACGCATGCACTTTAGACTTTCAGGTTCAGCTATGAGCTTGTTTTTCATTGTCTGACACTCTCAGCTGTAAAAATGTGCGGAAATTTTAATGGAACAAGAGTAGAAATGCTAGAAACCTGTAGACTGGTTAAGTGTTAGATGTACATTTGAATGTTTGCGGTTGATGAAGTCTCTTGCGCTCACCAAGCCTACATTTATTTGATCCAAAATACAGTAAAAGTTGTAATATTTTTACTATTTAAAATAACTGCTTTCTATTTGGATATATTTGAAAATGTAATTTATTTTTGTCATGCAGAGCTAAATTTTCAGCATCATTGCTCCAGTCTTCAGTGTCACATGATCCTTCAGAAATTATTCTAATATGCTGATTTGCTGCTCAAGACACATTTCTTCTTATTATAAGTGTGAAAACGGTTGTGCTATTTAACGGTTTAATGCTTTTTTTTTTTTTTTTTTTTTTTTAGTTCAAGGTGAAAATCTGTATTATATACAACAACAACAACAAAAAGTTACATTTGTAAATGCAAGTAATTTATTCATAGTGAAAAGCAGTCAAATGTAATTCCTATCATAATGCATCATATTTGATTTTTACTTGAGTTTATATCAGTTATGTTTTTTGGTTGTTGTTTCATATTTGTGTTACTCTGGTGTTTTGTGTGCAAGCCCATTTCCGCCACTGAATAATAAAAAAAAAAGGTTATTGCAACTTTTTATCTTGCAATTGAGACTTTTTTTTCTCAGAATTGTGTGATGTAAACTCACAATTGCAAGAATTAAAGTCATAACTGCATGGTAAAAATTCACACAAATTCACACAAAATTGTGTGTTTGTATCATGCTATTTTGAGAAAAAATTCAGAATTGCGAGTTTGTATCATTCATTTTTTAGGAAAAAGTCAGAATTGCGAGTTTCTATCGTGCAAATTTGAGAAAAAAGTCAGAATTGCCAGTTTGTATCATGCAATTCTAAGACAAAAAAGTCAGAAATCAGGTTTGTATTGTAATTCTGAGAAAAAAGTCAGAATTCCCTGTTTGTATCATGCAATTCTAAGAAAAAAAGTCAGAAATCAGGTTTGTATAATGTAATTCTGAAGAATAAAAATCAGAAATGCGAGTTTGTGTCATTTTAATTTTGAGTAAAAGGTCAGAATTGCGAGTTTGTATCATGCAATTCTGAGGGGAAAAAAGTCACGGTCGCAATTGTAAGAAGTTACCCTTTTATTTTATTTAGTGGTGGAAACGGGCTTCCATATTTTTGTGATTTGATTCATGCAAGCAGTCTTTCAAATGATTCATTGTAAGAACTGACATGTAAGAGTCCTTAGCTGGTGAATCGGACTACACTGTTCATGCTGTGTTTGCACGAACAACTTCCTTTACTGTGGTAAATCAAATAGATTTGTGAGTTTGAAATGGGCTTTATATTATGATTGTATCAATGAACAAATAGTCAAAATACCATACAGTAATGGCTGAAAGACTGCCATCATTTTTTTTTTTTCTGCAGGAATTCCTAACAATCTTTTTTTATTGTAACATTAACCAGATTTTTACAGCTTGGGCCCGCTGTTGTTTTTCAGTCTGTCTGTCTGTCTGTGTTGAGCTTAAGCAGCAGTCACAGTTTCGCAAACTATGGAAAGAGTTCTATGCCTAAAAATGGCTTCTGCAGCTTTCCAGTAACAGAACGGCCCGAACGGTACGCCACAAGTGTTGCTTTTGTCTTCTCAACTAGCTGCCAAATCCAGCAGACATGCCTGCCTGACAATGGATTTTGTATTGTTTCTCTTATAACACACATTTTGTGTTACTTTTGTGCTTGCTTAGCATATTATTTAAAACGTACTGTTGGCAGACTTGATATCAAGTACATTGTGTTCACTTCTGGGCTGGACAGACTGAAACCACAGAACGTCTTTCCTCCCATAACACAAACAGCGATTCAGTTTCTCCTGTTTATCTTTCAGAGTTAACATAAAACACAATGGCCAGGAAAAACAGGCCTGTAGCTGTTTATTCCAGATATAATTCTACAATAAAGCCTTCAGTCAGAGAACAGTTCAATTTTATGGACTCAAAGTGGAAACTGGCACTGCTGGTCGAGTTGAGAACGGACGAGCGCACGCAGACGAATCAACACGGGGCGGCAGACAGACTGTGAGGTCTTCACCGTTCACCTGCAGAGCTAATCATGTGTCACAATAGCAAGAGATTCACAGCAGACAGACTCTCAGAGGCAGACGTGCTGAGTCCGGCCCGCTGTCAGATATTACACCTGATAAATACGGTTAGGTGTGCTGCTCTACTGTACATCTGATTGAGGTTGATTCATGTCATTGCCGTTAATGACTTTGTGAATCATGTTTCCCCAGAGCTATGATAGCTTGCCTGATTGCTCTAGTGTGTGCATCGTCGCATGCGTCTCTGTGTGTGTGTGTATATATGTATATATTTGTGTGTGTGCAACCCTGTTTAAACAGGGATGTGGGTGGAAGCCATTAGCAGGTGTGAGTATGCCTTACCGCTTTAATGGACCATTGAGAAACAAATGACAGCCTGTTTTCTTTGTGGATGTATTTGTGGATGTTTTACCATTACCTGTGTCACTTGGAGAAACATCTAAATGATCATTATATTTTCCTCATGATGTGTATATGAGCCTTTTTTATTTTCTTTCTTATTTTCCTTTTGGTTTTCCTCATTTTCATTTTTTTTTTTTTTTATTTTGCCCTAATGGGTGAATAAAAACATGCCTAGGTCACATTTCGCATAAACAAAAAGGGGGATTTTTTTCCCCCTTTTAAATATATTATATTTATGTTGCTACTTTTAATATTTATGTATTTATTTATTTTTATCCACCATTATACTTCTTATTGTAATACTGTATTTTTATAATTCAGTATAACAAACTTTTTAAATAAGTATAAAGGCAGTATACTACAATAATGCAATTTTTTTTTAATATATTTTGCATTGTAAAATGTAACATTTAAACACATTAAACAGTCTTGACTGTATAAGCCTAAATTATTCATTAATTCATTTCATTCATTCACTGCTATTCCTATTAGTTCTTTGTTCGCATTATTGTGACACTGTATTTTGACTGCATTAAAAATGCGAATACATTTTTAATGTGAATGTATTAAGGCAGCATACTACAATAATGCATATTTAATTTCATTTTATTGTTTTATTTTATCTTATTTATTTTAAGGCAGTATGCTTCATTAATGTAGATTTTATTTATTTATTTTTTTTATTAAGGCAGTACACTACAATAATGCATATTTTTATTTTATTTTATCATTTTGTGTTTTATTAAGGCAGTATACTACAGTAATGTATTTTTTATTTTATTAAGGCAGTATACTACAGTAATGCATATTTTTTTATTTTATTAAGGCAGTATACTACAATAATGCATATTTAATTGAATTTCATTTTTTTATTTTATCAAGGCAGTATACTTCAATAATGTACATTTCATTTTTTAGTTTATTTTATTAAGGAAGTATACTACAATAATGTTTTTATTGTAATTTTTGTTGTTTTGTTTTGAAGCAGAAACTAATTTTTTTTTTTTTTGGTATTGTTTATTTCAGTGTTTATTCTATATACTGTAATTTTTTTTTTTAAATCTGTACAAAGACAGTACAATAAATGCATAATGTACAATAATGCTTGAATTCTTCACAAATAAGTTCATAATTAAGTTAATAACCATTTTAATAGACTTTTTACATTATTTTTTTTTTCACAACTTAATATAATGGGTTGAAATATGACCTGGTTGTATTTTTTTACTTTTCTTTTTTTTCTTCTTAGACTCACTGTCATATTCTCTGCGCAGTGCATTTACACAAAAGACACATACACGAGTGCATGTGGTCACATGTTATTTTGACCTGAATTCACACTAACCTCCTCTGTCACACACACACACCCTATAAACAAAGACACTGGGCACGTTTCCCTGCTCTGTGCAACGATTTTTCGCCATTCATGTCCCAGCATGCCGACACTCCCCATGTCCATTAGTGTAACAGTGACACAAACCGAGCTTCACAGACTCCTCTCTTGCCTAACCGCTTCGTTTTAATACTCTACTCCGTTGCAACCACCATATGTATTCCACAGCCAGAGGCCAAAACAATCTGTATTGTTATTTTCAGAGGGGCTAAATGTTGTCTGCCAGCCATATTTAACCCTGAAGTGAGTGCAGATGCTATAAAGTGTTTGTGTAATGACAAAGTAAATATAAGGACTGAGAATTACTGCCGAAGTTACTGCAAAGAAATACACAAACTGATATATACAGCAAATGGCTGGGGATAACTAGATGTTCTTCTGTGATTCAGTGTGTGTGTGTGTGTGTGTGTGTGTGTTCTTCCAATGCCTCGGCCTTAATTAGTTAGTGGCCGGCTCACAGCCCGGGACGGAATGTGAGATATTTAATAAGAGCCCAACAATGGAATGGCGCTTGTGGCAGGCAGCCGGCCAGGAGGCCAAATTATTAAACTGGCTTCGTGAACTTGATTATGTAAATGAACTTGGAGTGTTCGTGTATGTGTGCGAGAGCGAGATGGGTTGGGAGGAGAAGTGAGACAGGACGAGAGAGGCCAATGAGTAGTGTAATGCATGACATTGCATTTCTGAATCCAATAAATCAAGCTACACCACTGTAAGTCACTCTGTGAGATTTCATTTAGTGTGTATGTCATTCTGAATGATCAGCTGACCACCTTATGTCTGTACCTCAACAGCTAGTGTTATTCGTACACTAAACAGTATGCAAGATTTAGAGTTAGTGCATCCCAAATTGCAGTATACTGAAGCCAGTATGGTCCCAGGGTTATGTAACCTATTTTTACGGTGGATTTTTGAAGTGACAAGCATGCTTTTTGGACTGTTATTGCCCCTAAGCCTTTGGGCTACTTGATAGGAATGTGAGACCTGCTTGAAAACCTGAGACCTGAAAAGCTGTCACTGCTGGTTTTTAGACACATGCCCTATCCTAACTAGATGTGACATGATACTACAATTTTTTTTTTTTTTTTTAATAGAAATCTTGCATTGATGTCCTGCCCAATCATTATGAACAACATTATGACAACTAAAAAGAGCTCTTTTCTTTTTGGTTTATTGATTTATTATTTTATTTTATTTATTATTTTATTTACTTATTATTTCTGTGATGCAAAGCTGAATTTTTAGCAGCCAGAACTTCATTCTTTGGTGTCACATAATTCTTTTAAAATCATTCTGAAATGCTGATTTGCTGCTCAAGATACTTTTCCTATTATTAGTGTTGAAAACAGTTGTGCTGCTTCATATGTTTGTAGAGGCCATGATGCATTTTTTCGCATTTTTTATTTTGATAAATAAATTAAGAACAGTATTTATTTCATTTTTTTGTACAATTATCAATGTCTTTACTGTCAAACTGTTTTATTTTAAAGGCAGTATACTACAGTAATGCATGTTTTATTTTATTAAGGCTTTATACTACAATAATGCATATTGTATTTTATTATTTTATGTTAAGGCAGTATACTAAAATAATGCATATTTAATATAATATTATTTTATTATGTTTTATTTTATTTTATTAAGGCTGTATACTATAATAAAGCATATTTATTTTATTTTATTTTATTTTATTTTTATTTTATTTTATGATGTAATTTTATTTTATTTTATTTTTATTTTATTTTATGATGTAATTTTATTTTATTTTTAAGTATACTTTAATAATGCATATTCCATTTAATTATTTTATTTTAAGGCAGTATACTACAATTTTAATTTAATTTAATTTAATTTAATTTGAAGGCGGTATACTACAATTTATTTAATTTAATGTATTTTTTTTTTTACATTTTATTTTATTTTATTTTATTTTGCAGGAGAAGCTACTTTTTTGTATTGTTAAATAATTTTCATGTTTAAACACATTTTTTCCCCAACATTTTAATAACTGGAACAAGTGAATGATCTACATTTTATTTACTTATTTCATTATTAAGGTGTTTTAAAAGAGCTTACTTAAAAGACAACTGAAAATAACTCTTTTTCTCTTTGAATTAATTAAAAAAAAAAAGTGATTTATTCCAGTGATAGCAAAGCCGAATTTTTAGCAGCCATCACTTCATCTTCAGCGTCACATGATCCTTCAGAAATCTATTCTAATTCTAATATGCTGATGTGCTGCTCAAGATTAAGCTCAGTTTCTTATCAATGTCAGTTGTGCTGCGTAATATTTTTGTGGAAACCATAACCTTCTTTTTCCAGGTTTCTTTGACAAAGTTTAAAAGAACAGCATTTATTTGAAAACGAAAAACTTTTGTAAAATTGTCGGCGCCGATAGCCTTGTGGGCAGTGCGCTGACATATAGTGCTGTTGCACTACGGGCGTCCCGAGTTCGAATCCCGGCTTGAGGACCTTTCCTGACCTTTTCTCTCTCTCCCACTTCACTTCCTGTCAGTAATGATCTGTCCTGTCCTAATAAAGCCAAAAAGGCCAAAAATAAATCTTAAAAAAAAAAAAAAAAAAACTTTTGTAAAATTATCAGTGTTTACTTTCACTTTTGTTCAGTTTAATGCATTCTTGCTGAATAAAAATATTAATTTATTTAAAAAAAAAGGAACTTACTGACCCATACCTTTCAACGGTAGTGTATGTAGCATCATATAAATGAATAATTTTGAAAGTATTTAATGTAGCTGGATGCTAAAACTGCTATGCACATGTAAATAGTAAACGGTAAAGGCCGCTCTGTTATCAAAGCAGTCTTCTGACATGGCAGTATGATAAACAATCCTACATTCTTTTAGCATGTAGTATATACAGTATATGAAGTGAAGCGCAACCAATATCACTTTTCAGAATCAGAGCTTCTGCTTTTTTTTTTTTTTTTGGTGAACCCAGTGCTCCTCATTCTCAGACAGATCATATGCCGATAAGTAATATGCAGGTAAACTAATGGCCCTTTTTCATAAGGTCGCATATTAAGGTGTTGGCTCCTCTCACCTGATTTCTGTTGAAGGTCAGGTAAATGATAAATGGTGTGTTGACACGTTGGCAAAGGAACCAAAGCTGTGGAAGATCACATGACCACAGCTAGCTAGAGCGAATCAGACTCTTTCACCCGTGTCTAATGCTGAGCATCTGTTTAATCAACAGTAGCGTCAGCTCTCTGGAGACCTGACTTCAGGCGGAAAAAAATATTATACACGTTGGCAATATATATGTAAAGTTAAATATAAATAAATATGTTCTGATGGCAGAGCCATTGAGGCAATATGCAGGAAGCTGTTGAGTTATATTCATGCTTGATTTATCCCTGCGTGTGCGTGCATGTCTGAGTATATTATGTAGGTGAATTAAGCTCATTGTGCCCGTGATGCGGTTTTGTTCATTAACAATAGCCGCTGAGTATATGAACCTCTTGAGCTACCGGATTCTCTAGCCAAACAATGACTGTGGATGATCAGAAGGCTGAAAGAGGCCGGGTAGAGCGGAAATAGAAGTAAACACTGCAAGTATGGGACTGTCCTGGCTTACAGAGTTGTGGGTCTTCATGAGTGTAATTATTGTTAATTTACCCTCTTGTGTCTTGTTGATGGTATGAACCCAATTACAACTGGTACTAACATCAATATCAAGTGGGCAGCTAAATACAGGTGTAAGTGGAAACCCACATGTGAGCTGAAGGACCGCCTACTCATCTGTCAATCACCCACTAGGCTACAACAATGGCATTACAATTTATGTAACCGGAGATATGAAAGTACATGTCCCTTGTGCTCACCAAGGCTGTATTAGTTTGCATGATTTTTTTTTAATCAATTATAAAATGTATTTATTCCTGTGATAGCAAAGCTTATTTTTATTTCAGAAGCCATTACTGCATTCTTCACATGACTCTTCAGAAATCATTCTAAAATGCTGATTATGCTTACATATTGCAACATTCCTGCCTTTTTGCCTGTTTTTAAATCAATTTGAGTCTCCTGTGTGCTTTAGAAATGCAGCGTTTGTGTGATTTTTAGCTCCTGCCAACGTAGAGCATTTCCCAACCTTGGCCGCTTTGAATGGCCAAGGCCTGCACAAGAGGTCATATGACTGAGAGGTAAAGAAGCCAATCATGTTTTGTTTTGTTTTGTTCCGCGTCATAACAGACCGGTGTGTAAAACTCTTAAACGTATTTTAAAGAATTTAAATATTACACATACTTTTGGAAATCCAGCATTTACAGTTGAGGTCAAATGTTTACATATTGTACATCTTGCAGAATCTGCAAAATGTGAATTATTTTACCAAAATAAGAGGAATCATACAAAATGCATGTTATTTTTTATTTAGTACTGACCTGCATAAGATATTTCACATAAAAGGCGTTTCCTGAACAGTTAAACTGCTCGCTGTTCTTTAGAAAAGTCCTTTAGGCCCCAAAATTTTTTTGGTTTTTCAGCGTTCTTGTGTATTTGAACCCTTTCCAACAATGACTGTATGATTTTTAAGATCCATCTTTTCACACTGAGGACGACTGAGGGACTCATATGCAACTATTACAGAAGTTTCAAATGCTCACTGATGCTGCAGAAGGAAACATGATGCATTAAGAGAGGGTGAAAACTTTTGAACCAAATAAAGATGTGTACATTTTTCTTATTTTGTCTAAATATCTTTTTTTTTTTTCATTTAGTACTGCCTTTCAGAAGCTCCAGAAGATACTTACATGTTTCCCAGAAGACAAAATAAGTTGCATTTACCCTGTCTTCAAATTCCAAAAGTTTTGGCTCTTAATGCATTGTGTTTCCTTCTGAAGCATCAGTGAGCATTTGAACTTTTTATAATAGTTGCATATGAGTCCCTCAGTTGTCCTCAGTGTGAAAAGTTGGATCTCAAAATTATACAGTCATCGGGGGTTCAAATACAAAAAAAAGCTGAAAAAACTAAGAATTTATGGGATCTGAAAGCAGTTTAACTGTTCAGGGCAAACACAGCTGTGGATCATTCAAGTAACAACACAGTATTAAGAATCAAGTGTATGTAAACCTTTAAACAGGGTCATTTTTATAAATTCAACTATTGTTTTCTCTTGTGGACTATATGTAAACATCTTTTATGTGAAATATTATTCAGGTCAGTACTAAATTAAAAATAATAGGCATTGACCAAGGTGTATGTAAATGTTTGACCTTAACTGTAGCCTTCGGTCCATTGTTGTGACATCTGAGGCTGAGACTAGTTGTGAGGATGCTTCCATAGAAGGAATGGAGCGGTTTGCTAGGTTTAGCAGCCAAGTTTGAGTCTTCACATACATATACACTCCACTTTCCATTATCCTGCCTTCGGAGTGACCCCACAACCTACTGGATATAAACACCAACTTTTAATTGGCTAGAGGACAGGAGTCCTGGAGTTTGAGTGACAGGGCTTTGAAGAGAGTTTTTCTGTTTAAGCGCATTGCATAATGTGACACCATGCAACACCTAGACATTTTAGAGGACTATCTGAGGTCCAGAGAGCTGGCTTGATAGATGAAAGAGAGGGATAGAGAGGTCAATCAGAAGTCAGAGAAAGGGATTGTGGGAAGTGGGTGAAGGCATATTGTGGGCAGAACAGAAAGAGGAAGAGAGAGAGGGGCGGGGGCGGGTGAACCTGTGGCGGTTCTTTTGGAAGTCCCCAGAGAATCCCAGTCAAGTCTTGTTTCTGTGAGAGAGGGCTTCTGCCTCTGGGGAATTTGATTGGCAGTTCCAGAAGAGTGTCCACATATCTTTATCATGCCTGCAGACCGAATACTAGAATACACTTACTTTTATGACATCACAGTGCACCGCAGGATCTGATTGGATATTTATAGATTCTGTACCTTTTTCTGGCCGAGGAGTTCTCATGGCTTCTGACAGCCAGGCGCAAACTTTTAGAGACTGGGTTTAAAAAAGTTTTCAAATGTGTGAAGTTTTTATTTAATTTAATTGTGACCCTTCACCTTAAAACCAGTCGTAAGTAGCAGGGATATATTTGTAGCAATAGCCAAAAATACATGGGTCAAAATTATTATGAATATTAATTAAAGATCATGTTCCATGAAGAGATTTTTCCTACCGTAAATATATAAAAACTTTAATTTTTGATTAGTAATATGCATTGCTAAGAACTTAATTTGGACAACTTTAAAGGCGATTTTCTCAAAATTGTGCTTTTTTTGCCCCCTCAGGTTCTAGATTTTCAAATAGAATAGAATCTCAGCCAAATATTGTCCTATCCTAGCAAGCATCAATGGATGGCTTATTTATTCAGTTTTCAGATGATGTATGAATTAAAAAAAAAAATTATCCTTATGTCTAGTTTTGTGGCCCAGGGTCACTATTTTATTTTATTTGACTTTACTTTTCTTTACTTTTACTACTTTTAGTAGTAAAAACTACTAAAAACAATGACTTTTCAGATTGTTTATAAGTTTAAATGGTTAGCCTTAGATAACCTAATATGACACTTAAGATCAAGCCATTATGGCTGATCATTATTTGCTAGCTTTATATTCCTGTAACCCAAGACGTACCGATTCACTGACCTGACAAAAAGCCCAGAATGAATGCAAACCGCGCACGCACACCCAATAAAAAGTGGTTAAGAGTAAATCTCCTTTATACACAGGCAGTTCACGCTCTCTGTGTCCAATGATCTCGCATTTGAGCTCATTAAGTTTCTTAGAGCCAATTGGAAATCAATGGAGCCAGCCATTGCGGCCGAACTTTTCTTTTAAGTCCAATTTATGTCCTCCTTTATCAGTTTCACAGACGTCTCTCTTGCTCGGCGGTTTTGTTTTATAATGGAGTGAAATGAGTGCGCTCAGGTGCAGTAACAGAATGAACAAAGCATTCCCTCCTGGAGCTGAATCGCACACGTACTTTCGTTCACTCTCTCACTCTCATTAGCTCTCAGTGGCGCTTTTGTCTTTTAATCAATGCAGAGAACATAACTACAATTAGCAGCTTTCCCATATCGATCCCAGCTGAATTAACAAGAGAGAGGGAAGAATTGCGTTCCTCATGGGTGTTCTCTATCACGCGCGTGTGCTGAATTTATTCGTGGTTGTGTGTGTATGCTGTTTGTCAAGTGAGCGTCATACTGTAGTGTCAGCTTATGAGTGTGTGTTGTCATCGGTGCGGCACACACTTCATCAGGGAGTCGCGGCTAAACAGTGATGAATGTGTGTATGCTCTCTGCTTTGGTTTGATTGAATGCCCTGCTCTAAAACAGGGGCACACACACGCACGCACTTTATGACAGCCAAGATGGAAAACTGCAGTTTGAGATGTAATGGGGAAATTCAGACACAAACACGAACGCTCTTGCACCCCTACACCACAGACCGTAACGACACTACTGACTTAACTACATTTTTCAACAGCGTGACAGTAGCTCTAATGTTTTAAAGTGGTGTAACTTTTCCAGTAACAAGCTACTTTTTTTAACAAGTAGCGCAACAGCGCTCATGACAAATTTTGCAAGCAGCCCTGCAACCGAGCCTGATGAGCTAATAATCAAATGCGCTCTACTAGAGTGTCTTTTTAGCATGTCAGTACTCAGTTTGCAGCAAAACAAATATGCTATCTAGCTAACTATTTGACTGTTAGCACTGTATTAGCATAGCGACATAACAGGTTAGCAACCAACCGAACAAATGAGGCAATAATCAAAGTTGCTTTACTAGTGTTTACTAGCCTTTTTAGCATTTCAAACTAATCACTCGTTACAAACGTTAATTGTAGCTAAATAAACGTTAAATAGGCTGCTGTTATTTAGCAGTAATTGCTAACAGCTATTTAGCAGTTTTTACCTTCTGTCACAATGTAAACAACAAAATTAGTTCATGCTAATTGGAGTTTTTAAGCCATTAGCTACTTGTTTGTTTTAGTCGCAGCTAATTTTTGCAAAAGTTAACTTGACAATGTGAACCATTAAGAAATTAGTAGCTCTGATGTTTTCAAAGTGGTATCACATTTCCGGTAACAAGCTAAGCCTACTTTTTCAACAGTTAGCATGACATTTGTTGCAGTACACAAACAGCCTTGTAACTGAGCGAGATGAGGTAATAATCAAATGTGCCTTACAAGAGTCTTTTTAGCATTTCAGTCTACTTAGTTTGAAATATTTAGTAGCAGAACACATATTAAGTTAAATGCTATCAAGCTAACTTGATAGCATTTAACACAGTTAGCACTGTATTAGCATAGCAACATAAGTTTTTTTTTTTTTTTTTTCTTCAGAATAAATGTGAATTGTAGCTAAACAAATGTTAAATAGGCTAGTGTTATTTAACAGTAACTACCTGTTGTCGCTATGTAAACAATGAAAAAATTGCCTTTAGTTTGATGTTAGTTTATGCTAATTTATGTTTTTAAGCTGTTTAGCTATTTTTTTGTTCTTAGTAGTTATTTTTTCAAAAAGTTAGCATGACTATATTTGAACCACTTTAAAATCAGTATTTCTGATGTTTTTAAACTGGTATTGCAGTAATTGCTAACAGCTATTTAGCAGTTACTACCTTCTGTCACAATGTAAACAATGAAATTAGTTCATTAGTTCACTTGTTTGTTTTTAGTCGCAACATAAGTTTTGCAAAAGTTAGCTTGACAAAACTGTGTGGTATCACATTTTTTTAAACAAAATAAATATGAAGTTAAATATGCTATCTAGCTAACTATTTGACTGCTAGCACTGTATTCGAATGGCGACATAAGTCTTTTTTTGCAACAAAATAAAAGTTAATTCTAGCTAAATAAATGTTAAATAGCCTACTGTTATTTAGCAGTACCTGCTAACTGTTATTTAGCTGTAACTACCTGCTATTGCTATGTAAACAATGAAAAGGTGATAATTGCAATTGATGATTGGAAATTTTAAGCTATTTAGCTACTTGTTTGTTTTTAGTAGCGTTTTTTTTTTTTTGTAATTTTTCCAAAAGTTAGCTTGAGCTCCAAGTGATATCGCACATTCAATAACTAGCTGCTTTTTCAGCAATTAGCAACAAGCATGACACATTACATTACACAGCCTCTCAACTAAGTGAGATCAAACATGTGCTACTAGGGTGTTTTTTACCGTCTGTATCTTAGCAAAATAAAGCTATTAGCTAATTGCTTGAACTGCTATCACTATGTTAGCAGCTAAAGTGCCTTTAGTTTGAAGTTAGTCTATGCTAATTGCCATTCTGCTCTTTTTTTATTCAGTCATAGAATCTAACAATCGTATAATTCAAAAGCTTTGTAGTTAGGGACTTTTTGTTAATAGCTTGGAGCTAACTACCTTTTGTAAAATTGAACTGTTGAACTGTGTTTGAACCATTTTAGCAGGCTACAGTTTCAAAGTAGCTTCTCTAGCATTGTACAAAGCTCAATGGCTAAATCTGATGCAGATACCAGACCACACAAAATAAATAAATACATGTACATAACTCTCTCTCACACACACACACAGACACACAGACGCACTTAATTTGCTATCTGTACACGTATACCCGGCTCATGCATTATCCTCCAGTGTCATTGTTTTTTTGTTCTGATTCTCAAGTTCATAAAAACAGAATTTTTAATGAGTTGTTTGCGCTTAGTGTTAGACACGACTGCACTGCTGTTTTTAATTAATAACCCCAGCCTTCCCAACAAAGTGGAACACAAACGACACTAACACACGCAGAGAGCGAGATAGATGCAGTCGGCAATAGAGGAAAATACACTTCCTGTGTGTATTAATGGTTGTGTTGGAGGTTTTATCTGTCTGAGAAGTCACCACATTTATCAGTCTATAATTCAGTCAGAGCGACAGATAAATACAGAGAGAGACAGGAATAGAGATAACCAAAGCTGCGGTGGAGTGTATGAATGGGCTGTGCACTAAAAATTGAGGTGTGACGATACAGTCGAAGCGATTTAAATGTGATTTGGGCATTTATTTGTGACCCTGCCTGGGTTATTTATTCAGCTTTCAGATGAATTGACCTTACGGTCCAGGGTCACATTTGGTAAAGATATTTTCCGTGAGTTACTGTATTTAGGAGCAGACTAATATCATACATTTGTGAATTAGAGATTAGAGACTCACCAAAACTAAATTACTACACCAGTATCGATTATTCAGTGACCATTCAAGATGTTCATGTCTTTCTTTCTTCAGTCGAAAAGAATCCAGGATTTTTCTTATTATAGTAGACTTCAGTGAAGGTCTAAATTGGCGTTTCAATGCAGCTTCATAAGGCTCTACACGATCCCAGCCGAGGAATAAGAGTCTTACGCAGTGAAACGACTGGCCATTTAAAAATAAAAAATATAAATTATATACTTTTTAACCACAAATGTTCGTCTTGCACTGGCTTGACGGAAGTACCAACCCATGTTGACAAAGCGAACGTGCAAAGAAAGTCTAACGCCCTTTACAAAACAAGATTAAACGGAGTTATCGGATGATTTTGAAGTAAGATTTTCGCCCTGCTCTACCTTTTTGAACCAAAGAACTAACTGTGCGTGACCTTTCCACAGTGATTACATGTGTAAAGTCTGTGCATTGTAGAGCTAGTGCAAGATGAGCATTTGTGGTTAAAATGTATATACATTGACATGTATTTTATTTTTTTTTAGAAAATGACTGATCGTTACGCTAGATAAGACCCTTATTTTTCATCTGGTATCGTGTAGACCCCTTTGAAGCTGCACTGAAACTGCAATTTGGACCTTCAACCCATTGATCCCCATTGAAGTCCACTATATTGGGAAAAATCCTGGAATGTTTTCCTCGAAAACCTTAATTTCTTTTCGACTGAAGAAATAAAGAAAAAAGATTTATATACTTTAACCACTAATGTTCATCTTGCACTAGCTTGACAGAAGTCCCAGTGTTTACAAAGCGAACGTGCAAAGAAAGTCAAACGCCCTTTACAAAACAAGGTTAAACGGCGACATCGGATGATTTTGAAGTTGGATTTTCGCCCTACCCTACCTTTTTGAACCAAAGAACCGTGATTACATATGTAAAGTCTGTCCATTGTATATTGCAAGATGAGCATTTGTGGTTAAAATGTATATACGTTTTTAATTTTTTTAGAAAATGACAGACCATTTCACTAGATAAGACCCTATTTCTTCATCTGGGGATCGTGTAGACCCCTTTGAAGCTGCACTGAAACAGCAATTTGGACCTTCAACCCACTGATCCCTATTGAAGTCCACTATATGGAGAAAAATCCTGGAGTGTTTACCTCAAAAAACCTTCATTTTTTTCTGACTGAGGAAATAAAGACATAAAAAAAATTCTTGGACGACATGGGGGTGAGTAAATCATCAGGAAATTTTAATTTTGAAAATGCCTGCAGTGCTCACATGGATTCTGCAAGTTCGTATCCAGCCTGCAACCTGTTCCAATCTCATTATCACTCCAATCTCCAGTAATTTTCACTCTCTGTGGTGTTTATCTAAAAAAAGAATCCCTCCCAGGAAATGATTTCGTCTTAAACTGTGACTCCTGTGTGGAGAGTTCTTGTGTGTGATTGTATAAGCTTGAATACTTGAAAGAGAGTAGGATGTGTGGGTCGGAATCTCTCCCAAGCCTTTTTGTCGCAACCTTTTGCCCCCGGTCCTCAGGCGGTGGGGCGAATCTCTCGCTCCCACATTCTCTCTGTACTCCACAAATGAGACTGGGCTCTCCGGGTGGCTAATTGGCCAAGTCTTGCTCAAGGCTGCCTTATAGGTGGCTTTCCGAGATCTGCCTAACACACACATTTGTTTTCTGTCATGGTGGGGGACTTTTCATTGACTTCTGTTGATTTTCTACTGAGCTAATGGTGGTTTGTAGCCGCTAACCCTCATGAAAAGCTTTTGTGTTGTCGCAAAGACTTTATTTGGTATGTTTATGAACCCGTTCTCCTCATGGGGATCATTGGTGATGTTGATGATTTTAGATTTTAGTATCCTTTTGGGAACATTTAGTCCTTTCATTGTGGGCTAAAACTTGACCCACACACGCACACACATATTGAAGGATAAGAAAATGGGTGTTTAGGATGCTCTGTTGTATTGCAGGTTACTAGTGTTTTGGTTCCATCATCTCACTAATGGCAGTAATAACCACCTCCTCCATTACAGGATGCAATCAATGTTTAATTAGAGAAGAACACTATTAAACTGTGTGCTTGTTTGCATGTATGAATGTGGTCATGTGAGTCTCGTAGATGTTGTTCTCTTCTCTCCATTTCCCTCTCTGTAGTCATTTGTTTACCTCAGTTTTTACGCAGACTGCACACACTTTTAGAGAATTCCAGCCATGGAGTCTGTAATCAGGTCCTCCTACTCAAACCTCGGTACAATCAAATCAGTCTCGAGTTCTGCTTTTTCCAAACCTGGGATAAGCTCTAAAGGACAACATTTGGTTGTCATATGGTTTGCATTCAATCCGAAAAAGGTCAGACCACGAGCTCTGCTGCTTTTATGTGTGATCGTGTATATATGCACGTCTTTACTTAATAAATGGAACTGAAAATCTGCTAAGAGATGAATTATATAAGATTCTGTAACTAAATTAGCTGTTTTTCAGTTCCTCCAAACCTCTTTTTCTCATGTAAATGCAATGGATGGGAATTGCAGCTTATTAGTTAAAACACACCATGAAAGTGCCTTTTGAGTGGTCCATACAACTTGTGCACTACATCTCAAGCCTTCTGAAGCCAAATGGTAATTTTGTCTTAAAAAAAGGAAAAAAAAAGACAAATGTTTGATGTTCTTGATTTATCAGTGAATCAATTTTATTTTTATTGTTTTACTTTTATTTTATTTTATTATTTTATTTTATTATTTTTTAAAAATATTATTTTATTTTTAATAAAATTGTATATTTTTATTTTATTTTAAATTAAATTTTATATTTGTATTTTATTTTTAATTAAATTTAATTAAATATAACTTTTCACATGTTGTTTCATACCTGTATGACCTATTTCATTAGGTCTATAAGTCTTTTCTGGTTTGCGGAATAGTGTTTTCCACTGTAAAGTTACACACACCTTAAAGGAATACTTCACCCAAATGTATTTGAATTAATTTTATTTTTTGGTATTTTATTGTATTTCTATTTTCTAATTTCATTTTTAATTTAAATGCAATTTATTTTAATTTAAAATAAGATTTTCTATAATTTCTATTAATTTAATTTAATTTAATTTAATTTAATTTTTGTAATTTAATATTTTAATGAAAAAAAATTAAACGTAAATACAATTTAAATATTTTTTAAATATTTTTTTTCTAATTTTTTAAAAATAAAATGTATTTTATTTTAACTTATTTTTTATTTTTTTTATTTAATTTACATAAATTTTAATTGAATTGAATTGAAATGTTTTATTTTAATTATTTTTTTATTTTGTATAATTTAATTACATTTTTAATTTCTTTATTCATTTTTTTATTTAAATGATTTCTATTTACATTTATTTATTTTATTTATTTTTTTAGAATTTATTATTTATTTTCTATTTAATTTGAATATAATAATAATAATAATAATAATAATAATAATAATAATAATAATAATAATAATAATAATTACATTTTTCATTTCATTTCATTTGTGTTTCCTGGTTTGCTCAGTAGTAGTAAAGTTACACATATCTAAAATAAATACTTCACCGCAAAATTATTATTTTTTTCATCAATTTTTAATTGATTTTTAAAAAAATATATATTTTCAAAAACTCTCTTTTCTCTACATGTATTGTACCCAGACATTAATTCCACATTATAAAAGACATTTTCACAATAGATTCAAAATCATTGAAGACAGAATCACCATTTTTTTCCCCCCATACCACCCCTAGTTACAAGTCGACTTCACAGCCTTGTTTTCTCTTCAGATTAAGTATGGCATCAACTCTGAAGTCTACGGATTATATTTGTGTGAAATCAGAGCTCCAAACTCCTTTGTTCAAGTTGACGTTGCCCTCCGAGGTCTTCTTACTCACCATAATAGCAGAAACGTCAAAGCTGGTCTGAGATCAGTGTTAAAGGGCAGCATCTTGCTACAGCAGGCTGTCAGGCTTGTTGTTTTGGCCTGAGGGAAACATGATCAGCGGTTTGCTCAGTCGGCGTCGACTGCCTCAAAATCTTGAAGCTGACAGCTCGTTTTCACCAGCGTTTACACACGTGTGGCTAGTTAAGCGTGGGACTTGAGCATTTTTGTAAGAAGAAAAGCTGCGAGTGTTGCCATAGCACCTCGTCCTGATGCAAGCACTGGGAAGCTGCTTTTTTCATGCCTATCCAGGTTTTTTGTGTCTATTTTTTTTTTGTTAATTCTTAAAAGAGCAATAATGCCTGTGCCTGGTCTTATGCGTTATTCATCGTTGCACAATATTCCCAAGAACAAAAAAAAAAAATCTTTATGATTTAGTGAGTCAATCCAAAGTAATCTTTCTTTGTTGAACAAATGATTCCACTGCACAAAAGCCATCATATTATGATAGTAAAATAGGTTATGAATGCAGTTTCATGTTGACTTCAAAGGCATAGTTCACCCAAAAAAGAAAATTGGCATCATGTATTCACCCTCATGTTGTTCCAAACCCGTATGACCTCTGTGGAACACAAAAGGAGAGATTCTGATCAATCTTTTTTGCATGCAGATGCATTGCATGCCAATTTGCAGCTTTTTATTTAAAACTCCCATAAAAAGTCTTTTGAAGCTAAATGATTTTGTCTTGAAAAAACTGGCCTGAATGTTTGACTTTCTTGATAATCAATGAAATAATACCTGTTTAAGCTAAATATATATATATATATATATATATATATATTTAGCTTAAACAGGTATTATTTCATTGATATATATATGTGTATGTATATGTGTATGTGTATGTATATGTGTATATGTATGTATATGTGTATATGTATGTATATGTGTATATATATATGTGTGTGTGTGTGTGTGTGTGTGTGTGTGTATATGTGTATACGTGTGTATATATATATATATAAGAGATTAAAGGAATTAAATTAAATTAAATTAAAAAGTAAAATGTAAAAAATTATAACATTTAAAAAAAACTAAATAAAATATGAATAAAAAAATTAATCGTTGAATAAAAATTCTAAAATTAAAATAAAAAATTATATAAAAACAAAATAAATTAAATTAAATTCAAAATAAAATAAAAAAGTGCAAGTAAATGATTACAGACTTTTACAGATGCTACGAATCAAAAAACAAAAATATATTAAAATAAATTTAATTTTAATTTAATTTAACTTAACATTTTTAAATTAGATTAAATTGAACATTAAATTAAATTAAATTAAAAATAAAATGAAATGAAAAGAAATTAAATATTAAATAAAAATATATATAAAATAAAACAAAAATAAAATATATATTAAAATAATTTAATAAAACATATATAATAAAATAAAATATTACTTAATCTCAATTAAATAGTTACATTAAAAATTCTAAAAATAAACAAAATAATTAAATAAAATAAAATATAGCAAACCAGGAAACTGTAAATGAAATGAAATTAAACTAAATTAAATTAAGAAATAAAATAAAAAATAGAACTAAATAAAAATATAAATTAAATACATATTTATAAAAAAAATATATAATATAAAAATGAAATTAATACAATTAAATATAAAAATATGTAAAAAAAAATATATATATATATAAATAAATAAATGATAGCTTTTTTTTTTTTTTTTTTCCCCATATATTTTATTGGGTTTTCTCAACATTAAAACATCTAACCATCTGAACATCACATCAAAACAAAATGACTCCAGAACAAATAAATGATAGCTTTTTGGTTGAATTTTTCTTTTGTGAGATGTGTAACTTTTCAGGAAACAATGAAATGAAATGAAAAAAAAAAAATATAACTAAATAAAATATTAATTAAATTACATTTCAAAATTAAATAGTTAAATAGAAATAATTTAAAAAAGTATAATTATAATATTATTTTTAAATAAAATAAAAATAGAGTGCGAATAAATGATAGAAGTTTTGGGTGAAGTATTCCTTTTAGAGATGTGTAACTTTTCAGTGGAAAACGGGAAATCGTAAAATGAAATAAAATGAAATAAAATACAAATTTGGTTAAATTAAAAAGATAAAAAAAGATATATAATGTATAATTGTTTGTTTGTTTGTTTGTTTGTTTGTTTTTGAGGTGTTTTTATGCTTCAGTTATTATTCATTGTAATCACATGGAGTTTCTCCTCCTTCCGGGGAAAAAAAAAGACCAAGTCAAACCAGTTTGGAACAACATGCAGGTGAATAGACATCCTTTTGAAATGTTATCTCTCGATTACACTGCTATCGGGAACAAAAAAACAAAAAAGTGTGTGTAACAGTCCAACAGACCTGAAATTTCTGAGTAACATTGCGTACAAAAATACACTACAACGTATCTGATGTTCAGTACCTAGAAGTTCACTGCATTCCATTGTAGCTTCATTTCACAATTCAGGATCTTCATGTAGGTCGGGGAGAGTTAATATCCTAGCCAATCTTGCATGGCTTCTTAAAAACCTCTGGTTTGTGAGCTTTCGAGTCGAGCAGCAGGTAAGCGGACTTGATCTGTTGCGCATGCTTCCCGCCGTCTGTTTACCGGAGATTTAATAAAGTGTAATGGAGTGTAAGATTTAAGAAATGTGCTTTCGTAAACGTTTCAATTTTTGCCTGTGCCGTGCGACTGAGCTATTAATGGTGGAAGCGTTGATTTCCACACCTAAATCCTGCAGTTCTGCTGTTTTAAAGTGTGTGTGTGTGTGTGAGAGAGAGAGAGATCTGTGTGAGGTGTATTGTTACAGTCTAATCCAAGGCATGGAAGTTTGATTAGCCTCCTGTGCACAGATGGGCTCTTCAGTGTGATTACAATGCTTTTCATTAGATTTCATCACATCTCTTCTTTTTCTCCTTTCTTTCACATACACCCCCTCCCCTCCTCCTTATCTTTCTCGCACCCCCCTCTTGATTAATCACGGGAGAATGACGGGAGGTAGATGTGACTGAAGCGAAGAGGTAATTGCGTCGCAGGTGTGTTGATATGGGGACTGTTGTAGATGCGTTGACGTCGTCTTAACCGCTAGATTGTCAGAAACTCAATGCTGTCACGACTGTCACCGCCAGCCGCCTTATCAAAATTATTTAGTAATCACTCCACTCCGGGTTTTCTGGGTCGCTCAATAGCATTTTCCACTGTAGTAAGTCTTAGTTCACCCATAAATCAAAGTATTGTATTCATCTTATATTATTTCATACCTGTATTACCTGTATTTCTTTTCTGATTATATTTAAATGCATTTTTCAACTGTTAAATAAAAATTCTGTTTGGTCAGTAATTCATTTAAGATTTTTTTTTGTTTTTGCTTTTTTAATTTTAACAGTTTTCTGGTTTATTTTATTCCATTTTATTTTTAATGTTGACTTAATTTTTATATTGTTTCACTTTATAAATTAAACTTTGTACTCACCCTTATGTTATTTCATACTTGCATGACCTATTTATTTTATATTTAGTATATTTAGATTAACTTTTCAACTGTTGTACTGTCAATAATTCATTATTAAATTATTTATTTTATTTTAATTGTGCTTCCTGGTTTGCGCAGTAGTGTTTTATTTTATTTTAAATTAATTTCAAACAATTTAATTTCAGTAATTGTTTTATTTAATTGAAGTTGTTTTTTTTTAAAGTTCTTAATTTTTCAAATGTTCTAATTTAATGTATTTTTTTTTAAATAATTTTAAAATTGATTTTTTTTATTTTATTTTAATATTTATTTTTCAATGTCATTTTTAACTTAAATTTTTAATTTCATTTATTTTAAATGGATTGTATTTTAATTCATTTTGAATTTAATTTCTTCTAATTTTCTAATTTAATTTAATTTATTTAATTTGTAATGAATTGCATTTTTTATTAATTCAGTTTAATTTAATTACATTTATATGAATTGTTTTGTTTTAATTCATTTTTTTCCTTTATTTTATTCTGTGTTTTGTATTTTATTAATGCAATTTTATTTTAATTAATTTTTAATTTGTTTTGTCTTAATTTTTTGTCTTAATTTTTTTTATTATATTTTATTTTAATTCATTTTGTTATTTTCTTTAATTTTTATGAATGTATTTAATTGTAATTATTTTTTTTAATTAATTATTTTAATTAAATTTAAATTAATTTTTATTTTATTTTAATTAAATTTATTTTTTAATTTCTTCTAATTTTGTATTTTATTTAATTGATTAATTTTTTTTTTTACTGTTTTCTGGTTTGCTCAGTAGCATTTTCCACTGTAAAGTTACACATATCTTAAAGAAATACTACTTTTTCTTTTCTTTTCTTTTCTTTTCTTTTCTTTTCTTTTCTTTTCTTTTCTTTTCTTTTCTTTTTTAAATTGAATTGAATTTAACTTAACTTAATTTAATTTAAATGATTTGTATTTTATTTTAATTCATTTTTATTTAATTTCTTCAATTTATTTATTTATTTATTTTTTTCAATTGTGTTTCCTGGTGTGCTCAGTACCATTTTCCATTGTAAAGTTACATATCTTATATGCTTCACCCAAAAATCACCTTTTTCATCCTTTTTTTTTAATATATTTTTGACAATTATTTTATTAAATAAAGATTTTATTAATACTTTCCTGGTAAGAGCATTTTACACTATAAAGTTACACAGCTCTTAAAGGAATACTTCACTCAAAAATATTGTCATCATTGACTCACCCCATGTTTTTTTTTTTTTTTTTTTTAAACCTGTTTGACTCATTTTACACAAAAGAAGACAATTACCTGAAGGTTTCAACTGTTTTTGTCCATACAATGAAAGTCAGTGGGGTCCAAATCATTATTGGACCCCACTGACTTTCCAAAGGTGAATTCCTGCTCGCATGCAATTGCATTATGGCCCGTTATTATTATTATTATTATTAATGCGTAATGCTCATATTAGTGATCTTGAAGCAAAAACAACAAAAAATTCTCCTTGCTCTAGGCAAAATCTTGCAACTTCCGCTCTGCTTCAACTACCGCTCATGTTCCATGCTCTGATCAACACACAGACAAATACACCTTCAAAAACTGTTGTTCACTCAAATAGTTTAAAGGACAGGGTGTGTGTAGTTCCTACAAACACTGACGTGAAGAAAAGTTTAAAAAGGTTTCCTTTTGTCATCTTGCTTGTCACTATAACAAACACTGACAGTCTATTTCCTTTTGTGTTTTATGTCATTACAGACGAAACCAAGAACGGCAGAACTATTTATGCTTCAATACCGTTGCCAAATAGAATTCAAATGTCTGTTTGTAAAGGAGCATTAGAGCATGTGTAAAAGCCTTGACTGACAGGAAATGCATAACAGCGCCATTCACGTTCTCCATTTGTGAGACAATGAGAGAAAAGATCTTAATCTAATAGAAATCCAGCTTCAGAATTCTTGATTAGTTTTGTTGTCACAAGAAAATTATTCAGCACAAATATCATTTCCATTGAGGCTCGTGAGGGGCTCTTCATGGTGGTTGCCAGTCGATATTGAGTATTGTGTTTCTTGGCGGGTGTTGTGCCGCTTTTTCTCAGTGTCGCTCTGTAAGCAGCATTATAGACCCGTGGTTGTAACGTTCGCGCTCTGTGATCCAATCTCTCTGGTCCATAAATGTCACTGATTAAAACTGCTGTTGGAATTGTTGCATGGATCACTTGCTACATGATGACTCTAATCGGCTTGTTCAGTTCATTAGGAGCTGGAAACATAATAGTTACAAATCTGGGACATCGGTAGGAGTTTCAGTGGTTCAGATCCACCGGCTGAGTGTTCTTGAGACCCCAATTCTGCTCCACTATTATTTTGATTAGTTTAAGATGTGTGTTAATAGGGTGGGGAACTGAGGACCAGTTCTTATTTATAACCAGTTCAGTGTTTTTTCTTTTAAATGCTCAAAGCATATTTTCTTTTTCTTTTCTTTTGTTTTTTCTTTTCTTTTCTTTTCTTTTCTTTTCTTTTCTTTTCTTTTCTTTTTCTCTTCTTTTCTCTTTTTTCTCTTTTCTCTTTCTGCTCTATTATGGTTATGATTTGATTAAAATGTGTGGTAATAGGGTGGGGAACTGTTTTTTATTTCATTTAATTTTATTTATTTTATTTTATTTTATTTTATTTTATTTTATATTTATTTTATATTTCTTAAATTTAATTTTTATATATTTCACTCTGAATTGAATGTGGAAATATTAGGAAGATGATAAATAGACAGCTCATCTTTTTACTGAATTCAACAACATGCATACTGCATTTTATTTAGTTTTTAATTTTTTTTTAAAATTATATTGTGTTTCTGGTTTGCTCTGTAGCATTTTCACTGTAAAGTTACACACATCTTAAAGAGTCTCAATTTTGTCATGTACTCACACTTATTTATTTAATTTAATTTAATTTAATTTAATTTAATTTAATTTAATTTAATTTTAATTTAATTTAATTTTAATTTAAATGTTATTTTAATTCATTTTGAATTTAATTTCTTCTAATTTTCTAATTTAATGATTTTATTTTATTTTATAATTTAATATATTTTTTTATTATTTAGTTTAATTCAGTTTATATGAATTTTATTTTGTTTTCATTCATTTTTCATTCATATTTTTCTTTATTTTATTCTTTTTTCTTTTGTATTTTATTAATTAAATTAAATTAAATTTAAATGTATTTTATTTTAATAATTTTTTTCTTTATTTTATTCTTTATTTCTTTATTTTCTTTCATTTTGTTTTATTTTAATATATATTTTTATTTTCTTTAATTTATATGAATTTAATTTAATTGTATTTTTTGTTTATTAAATTATTAATTTTAATTTAATTTAAATGAAATTTATTTTATTTTTTATTTAATTTCTTCTACTTTATTTTATTTTATTGATTTTTGGCTTGCTCAGTAGCATTTTCTACTCTGTAAAGTTACGCATACTGTATCTTAAATTTTATTTATGCACACTTTTTGTTATTTTATTTTATTTATAAATTTCATTTTAGCTAAAAAAAAAATATTTTTTGTCATTTATTCACACTTTATTTTTTTATTTTAATTTTTTATTTTTTTTCTTGTTAATTTATTATTTATTTAATTTCATTTTATTATGTTTCCTGGTTCGCTCGGTAGCATTTTCCACAGGAAAATTACCCCTCTTAAAGGAATATTTCACCCAAAATTAAAATTTTGTAATTTACTCTTCAATCATTTTGCCATCATTTACTTACTTGATCAGTTTTTAATACATTTCACTCTGAACTGAATGTGAAAAAATTAGGAAAATGATAAATAGACAGCTCATATTTTTCTTTTAAATGCAACAGCATGCATACAGCACAACCAGTGTAGTCTAATTCAAAAACAAATGACTCTTATTTAGCGGTTATTTTTAGTGAATCACTCATGAATCATTCGGAGAGGTTACCAAGTAATTTGACTCAGTGACTGAAATATGTTACTTTCAGTCTCGCGTTTCCAAATATCCTCCTCAAAAGTATTCATTGGAATCAAAATCGTTGGAATCATTAGTAAATCCTGTTCCTAGTATTAAATGGCGAATACTAAGTTTCACAGGCTGATCTGACCTAAGAATAGCTGTAAAGCTCTGTGTTTGGTTTAGTTCAGTTTGTGCTGGGTTCACGTCCTCTGAGGAAGCCTAAGGTGTCTCAGTCCGTGCCTTTTCATAGTCCTTGCTGTCAAGTGTTTTTGAGTTGAATGCTGTGCTGTAAACAAGGTCAGGAAGGCTGCATTTGGATGCACAGGATGGAGTTGTCATGTATGTATGTTACGCTTGAGAATGTGCTCCGAAAGTAAGAGACATGATGTTAGGTGCAGGAAGATATTGAGCTGCAAGGGGAAGTGAGGTCAGACGCTACTAGATGACCTTTATATATTGTGCTGTTTGAATGGAGCTAATCAGTAAGTCAGCTGAATGGAGAAATTAAATTATGGGAATGATCTGATTATTGACTTCAGCTCTGCCCTCTTGACTTTTTCCATAGTAATAAATGCTAACTCCTAGCAGATCCCGTCCTGAAAGTGTCCTTAGCACAGTGGGTGATGCTGATATCATCTGTCCTATAAATATGTTTTTCTAGCATTATTTTACAAGACTGAATGCATAAATAAAGTAAATAATTAGACCAGATCAGTTTAACTATTTTATTTTATTTTATTTTATTTTATTTTTACCCAATAGCATTTTCCATTGTAAAGTTACATGTATCTCAAAGGAATACTTGACCCAAAAATGTACATTTTGTCACTGTTTACTCTTTAAATTATTTTGTCACAGCATTATTTTACAGGACTGAATAGATAAATTAAGAAAATGGAAAATAATTTGATGTCATCATTTAAAGGTTTGTGTAATTCTTTTACCCAGTATTTGTTTCTTTTGAATTCAGAAAAAATAAATCCAAGATGGCAGAAAAACGGACAGAAATTATTTTATTTTATTTTATTTTATTTTTTTTATAAAGTTACACATATCTCAAAAGAATACTTAACCCAAAAATTTACATTTTGTCACTGTTTACTCTTTAAATTATTTTGTCACAGCATTTTTTACAGGACTGAATACATCATTTTATTAATTTTTGAGCTCAGTGAAAAATAAATCCAAGATGGCACACAAACAAACAGAATTTTTTTTATTTTATTTTATTTTATTTTATTCCCAATACTTTTCCACTGTAAAGTTACACATATCTCAGAGAAATACTTAACCAAAAAATGAACATTTTGTCACTGTTTACTCTTTAAATTATTTTGTCACAGCATTTTTTACAGGCCTGAATACATAAATTAAGAAATTTGGAAATTAATGAAGTAAATAATTTGATATCATCCTTTAAATGTTTTTTTGAGGTCAGTGAAAACATTTATCCAAGATGGCAGACAAACAAAAAAAAAAAAAAAAAAAAAATTATTTTATTTTATTTTATTTTATTTTGTGGGCTTTATTTTTAACACGATTGATGACTTCCTTACAGATCTTCCGCAGACTTCGCTTCTCTCTTTCAGGTGCTGATCTGAAATCAGTTTTACCATTTTTCCTGACACAGATCAGGGCAGGATATTGACTTGGCAAACGGTTCTAGATCAGCGAATCGCAGGGCATCTTGAGCCGCTTTTCACGCTCTGAGACGGCGGAAAATTGCTTCCAGTGATTCCCCACACTCCTCCACCCTCTCATCTGTTGTTTTGCGTGACATTATGGGAAGATGTTCTGTAATTACCAAGTTTGCAGCACACATAACATCTGTCACATTTGTTAAGTAAATTTACATTTCTCCTTTTGGACACACAACATGTTTTAAGTTTTTTTCCAACAGTATTTTGGATTACATTTTATTTTGTTTTATTTATTTTAACTATTTTTTTTATTTTATTTCATTTATTTATTAAAACCTACAGGCATGATGCAAGACTTAGATTAATGGGGACGATCGGTCACAGGGCGTTCAGGTCTCCAGGGTTCAGGAGGAGCTCTTCTTACAAGCCAGCTAGTTAGTCCTACAGCTGCGCTACTCCATTGAGATGTGACCGATGCACATAGATACTAGCGGAAGAAATAGAGACGATATTAAAACCAGAAGCGTGATGGTTACACCTCCACATGCACATGCAGCTGTCTTTCGAGAACATGCCATTTGGGACTGTTTAATCCAACGCGCACCTACGTACAATCTCACACACCTACAGCCTGTCCCGTGCATTTGAGCGCTCACACATTTACAATAGCTAACGCTCACTTTCAGAAACAAATTGCTCTCCGCCCATGTACACCTGGCTGTCAGGTGGAATGTCAGAGGCATTCACAGGAAGACATTTGTATTCATTTAGGCAATGAGAAAAGCTCTATTATGAGTGAGGTGAATGAGGGAGGCGGCGTTTGACAGCTTGGGGTAATGACTACCCTCAGCCCTCTTTTCTGGCGACAGCACAGTAGACAGGTTCATTACATTACCCCATGTCTCAAATCATCGTCTGATCTGCCACATTGTAATAAAGATGAATATCTCCCCATTTCAATTTGGCCTCGTAATAAATTGTACATAGATATAGCTGTAGGCTGCGATGGCAGCTGTTTTTGCTTTTCTTAGCATCTTTTTTTCAAAGCATTGATTTTGAGGTATGACTATTTAAGTGGTTATGCGTTTGCGTTGAAGGCAACGAATGAATAGTGATATGAATAGATCGACTTGTTTGAACAACTACGTATTGAAACGCAAACCAAATGATGCGTGTAGGAACCGGACGCTTTGCTTTGGGAACTAAAGACCAGTTGTTATTCTTGGTGATTAAATTTTTGTGCTTTGAGGAAGAGCTGTGTGTGTGTGTGTGTGTGTGAGGGCCAGACGTTTGAATGAGTTCACACCCTGTTGCAGCCTTCAAACACTCTCCTAGCCAAGAAAGTGCTCCATTTGATGTTTGTAAATGTGGTACTATCTCAGATCTCAACGCACCAGGGAAAACTGTCTTTTTTTTTTAGTGGAAAACACTGTTAAAGCTGACCTTTGCACTCCCTGCGGTCCTTGTCTTTCTGCAGTAGACAAGACAGACATGGCCTGTCAAATCTCTGCCCTTTTTAAAGTTCTTGAATTTTAGAGGAATGTTCCGGGTTCAGCGGAAGCTTTGTTGTCGCAAAAATAATTTCAGCTTCTCTATTAGATTTATTTATTTTTAAATAATAAAAGTTGCTTTTAAGCACTGGGGAAAGTCGATGAAAACTGCGTAAGTTGTTGCATTTGTATGTCTTTAGCAGTTTAATTATGCTGTCAGCACCGCTGCCACTAAAAATATCAAAACTGAGAAAATAGCAAAAACAAATGTGGTCAGTTGTTGAATGACTAGTCAAATACTCATCTAACCCTTAAGGGTTGATGTCGGTATGTTGGAAGATGCTTTAATTTGAAGTGTTCAGGCTGAATAGACTCGTCTCCTCACCCCTCCTCCCCTTGGCACCAAGACCCCAAACAGACCACAGAGGAATCTCAAACATCCTGAACACAACCAGATGTGTAACCTCAACCCCCAACCCTCGTCTTCCTTTCCTCCATCTCTCTCTCTCCTTCCTCTCAAGACAGTCTGATCCTCTTATTTGTGGCCTGACCTTACAATTCTGGTCCTCTTTTAAAAACAAACCATAGTAGTAGTAATGCTTGCAGGTCACTGGCGCTTTAAGGCATTGCAGTGCGTTGAGATCTGATGTGACCTCTGATCATACTCTTTGGACTTTCTGAATCTTTGCTCTGTTCAGTATGCCTTCTGCGCTTTTTTGCCCTTTCTCTCTTTTGGATCTTGAGCACATTTCACTGGTCTTTAATCGATGAGTAGGCCCAGGGAGAATATGTGGACATTATTTATGTGCTTTTTAGGTGGAAAGCTGCAAAATGATGCTGAATAATGACAGTAAATTGTGTTAGAAGGAGGTAAAGTACTACATTCTTCAAATCAAATGTAGTACTCAAACATTATGCCAGTTGCCTCATGTCTCACTATTGCATTAATGCTGTAAACAACAAACAAGCCAAAAAAGGGACTCATTTTTGAATTGGCAAAATAGTTTGAGGCCCAAAATCATTGGTGGGAATAGTGATGTTTCATTAGTGCTTCTCCAATGATGTTATGACTATACCAGTGTGTATTTAGTGTATTTCATCAAAACAAATAAAACCAGTGCAAAAAGCAAACAAACCAGAACGAAAGCAAACAAAGCTGAATGAATGGAATAAAGACAGGCAAAATCAGACAAAAGCAAAGAAACAAATAAAACAAATGAAAACAAACCAAACAAAAGCAAATTAAACCAGCTGAAATCAAACAGAAACAGACAAAACAAAATGATACGAAAAATAGAAAAACATGGCAAAAAAGTAAACAAAGCCAAGCAAAAACAGAGAAACAAATTGAATGAAAGCAAACGAGACCAGGTGAAACCAAACAAAAGCGAACACAACCAAATGAAAACAGACAAAACTAAATCAAACTAAACAAACAAAACCAGGTGAAACCATACAAACCACACAAAAGCAAAACCGATACCAGACAAAACCGAACAAAAGCAAACTAAACCAATTGAAACAAAAAGCAAAAGCAAACAAAACCAAGCAAAGACAGACAAATGAAATGGAATGAAACTAGGTGAAACCAAACAAAAGCGAACACAACCAAATGAAAACAAAACTAAATAAAACCAAACAAACAACACAATGCAAACTAACCAAAATCGAACAGAACCCAATTAAAACTGACAATGAAATTAAAGGGGTCATTGAATGGGTAGAGAAAAGATCATTTTTATGTTTATTTGGTTTAATGCAATGTGTTTACCTGGTTTAAATAAAAAAAATCGCTATATTTTGCTCATATTTTATATTATTTTATGTCCTCTAAGCCCCGCCTTTCTGAAACGGGTCGATTTTGACACAATTCACTGATGAAAAAATTATCGAGGTGTGCTCTGATTAGCCAGCTGTATCGTGCGTTGTGATTGGCCGATTACTCTAAGCGTGTGTCGGAAATGTTCCGCCCCTTACAATATGTGGAATCCCATCCTCCCGAGCAATTGACAGGTGATAATGTCGACTGTACTACCTTATCAATTCGAGCCCGAATCTGATCCAGAAAATGCAGAAGACCAAGCTGATCAGTCAACTCGGCCAGCGCGACTTGATCAAAACGTAGCAGATTGGTAAGGTTTTACTTTACAAATAACTATTACACCGTGTCTACACCTGACACGACATTCATCGCAACGCAACAGCAAAAGTCTGTGAACATATACAAAGCGACCACTGAAAATTATTTGAAATTTGTGTCAACATGTCATAAATATAACGCAGCAGCAGTTTTATGTCCGACATTTGTTGAGTCGCGTCATGCCGCTCGCGTCCGGTGTAGACACGTTGTTACATTTAACAGCTCACTAACATTATATGTAATCACTTCAATGTACTGTATATACGACGTTATAAGAACTTTCAACACTGTATTTATTTTATCATTCACTGAAGAAATATAATACTTTAAAAGCATACTATTGTATTCTTACCATTTTTGTTTAGGTGCAAATGTACAAACTGTATTCCTTTGGGCGGTGTTAGGCAAATCGTCACCACATGCTGACGTAGATACTTGGGGGTGTGTTAGACCCAGTCATTTTAGGGGGGTGTGGCAGACTCCTAACTTTAATAAAGAATATCTCTTTGAATTTGAGACTTTAATTTTTGCAACTTTACAGATCTTCTTTATGCACCAAGAGCTTGTAACAGTCCAAAGAGAAAGGAAAACTTGAAAACAATGTCCCCTTTAACCAAATCCTAATTAAACACACAAAACCAGAGCAAACAAACAAACAAAAAAAAAAAACTAACAAAACCAAGCAAAAACAAAGAAAATCTAACAAAATAGAACCTGAACGAAAGCAAACCAAACCAGTCAAAACCAAGCAAAAGTGAATACAACCAAATGAAAACAGACAGAACACAATCAAACCAAACAAACAACACCAGGCAAATAAAACAAAACTAAATGAACTGAGTGAATATAGACAAAATCACCAAACAGAACAGGAAGAAAAACAGAAAGAAAAGGAAACAAAACAAAATTAAACATCCAAATGAAACAATCAATACCAGGGTCAAAAAACTAACAAAAGCAAACAAAACCAAGCAAAGACAAACAAAATCAATGGAACTAACCAAATTAAACAAACAAAACTGGTCAACAAAAGTAAATACAACCAAATGAAAACAGACAAAACAAAATCAAATCAAACAACAGCAAACAAAACTAAATTAACTAAATGAAGACAAGTGAAACCAAACAAAACCAGACAAAGGCAAGCAAAAGCAAACGGTACCAGATGAAACCAAACAAAATTATACAAATGCAAACGAAAGCAAACAACAAAATAAATCTTGATGTAATCAAACTAAACCAAATGAAACCAAACTAAATGAAAGGTCTTTATTCTAAACATGAAGTTTTGAAGCTGGCATAATACCCTGTCTATAATCTCTCCTTTTGTTTTCTGTTTCTTTAATGTTTCCCCCCCCCCCCCAACATTCCACTTACAATTCTTCATCCTTTCTCGTTTTCTTTCTCCCTCCAAAAAGTCCAATCTCTTTATGGCTTGTGTGTCTTATCTCGGTTAGTTTTCTTTAATTTGTAGGATTTTGTAGGAGCCGTGTGGTCATTGCTCCCTCTCTCTGGCAGGGTTCTCTCTCACTCCTCACTGGGCCATGAGGCATTATGCTGCGGATCATTTCTGCACTTCCTGTCCTCTCAGGCATGACAGGCTTTTTTCCTCTGAACATCCAGCTCACCAAAACCTTGACCTATTGATTTTAAAACATCTCAAAAAGGCCTCACAAACTAACTCTGAGTGCAGGAGAGAATTCTGGGTATAGGGGAAGGGCGGATTCGTGTTACTGCTGTTGATTTGATGTTGACACGGAGTCAAAAACTGACCTACCTCCCCAGCTGTCTGACACAAACCTGCTCATTTAACAGCGATCATCTAGTGATTTGAAGTAGAATAGAATAAAGGAAAAGAGGAAAATGTAAAATTGGGATTTACAAATTGTGAACCTAACTTGAAAAGTAAAATACTATTCTATTCTATTCTATCAAAATAGAAGCTTCTGGTCTCAGTGGTCTAAGTCTTCACTATATATTGGCTCTCCGAAGTGAGTCTGTGTCATTGTCATACTCCTCAACATTTCCAGTATGTCTGTTATGGAGCTCTGTCACTCTCTCCCTCTCTTTCAGTCAAGTTCTTTCATGTTTGGAACATGAAAGTGAAGTCAAAATTAATTGGGTTAGGGTCTGACCGCCGTGGCCGGTGTTGCGTGACAGGGCTGACTGACTGCCGCCGTACCAAGGCAATCTCCAACACCCTTTAAAATATGCAAATGCATCTCATTTCATTGGTTTTCCCAATGTTATGTTGTTATTTAATGCATAAACTTGACATTTACATTCAGATTGTTAAATTAAATAGTAAATGTATCAGTATATCAGCATTTTTTTAATTCATGGTGCGATCAGATCTCTAATTTAAACCCCCAAGACCTCTTTGAACTTGTTTTAGATCTGAACTATTGTACTTGGAGTTTCTCTTGTCTCTCTCTTTCTCTGTGACAAGACGTGTGAACATTTCCGTGTGTCTCTGAGTCCGTGTCATGCCCAGCAGAGCGTAATGGCGTCAAGACGTGTTGGTTACTGTGGTTAAGAGTGTTTGTAAGTGTAGGTGTTGTAGTAATACATGTGTTTGTGTACGTAAAGTACTGTTTACACATCTTCATTCACCCCCACTCATGCACATTGACATTAGTGTCTTGTATACATATGAAAAAAGTAGTTTTAAAAGGTCATTAGCAAACTTAATGTTCATAAGAAGGTGCTTTACTTGATTTTTTATGTTCTTTTGCTAAACACTCACCAAAACCTAGTTAGCTGCCTACTTAGACAGCATTTAAGGACAATTATGAAGCAAAAGCTAATGCCTTATAAGATTTTTTTAACAGTTCAGAGGCAGCATTGTTTTTATCTTTGGTAGATTAGACAATCTCAGTATGCCTTGCATCACACTCTTTGTTGTTAGCTTAGCAAAAGGCTAACAGTAAACACAAATGGAATCAATTCACTTTGTGAAAGGCATTATGTGTTTATGTAGCATGTAGAGTTGTTGCCTTTTGTCAAGTGTTTGAAGTCAGTCAAGTATGAGGAAATTCATTTATCGTGCTGTCGTACAAGGTTGTAGCCTATGTAGGCAGTAAACAGCGAGGTGGCTCATTAGTTTGTACTTACACAGCAAGAAAAGTGTGGTCTAATTAAAACGTCCATCTAAGAGTCAAATTCGTTCTTCCGATTTTTCTAAAGTTTCAGTAATTATAATTATGCCTGTAATCAAGAGTTACACAGCCTTCCCCTTCAGGAAACAAGCAGTCACGCCCTTCATTAGAAAAGAATCAAAACACCTGTGACTAAACAGTTTTCACAGAAATCTTGAGTGCATTTTAGATGGTATTTCCTGCCTTTCTTGTGTACAGTCATTTTGCAGACACACGAAGGGCGTGTGGAACATGACACAACTTTTCCACTATTGCTTCATTTCTGTGTTAGCGAGTAATAAAATTTTTAAGGAAAAATAAAGGAAATTTAAAGGGATATTTCACCCCAAAATTAAAATTACTCAAAGATTTATTCACCCTCAAGCTGAGTTTAATTAATAAATGAGGCTCTTACAAGTTTTATAATGGCAGTAAATGGGTTTGGCATTTTGAAGCAAAACAAAATGCATCCATCTATCATAAAATGTACTCCACACGGCTCCAGGGGATTAAATAAACAAAACGAAAGAAAATGAAGCAAATGAAAACAGACCAAACTAAATTAAACTATTCTGAACAATACAAATAAAACCAGGGCAACAAAAACAAAACCAAGCAAAAATAGACAATTTTAATAAAACCGAACAAACCTGAGCAAAAGCAAATAAAACCAGCAAAAGCAAACACAACCAAATGAAAACAGACAAAACAAAATCAAACAAAACAACTGAAACCAAAAAAGCAAAAAAAAAAAAAACTGATTTAACCAAATAACGACAGGCAAAACCTGACAAAGGCAAAAAAACAAAAGAAAACAAACCAAATGAAACCAAACCGTACCAGACAAAACCTAATAAAAGCAAATGAAAACAGCCCAAATCAAACATAACCAAACTGAAACAGACTAAATTATCACAAATAAATATGAAAGAAGCAAACAAAACCAGGGAAAACCAAACAAAACTAAATGAACCGAATGAGGACAGGCAAAATGCAATAAAATAAGCAAAACCGAACAAAGGCAAACAAAAATAAATTAATAATGAAAACAAACCAAACGAAAGCAAATGGTACCAGACAAAACGAACAGAAGTAAATTAAACCAGCCGAAATCAAACAGAACCAAACGGAAACAGACAAAATGAACTCAAACTAATCTGAAAGAAACAAACAGAACCAGGGGGGAAAAACAAGCAAACAAAACCAAGCAAAAACAAACTACCTAACGAAAGCAAACAAAACCAGGGAAGAGCAAACAAAACTAAATGAACCGAATGAAGATGGGCAAAACCAGACGAATGCAAACAAAAATAAATAAATAAATAATAAAAAAAAAACAAATGAAAGCAAATGGTACCAAACAAAACGGACAAAAGTAAATTAAATCAGCCGAACTCAAACAGAGCCAAGTGGAAAAAAACTAAAAAAAAAACTAATCTGAAAGAAACAGAACCAAGGGGAAAAAACCATAAGCAAACAGAAGCAAGCAAAAACAAACTAAATCCAGTGAAAGAAAACAAAAGCAGGAAAAAACAAACAAAAGCAAACAAAACTAAATGAACTAAATGAAGACAGGTTAAAACAAAGCAAAACCAGACAAAGGCAAACGAAAACAAATGAAAACAAACTAAACAAAAACAAACCGCACCAGATAAGACAGACAAAAGTAAATGAAACCAGCCAAAATCAAACAGAACCAAGTGGGAAAAAAAATCAGAAAGAAACAAACAAAACTAGGGCAAAAAAAACAAAAAACAAAACAAAAGCAAACAAAACCAAGCAAAAAGAGACAAATGGAATTGAACAAATGCAAACAAAGCCAGGCGAAACCAAACCATGAAACGAAAACAGACAAAAAATCTAACGATACAAACAAAACCCGGGGAAACCAAACGAAAACAATCACTAAATGAACTAAATGAAGAAAGGCAAACAAAAACAAACATACTAATGCTTCAGTTCTGTGTTAGCCAGTATTTAAAAATAAATAAAGGACATTAAAAGGATAGTAAATGGCAGTGAATTGGTTCAGAAGGCACTTATTAAACCCCCAAAGCTGTGTGGAGTACTTTTTATGATGGATGAAAGTACTTTTTTGGGCTTCAGAATCTCAACAGCCATTCACTGCCATTATAAAGCTTGGAAGAGCCAGGATATTTTTTAATGTAACTCAGATTGTAGTTGTCTCAAAGGAGAAAGTCATATACACCGAGGATGAGTAAATCATGGGGTAATTTTCTTTTTTGTGTGAACTATCCCTTTAATTTTTCATTCTGCATTGATAGAAGTATTTTTCACCAGTATATATCTCCAACATCCCAAAGTGGCCTTTTTCTTTATTCTAGGACAACATTCAGACTGATTTTTAGATAGCTTCCCAATTTATTTCGCACCAACTTCTAGGTATGAGGCGAGCGCTATACTCCAGGCAGGAAATGAAGACAAGGATCATTTCCTTTCTGTGATAAAGCATACTGCACACGGGGAGCACATGAGGAGACGCATTTTATTTCCGTGAGTGTCTGCTGAACTCATTTAAGGCCCCAGGTCGTTGGATTGTTTTCTGTCAGGTACCACATCTCCTCGCTGTGCCTCACTCAATTCAAATGTATTACATGCCTTTCCCCCTTTGGGACAGGAAATATGACCAGGTAAGGATCCTTTTTAAAGGCTGTGACTTCCAATTCCAGACTCTCTTTAGTGTCTGGCCTAAAATAGGGTTAGGCCAAGCGTTATTATGCTCCAGTCTGGACCAATAAACTCCAAAAAAGTCTCTAAGGAGCATCAGACTTAGTTCTGCCATCCACGCTCACAGAATTCAGGTCAGTTAATGTGCAGAGCAGAGGGCTGGCCTTCCTGGAAGCCTCTGTTCAGTTGCCTGAGGCTTTTCCTCCAGCTAGAGTTATTCAAGTATCTAGTACACGGTCCTTGGAATACTCTGAGAGAATGTGGATCAGTAGCAGAGCTTGTCTTTATGGTATGTGGGTGCAAATGGGAAGACTTGCTGCTTTATTTATTGTTTATTTAATTTAATTTTGTTTTATTATTTCATATAATTTACTCTGAATTGAATGTGAAAATGTGAACAGCTCATCTTTCTACTGAATGCAACAGCATGCAAACAGTGCAACCAGTGAAGGTTGATTTTTTTTTTTTTTTTTTTTTTTTTTTTAAAGAAATAAATAAATATATATATTTTTTTATGAGTGATTGCTGACTTAATATGACATGGTCACCGAAATTAGTGGAATAACATCATTTTTATTTTATTTTATTTTATTTTACTATTTATTTTATTTTAAATATTTTACTCTGATTTGCATGTGAAAACATTAGACAATAGATAAACAGCTCATCTAAAAAAACTGCATCTAAGCCATTATTTTTAATTAGTCACTCATAAATCATTTGGAATGATTGCTGAATTAATCTGACCATACCGAAATTGGCACAATATTATTTTATTTTATTTTATTATTTTTTTTTTATTTAATTAAATTTTATTTAATTTTATTATTATTTTTTTAATTTAATTAAATTTAATTACATTTTATTTTATTTTACAATTTATTTTATTTTATTTTATTTTTTTTTAATTTAATTAAATTTAATTACATTTTATTTTATTTTATTTTACAATTTATTTTATTTTATTTTATTTTATTTTATTTTATTTTATATATTTAACTCTGATTTGCATGTGAAAGCTCATCTAGTCTGATTGCAGGAAAAAAATGCATCTGAGCCATTATTTTTAATTAGTCACTCATAAATCATTTAAAATGATTGCTGAATTAATCTGACCCGGTCAATGAAATTAGCACAATAGCTTTTTTTATTTTATTTTATTTTACAAATAAAATGACTCAGTAAAATAATATTATTTGCTTTGTTCGCGATGATGCTGCAATTCTTGTGGTTCATCGCACCCATTGAATGCAACAACATGCACAAAGTGCAACCAGTGTTTAAATTCAAGAAAAAAATCAGTCAGAGCCATCAGAGTCAGAGCCATTATTTTTATTGAATCACTCATGAATCATTCGGACTGCTTACTTAAATAATCTGACCCGGTCACTGAAATTAATTTAATTTAATTTAATTTAATTTAATTTAATTTAATTTAATTTAATTTCTTATTATTGTTGTTATTATTATTGTGGGTGCAATAGATGTGATCTGAGTGTTATTATTGGGTAGAGTATGCAGCAAACATAACTTTTGTCATATAAAATTTGCTAATGTTTTAATTATGAATTTTTTTATTTGGATCATATAATACTTGCTAGGAATGAATTGTTGTACGTGGGATTGTTTTTTCTACTTTAGTTGAAACCCGCCATAGTACATCTCAGGTAAAGGTGCTAATGATTACCAGTTTCTATATTTAAGGTGGATTATTCTGCGTTTGCTTTGTTCTGCTTGTCAACTAAAAAAAGGCGGATAAGGGTGTTCTCTGCAAATATCAAAGATTTCTAGAGCTCCAGAGCAAACAGAGAGAGTTTCTGCCTGTTCTGTGTAAATGATCATAATGATGAAGGCTTGTTTCTGCACCACAGGAAAGCTCAGAGGGCATTACCGCACCAGACATGATCGTTCACCGAACACGATCTAAAATAGAGCTGGCGAGGAAACGGTGCCACCTGTAAACCTTCTTTTTTTGCGGCAGATGGAAGAGAACATAGTTTGTGGGAAAAGGGTAGCGAGCCCTTCTGCTGCCTATTGGCCATCTGTGTGTGTGTGTTTCTGGAGCATATGGCCTTGTGCAGTAGACATTTCTGGAAAGTCATGCAGAGATCTGGTGAAACGACAGTATGATTTCGTAAGAGTTCAATGTGAAATCCATTACAGGCAGTGTTATTTTAGTTCATGCGGCTGTTATGAATATTTACTTTCAAAACGAAAAGGTCAGAGTTTGTATAACTTAATGTCACTTTTTTTTTTTCTGGATTGATTTGTTTCTTTCTGTCTTGACTTTGTACTGGCAGCCCATTTCAGATGTAAAACTAAACAGCCCACAAAAATGACAGAAATGTTCTCATGGCCACCCTAACTTGTTTACATATTCTGCTCGGACATAGATCAAATTTTCCAAGCGAAATTACTAGGTCAAGGGTCTCGAGGGCTGGAATGCGTTGCGATTTTTCATCTGTAGGCCTTTTTTGATGTTCAAGATCAGTTTAGATAGCCAAGTAAACTGTCTAGTCGAAGTTTTGATCTAAAACTGATCTGCAAACAGCATTTTAGAGTCTAACTGCCTGAGGGAGGTTCATGTTAGCATTTGATATGATAAAATATAATTTGATGCCTTTAGAAATGACATTGAAGATCACGTTCATTTCTAAACAAATTTCATTCACTTAATTTGCCTGATAAGAACTATTTTAAGCAGAAGTAGAAAGAAGTTCAGACTAATGCTAACAGGCTAATGCTAATAGGCCGTTTATGTTTTTTTCCTCAGAAATAACTGATTGACAAGCACTAGAAACATGTCTGTTCTGTCAGAGTACAAATAAACAAGCTTAAAACCCACTTCCGAATGCCAGTTTATTTTAGCTAGCAGTCTAAACATACCTACTCTCCAATTACACTCAGTGAAATGATTCTTTTCCAGCTCATTTCAAAGATAAATTGAGTACCTGCTGATGGAATAGACTTTTTACGAGTTGTTGGGTTTTCTTCTACTCTGCATACCTGTCGAGCAAGAGCGAACGTGTGTGTGTTGGATCCTGATCAGGATCTCTAAATGAAACTCTCCAATGAAAATAAAATACAGGAAATGAAAACACATCTGCTTCGAATTCCCACATCTACCAGCCTTAACGGATCAGTTCACCCCTCCAAAAAATGAAAATTCAGTCATTACTCACCCGTGTTGTGTTCCAAACCCATATGCCGTGTTTTTTTTTTTTCAGTGGAACACAAAAGAATGTTTTGAAGAATGTTCACACTCATGTACAGCTCTTTTTCTATACAGTGACAGTTGTTTGTAGTCTTTGGGGCAAAAAAACATCTTAAAGATTGTTTATGTTGACAGATACTAGGGCCTTATACATTATGTAAATTCCATTTTTATGATTGGATTCTGTGATTCCATCCGCATTGCGGAATCCAGTTATAAAAATGGAATTTACTGTATAATGTGGAATGTCACGGAATTTGACAAATTTCGGATGAGTAAATCAAAAGTCGGTCAGCACACTTAAATTAAAACGCGATATGGACTACTGTCTCTTAATATTAGGTTGCAAAAAGACTATTTAAATATGAATCCTGCATGTTCTGTGTGAATGAATGGCGCAGATGCGTGATTTCATTTACTACACACGCTAAAGCGTGTGACACTTGCAGTGTTTTCAGCCTCTATATAAGTACATGAACATCATCTCTAGAACTGCTCTGAGAGTCACTTCATGTGCATTTTACCATTTCTTTTGAGAAAAAGTAGCATCAGAAACAGGAACTTGTCTTCTCAGCAATACAGAAAATGAATGGCAAGCACACACACAAAAAAAACTGAATTTGATTAAAAAACAGTATTTCATAGGGCCTACTTTTTGTTCAACTTTTAATAAACTGCTGTTAAATTGTGTACATTTAATGATTTAAATTAATTAGACATGCTTTTTAATTAATATTTT